>CM056574.1:6707500-6752500 GCA_029721435.1 Gymnothorax reevesii | reverse complement strand
TCTCAAAAAGTGTGAAGAAGATTCAGTGAAGCACTGCGACCAGCAGATACGGAATATGTGTGTGACACACGGCAGATACAGAATATGTGTGTGACACACAGCAGATACAGAATACGTGAGACACACAGCAGATACAGAATATTTGTGTGACGCACAGCAGATATAGAATATGTGAGACACACAGCAGATACAGAATATTTGTGTGACGCACAGCAGATACAGAATATGTGAGACACACAGCAGATACAGAATATGTGTGTGACGCACAGCAGATAGAGAATATGTGAGACACACAGCAGATACAGAATATTTGTGTGACGCACAGCAGATACAGAATATGTGTGAGATACAGCAGATACAGAATATGTGTGTGATACACAGCAGATACAGAAAATTTGTGTGACACAGCAGATACAGAATATGTGAGACACAAAGCAGATACAGGATATGTGTGTGAAAAACAGCAGATACAGAATATGTGTGTGAAACACAGCAGATACAGAATATGTTTGTGACACAGAGCAGATACAGAATATGTGTGTGACACACAGCAGATATAGAATATATGTGTGACACACAAAGATACAGAATAAGTGTGACACAGCAGATACAGAATATTTGTGTGACACACAACAGATGCAGAATATGTGTGTGACACTCAGCCGATGCAGAATATGTGTGACACTCAGCAGATGCAGAAAATGTGTGTGTGAAACACAGCAAATACAGAATATGTGAGTGACACACAGCAGATACAGAATATGTGTGTGACACAGCAGATAAAGAATATAAGTGACACTCAGCAGATGCAGAATATATGTGAGACACAAAGCAGATACAGAATATGTGTGTGAAACACAGCAGATACAGAATATGTGTGTGACACACAGCAGATATAGAATATGTGAGTGACACACAAAGATAAAGAATATATGTGACACAGAGCAGGTACAGAATATGTGTGACAGAGCAGATACAGAATATGTGTGTGAAACACAGCAGATATAGAATATGTGTGTGACACACAACAGATATAGAATATATGTGTGACACATAAAGATACAGAATATGTGTGACACAGAGCAGGTACAGAATATGTGTGTGACACTCAACAGAGGCAGAATATGTGTGACACACAGCAGATAGAGAATATGTGTGTGACACAGCAGACACAGAAAATGTGTGTGACACACAGCAGAGGCAGAATACGTGTGTGACACACAGCAGATAGAGAATATGTGTGTGACACACAGCAGATGCAGAATATGTGTGTGACACACAGCAGATACAGAATATGTGTGTGACACTAAGCAGATGCAGAATATGTGTGACACTCAGCAGACACAGAAAATGTGTGTGACACACAGCAGATATAGAATATTTGTGTGACACACAGCAGATACAGATTATGTGAGTGACACTAAGCAGATGCAGAATATGTGTGACACTCAGCAGACACAGAAAATGTGTGAGACACACAGCAGATACAGAATATGTGTGTGAAACACAGCAAATACAGAATATCTGAGTGACACACAGCAGATACAGAATATGTGTGTGACCCAGCAGATAAAGAATATGTGAGACACACAGCAGATACAAAATATGTGTGTGACACACAGCAGATGCAAAATATGTGTGACACACAGCAGATACAAAATATGTGTGTGACACACAGCAGATACAGAACATGTGTGACACACAGCAGATACAGAATATGTGTGTGACACTCAGCAGATGCAGAATATGAGTGTGACACACAGCAGATGCAGAATATGTGTGTGACACACAGCAGATACAGAATTTGTGTGAGACACACAGCAGATACGGAATATGTGTGTGACACTCAGCAGATGCAAAATATGTGTGAGACACACCGCAGATACAGAATATGTGTGTGACACACAGCAGATACAGAATTTGTGTGAGACACACAGCAGATACAGAATATGTGTGTGACACTCAGCAGATGCAGAATATGTGTGTGTAACACAGCAGATACAGAATATGTGTGTGACACACAGCAGATGCAAAATATGTGTGTGTAACACAGCAGATACAGAATATGTGTGTGACACTCAGCAGATACAGAAAATGTGTGTGACACACAGCAGATACAGAATTTGTGTGAGACACACAGCAGATACAGAATTTGTGTGAGACACACAGCAGATACAGAATATGTGTGTGACACACAGCAGATACAGAATATGTGTGTGACACTCAGCAGATACAGAAAATGTGTGGGACACACAGCAGATACAGAATATGTGTGTGACACACAGCAGATACAGAATATGTGTGAGACACTCAGCAGATGCAGAATATGTGTGTGACACACAGCAGATACATAATTTGTGTGAGACACTCAGCAGATACAGAATATGTGTGTGACACTCAGCAGATGCAGAATATGTGTGTGACACACAGCAGATGCAAAATATGTGTGTGTACCACAGCAGATACAGAATATGTGTGACACACAGCAGATGCAAAATATGTGTGTGACACACAGCAGATACAGAATATGTGTGTGACACACAGCAGATACGGAATTTGTGTGACACACAGCAGATGCAAAATATGTGTGTGACACACAGCAGATACAGAATTTGTGTGAGACACACAGCAGATACAGAATATGTGTGTGACACTAAGCAGATGCAGAATATGTGTGAGACACACAGCAGATACAGAATATGTGTGTGAAACACAGCAGATACAGAATTTGTGTGAGACACACAGCAGATACAGAATATGTGTGTGACACTAAGCAGATGCAGAATATGTGTGTGACACTAAGCAGATGCAGAATATGTGTGAGACACACAGCAGATACAGAATATGTGTGTGACACACAGCAGATACAGAATATGAGTGAGACACACAGCAGATACAGAATATGTGTGTGACACTCAGCAGATGCAGAATATGTGTGTGACACACAGCAGATGCAAAATATGTGTGTGTAAAACAGCAGATACAGAATATGTGTGTGACACACAGCAGATACAGAATTTGTGTGAGACACACAGCAGATACAGAATATGTGTGTGACACTCAGCAGATGCAGAATATGTGTGAGACACACAGCAGATGCAAAATATGTGTGTGTAACACAGCAGAGCAGATACAGAATATGTGTGTGACAGTCAGCAGATGCAGAATATGTGTGAGACACACAGGAGATACAGAATATGTGTGTGAGACTCAGAAGATGAAGAATATGTGTATGACAGACAGCAGATATAGGATATTTGTGTGACACACAGCAGATACAGATTATGTGTGTGAAACACAGCCGATACAGAATATGTGTGTGACACACAGAAGATACAGAATATGTGTGTGACAGTCAGCAGATGCAGAATATGTGTGAGACACACAGGAGATACAGAATATGTGTGTGAGACTCAGAAGATGAAGAATATGTGTATGACAGACAGCAGATATAGGATATTTGTGTGACACACAGCAGATACAGATTATGTGTGTGAAACACAGCCGATACAGAATATGTGTGTGATACACTGCAGATATAGAATATGTGTGTGACACACAGCAGATACAGAATATGTGTGTGACACTCAGAAGATGCAGAATATCTGTGACACACAGCAGATACAGAATATGAGTGACACTCGGCAGATAGAGAATATGTGTGTGAAACACAGCAGATACAGAATATGTGTGACACACAGCAGATACAGAATATGTGTGTGAAACACAGCAGATACAGAATATGTGTGTGACACACAGCAGATATAGAATGTATGTGTGACACACAGCAGATACAGAATATGTGTGTGACACACAGCAGATACAGAATATGTGTGTGACACTCAGAAGATGCAGAATATGTGTGACACATAGCAGATATAGAATATTTGTATGACACACAGCAGATACAGATTATGTGTGTGAAACACAGCCGATACAGAATATGTTTGTGATACACTGCAGATATAGAATATGTGTGTGACACACAGCAGATACAGAATATGTGTGTGACACTCAGAAGATGCAGAATATCTGTGACACACAGCAGATACAGAATATGAGTGACACTCGGCAGATAGAGAATATGTGTGTGAAACACAGCAGATACAGAATATGTGTGACACACAGCAGATACAGAATATGTGTGTGAAACACAGCAGATACAGAATATGTGTGTGACACACAGCAGATATAGAATGTATGTGTGACACACAGCAGATACAGAATATGTGTGTGACACACAGCAGATACAGAATATGTGTGTGACACTCAGAAGATGCAGAATATGTGTGACACACAGCAGATATAGAATATTTGTATGACACACAGCAGATACAGATTATGTGTGTGAAACACAGCCGATACAGACTATGTGTGTGATACACTGCAGATATAGAATATGTGTGTGACACACAGCAGATACAGAATATGTGTGTGACACTCAGAAGATGCAGAATATCTGTGACACACAGCAGATACAGAATATGAGTGACACTCGGCAGATATAGAATATGTGTGTGAAACACAGCAGATACAGAATATGTGTGACACTCGGCAGATAGAGAATATGTGTGTGAAACACAGCAGATACAGAATATGTGTGACACACAGCAGATACAAAATATGTGTGTGAAACACAGCAGATACAGAATATGTGTGTGACACACAGCAGATATAGAATGTATGTGTGACACACAGCAGATACAGAATATGTGTGTGACAGCAGATGCAGCATATGTGTGTGACACACAGCAAATACAGAATATGTGTGTGACACACAGCAGATACAGGATAAGTGTGTGACACACAGCAGACACAGAATATGTGTGTGACAGTCAGCAGATGCAGAATATGTGTGAGACACACAGGAGATACAGAATATGTGTGTGACACACAGTAGATACAGAATATGTGTGTGAAACTCATAAGATGCAGAATATGTGTATAACACACAGCAGATATAGGATATTTGTGTGACACACAGCAGATATAGAATGTGTGTGAAACACAGCAGATGCAGAATATGTGTGTGACACACAGCAGATATAAAATAAATGTGTGACACACACAGCAGATACAGAATATGTGTGTGAAACACAGCAGATATAGAATAAATGCATGACACACAGCAGATACAGAATATGTTTGTGAAACACAGCAGATACAGAATATGTGTGTGACACAGAGCAGATATAGAATAAATGTGTGACACACAGCAGATACAGAATATGTGTGTGAAACACAGCAGATACAGAATATGTTAGTGACACACAGCAGATATAGAATAAATGTGTGACACACAGCAGATACAGAATATGTGTGTGACACACATCAGATATAGAATAAATTTGTGACACACAGCAGATACAGAATATGTGTGAGACACACAGCAGATACAGAATATGTGTGTGACACACAGCAGATACAGGATAAGTCTGTGACACACAGCAGACACAGAATATGTGTGTGACAGTCAGCAGGTGCAGAATATGTGTGAGACACAAAGGAGATACAGAATATGTGTGTGACACAGAGTAGATACAGAATATGTGTGTGACACTCATAAGCTGCAGAATATGTGTATAACACACAGCAGATATAGGATATTTGTGTGACACACAGCAGATATAGAATGTGTGTGAAACACAGCAGATGCAGAATATGTGTGTGATACACAGCAGATATAAAATAAATGTGTGACACACAGCAAATACAGATTATGTGTGTGTAACACAGCAGATATAGAATAAATGCGTGACACACAGCAGATACAGAATATGTGTGTGAAACACAGCAGATACAGAATATGTGTGTGACACACAGCAGATGTAGAATAAATGTGTGACACACAGCAGATACAGAATATGTGTGTGAAACACAGCAGATACAGAATATGTGTGTGACACACATCAGATATAGAAAAAAGTGTGACACACAGCAGATACAGAATATGTGTGAGACACACAGCAGATACAGAATATAGGTGTGACACACAGCAGATACAGAATATGTGTGACCGTCAGTGGATGCAGAATATTTGTGTGACACGCAGCAGATACAGAATCTGTGTGAAACACAGCAGATGCAGAATATGTGTGTGACACACAGTAGATACAGTATATGTTTGTGACACTCATAAGATGCAGAATATGTGTATAACACACAGCAGATATAGGATATTTGTGTGACACACAGCAGATATAGAATGTGTGTGAAACACAGCAGATGCAGAATATGTGTGTGACACACAGCAGATATAAAATAAATGTGTGACACACAGCAGATACAGAATATGTGTGTGAAACACAGCAGATATAGAATAAATGCGTGACACACAGCAGATACAGAATATGTGTGTGAAACACAGCAGATACAGAATAAATGTGTGACACACAGCAGATACAGAATATGTGTGTGACACATATCAGATATAGAATAAATGTGTGACACACAGCAGATACAGAATAAGTGTGAGACACACAGCAGATACAGAATATAGGTGTGACACACAGCAGATACAGAATATGTGTGTGACACACAGCAGATACAGAATATATGTGACCGTCAGTGGATGCAGAATATTTGTGTGACACGCAGCAGATACAGAATCTCTGTGAAACACAGCAGATGCAGAATATGTTTGTGACACACAGCAGATATAGAATATGTGTGTGACACACAGCAGATACAGAATATGTGTCTGAAACACAGCAGATACAGAATATGTGTGTGACACACAGCAGATACAGAATATGTATCTAAAACACAGCAGATACAGAATATGTGTGTGACAGTCAGCAGATGCATAATATGTGTGAGACACACAGCAGATACAGAATATGTATGTGACACTCAGAAGATGCAGAATATGTGTGAGACACACAGCAGATACATAATATGTGTGTGACACACAGCAGATACAGAATATGTGTGTGACAGTCAGCAGATGCATAATATGTGTGAGACACACAGCAGATACAGAATATGTGTGTGACACTCAGAAGATGCAGAATATATGTGTGACACACAGCAGATACAGAATATGTGTGTGACACACAGCAGATACAGAATATGTCTGTGAAACACAGCAGATACAGAATATGTGTGACACACAGCAGATACAGAATATGTGTGTGACACACAACAAATACAGAATATGTGTGTGAGACAGCAGATACGGAATATGTGTGTGACACACAGCAGATACAGAATATGTGTGTGACACACAGCAGATATAAAATATTTGTGTGCGACACAACAGATACAGAATATGCGTGCAACACACAGCAGATACAGAATATGTTTTTGACATTGTCCTTTAATATGCCTTTTCTGACTTGTAACCTGCTTAAGGAAAACGTTAAGTAAAAAGCCAGAGCTTAAGGGGTGAAGGCTATCCTTAAATGTGATGCATTCAGAAAAGAAACCTGGTGAAGAAATTTAACACTTACAGGAAACAACACTATACATCAACCCCTCACTTACAGAAAACAGCACTATATATCAACCCCACACTAACAGGAAACTGCACTGAATATCAACCCCACACTTACAAGAAACTGCACTGAATATCATCCCCGCACTTACAGGAAACAGCACTGAATATCAATCCCACACTTACGAGAAACTGCACTGAATATCAATCTCACACTTACAGGAAACTGCACTGAATATCAATCCCACACTTACAGGAAGCCGCACTGAATATCAATCCCACACTTCCAGGAAACAGCACTGAAAATCAATCCCACACTTACAGGAAACTGCACTGAATATCAACCCCACACTTACAGGAAAGTGCACTGAACATCAATCCCACACTTACAGCAAACTGCACTGAACATCAATCCCACACTTACAGGAAACAGCACTGAATATCAATCCCACGCTTACAGGAAACTGCACCAAGTATCAACCCTATACTTACAGGAGAAAACATTGAATATCAACCCCACTCTAACAGGCAACTGCAGTGAATATCAACCCCACTATCCCAGGAAACTGCTAAATATCAACCCCATACTTATACTGTAGGAAACACTGAATATTAGCCCCACATTTAAAGGAAATGGAGCTGAAAGGAGCCCTCATAAATCTTTGCTCCATTATTGAAATTGGAGGCCCGTCCTCAGGCCATGAAGCAGTGATCGTGTTTCTCGCTACGCCCAAAGGAGACTGATGCAGCTGTAGAAGGTAAAGGGAGACACTTCGACTCCTAACTCTAAACTGTCTCACTTCTGGACCCGACACCAGGTTATTTGCTTTGGAAATGCTGCGAGTGCACTTGCTTTAAGTGCTGAAATTTAAAAAGTATCCGTATCCAAGAAAAAATTCTGCATTCATTAAAAGAATGGATGGAAGAGTTGTCCACAACAATTGAAAAAAAAACATCAACGTTCAAGATCAATGAGGCTAATTTGAAGTGATAATATGCAGGATTTTTAGCCATCGAAGTGGTTTCTATTTGACAAGGGAAGAAATGTTGTCCTCGACCCAGCCCACTCACCTCTGTTTTTATATTTAAAATCAGTTTTACTGCTTTTATCTTTTGCCTATATCTCTGTTTTTGCACTGCTGCTGCTAGTGTGGAAAAGTGATCATGAGGCTGACTTTGGTTTCCGGTCCCTCAGGCAGGCAGAAGAGCACAGTTATGCCATAGCCGTGCAAAGACAGATATATCCAGCGCTTCACAGACATGCCTCAGAGATGTACGTTTATAATATTTTCAAGGTGAAAATCTGGCATAGTATAATTTCAAAATTGCTTTACTCTTGAGCTTTTATTCGTAAGAGTTCTCCCACTGAAATACAGGGCACAGTAACTTAGCCATGTAGTATTATATTAGCGCTAGCAAGTAGTCGTATCGTGGGAGTGTACCAGTATATTGTAAGTGTAGGAGTGTGTAGGAATTTATAGTGAGCCAGCGCATATTTGTTATAATGTACATATTTGCGCCTGGTCAGCTGGTCATGTGAAGTTCACCATCGAGCAAAGCAAATTAGTATAGTGGATACCAATACTGTAATGCTAGTCTAATGGGCCATAAATCAGAGCTAGGAACTGCCAATGGGGTGGCTGGAACTCTACCCAGAGACCCAAAGCTGCTTGGACAGTACTCCACCTGGCGACGAAAGCTTATTGGACAGGGTTTTAACAAGAGGCTGAAGTTGACTGGCGGGGTCTTTGCTCACAGACTGAACCTAATTGGCCGATACTCTATGCATAGGCTGAATCAAATTGGTTGGTGCTCCACCCAGAGTCTGAAGTTGATTGGACAGCCTTCTACCCGCAGACTGAAGTTGATTAAGCTGTAATCATCCCACAGACGGACACAGGCAGGTCAGCACTAAACCCAAAGACTGAAGTGGATTGGCCAGTCCTTCATCCTGGAACTGAAGCTGATAGGACAGTGCTCTTCCAGGAACAGTGTTTCCCTCGCACAGGCGCTCCTCACGCATCAACGTTGGCTCTAGGGTCTAAGGTTTAATCCTAGAGATGGCAATTTCGATCCTTTGAAACCATTTTGAAACCTTTGAAACAACCACTGTTTCAAATTTTCCGAATTGTTTCGAAACCAGATTTAGTGCACAGCCTAGTGGCAAAAACTTTTACTGCAGCTATTAATGTTTTGAAGTGAAACTAACCACATGATCATTGCCAGGAGGAGCAAGAAAAACGTCAATAGTCATGTGACAAGAGTTTTGAATCAGAGTCCTAAACCTGTGTCAAACCCTGAAGTTTCGAACGTGTGCGAAACAGTTCGAATCTGCCTGTCGAAATTGCCATCTCTATTTAATCCGTTTGAATCGGCTCCAATTCTGACGGATAAGCCAACCTATTTGAACATCTGCCTGATCAGAGTAAGGTCCCTTCCCAGCGTTTGTCCGAACAGTAACATCTGATGGCGTGACTTCATTGTGGCACGGGTACATAATCCTCCCTGATAAAAGAATTGTACGGTCAAGCTGCGACAGGACTCTGCCAGCTCGGTTCAGGACTGCTACAGGTGGTCCTTCTGAGCTGAGCTGAGCTGGGCTGCTGTAGCACATTCTAAAGCCACTTTCACACCGGACGCGAAACGAATTTTTCGTGAGACAGATCACATTCAAAGTCGACGCAAAGATGCGAATACAGGGGTTAATGCGTGTATTCGCGTCGTTGCGTTGACTTTGAATGTAATCTGTTGTGCGAAAAATTTGTTTCGCATCCGGTGTGAAAGCGGCTTAAGAGCTGATAGCTCCACACACCGCCACTGATTTACACTTCAGGTGTTGCTCGCGCCATCCCAAGGGAGCTGGTGATTTTTGAGCCACAATGCGGTACTATTATTTGGGGTCAACAAAGCAGTTTAGGGGCCAAAACAGAGGAAGGGCCTGTATTTTTCCGCAACATTAATGAAATAAAGTCTCCAGAGGGCCATCAGACCATAAAGTGAAAGTGGGCAGATTTTATAGAGTTTGACAAATAAGTATGAGCACAAGCTGACCAAGGTCGTGTTTACATGGATAAGAGATGTACAGACACGCAATACACAGCGTGACGGAACAGCAATTTGGGAAAAATAAACAACACGTTGCTGTGGTGATGTTTCTCCACGATTCTCCTGCAGTACAGTCAATATTCAATGTGGATTGGGTAAGGATGATTGCACCGAGCCGTGCTCTTTATCAGCGTTTTCAATTCACGGGCAAGCGGCAACGCCTACCTTGATGCATGTGATACAGCATCAGAGTCAAGCAGCAGCCCCAGGGTTCGGTGTTTATGTGCAGTGTTAAATTTTTATACATTATATGCCTATGGGTGACCTCAGCTGGTGCTCGTGCCCTAAAGCCTGACCCTAATCAAAAACTGTAACTGTCACCCTTGGCCCCTGAACGTGAGCCCGATGTAACGAAGCAGCATCCCGACAGCGATGCTGCAGCCGAGAACATCTGACTGGAGCCTGTGGTCACTGTGCAGGAGATCAAAGATTCTACATGCAACCAATAGGAAGTATCAGGAGTACACAGCCATCCAATCTATAGCAGGGGGTAATCCTGTCGATTTTACTGATTGCAGGAGAATAAATCTAACCTAAAGCCCTCTCATACATGGCTATGACAGCCCCCCTCCACCACACACACAGACACACACACACACACATGGCCTAGTCCACAAACCACTGTTTTTCAAGCTGAACAGCGGCGAGGCAGGCATGTGACGTGTTTCAGGTTACCCCACACCCCCCCAAACCCAGCCCCCAGCGCACTCACCTGTGTCAGGTGTAAGGAGTATACACACACAGACACTCACATGCACACACACACACACACACACACACACACACAAAAACTTGCTTTCCAGGTATTTCTGAGTGGATGAGCGTGGGCTGGAGGGCACATCCTCTCCGAAGGGAACATTCAGACGAGCGGAGACATGTCAGCGCTAACACTCTGCGGTTTTCATTTCCACTCTTTGGAGAGCTGGATTCGCTCTCCCGCAGACGCCGTCCCCCAATACCTGCGATCGTCACCCGCGGACGCCGTCCGGCAATACCTGACATTGCGAGGCTGAAGTTCTTGTAGGCGCTGCAGCTGAGAAACAGAACTCTCTGCTGAGTTTGTTCTCTAACAGAACTGAAGGGAACAGGCCCCAGTCTTCTCTGCATTGTTTTAGCTAGAGGACTCAGGTTTAGATGCATCTGCCTCATCTGGAGGCAAACATATGCAAGAGTTTGTTTCCAAAACACAATATATCCATTTTACTGATTTATAGTGAATCAACTTTTACTATGTTGGCACCTATTGTATTTTATGGAAAAATACAAACTTTGACCATGAAAAAATCACACCTTATAGTGTGAATTTCTAAAAATAGATTTTTGCACCATGTGCAAGAAGCACGGGGTTATCACTCTATGGCATAATCTCAATTTTTGCAATTTTGGCCATTTGTGCATTTTGAAAACAAACTCCTCATATACCTAAAATTTAATTTAAAACAGTACAAATAAATGAATGATTTTACCCTTTGAAGAATAGACTTCTTAAACTACTTTGTTTTCAAAATTCTTCATTTTTGCAGCTGTACGACACTATCTGTCTGAATATTTTGTCTAATGTTTTGTTTACATCGTCAGTGTTCTGGTCCTCAGAGGCCGAGGTCACCAGAGATGACAGTTACATCAGCATTCAAAAGCTCCATCGTAAACATTTTATACGCTAAAATTTGATTGCGCCTCCTGAAAGAGTAAAAAATGGAGATGGCTTGTAGCACTAACGGCTCATACTCGTTTGTGATTCCGGAAACTTCTAAGGGATGCTGTCCTCACTCCTCTCCCGGTGGTGTTCGGTTCCAGGAGCCGCATTGATTTATCTGACCGGGCCCCGGCCCCCAGCGTACAGCCCCGCGGCATCATTCCCATTTCCTGTACCAACTCCCAGCTCCGCCATTGGCTGTGTCCAGGTGCATGTGGTTTATATAACGCTTCGCAGGTGTTACACCCTAAGGTGTGAGCCACGCTGTAAAAAAAAGAAGAAAAATAAAAACTTACACACCTGTTCCTCACATTATTATTATTATTATTATTATTAATATTCTGAAAAACTCCCATTATTAACAACTTGACGCAGTTAGGGCTTTGTTCTGTCCTAAAGCAGTTTAAGTTTCAGAATCACTCCTCGCAGAGCAGAACCAAAAACCAAACTCCTAAAATGGCCCCTCTTATGAAATATCGTGGACAATAAATTGTCAACTGTCGAAATCAAAAGCGGTGGAGCGCACTGCACACAAAAAAATCAGTTCATAAGAGTTCAAATCTTGTAATGGGACTGAAAATCTTACCTCTCCTCTCACGATTGCAAAGCTTTACATGTTGCATTTTTGCATTTGACTAGTGAAGATTTCTCACCGCATTGGCTAATCTTCATATTACATATCATTGGGACATAGATTGTCTAATTTACATGAATTAAAAAGCGTTGGCGATATTTTCAACTGCGACCAGAAGCACTATAGCTTGCTCTCTCGGTCAGTTGGTCGGCCTCTGTTTTTGCTCTTGAAGGCCAAGAGCTCGTGAGCTTGTTTGTGTGAATGCGCACGCGTCACAGCTGTCGCCAATGTGTGCCTGTTTTAGTGCAGGAAGATATACCTTCAAATATCATTAATATTATGACATACTGGCAAGATTATGGGCAGCACAGTGGCGCAGTGGTTAGCACTGCTGCCTCACAGCAGGAAGATAGTGGGTTTGATTGTGTGGAGTTGGCATGTTCTCCCCGTGTTCATGTGGGTTTCCGCCGGGTACCACAGTTTCCGCCCACAGTCCAAACACATGCATGTCAGGCTGACTGGAGACACTAAATTACCCATCGATATGAGTGTGTGAGTGAATGGTGTGTGTGCCCTGCGATGGGCAGGGTGGGTCCCTGCCTTTCGCCCAGAGTCAGCTGGGATTGGCTCCTGCTCCCCCTGTGACCCCAGCGAGGAGGAAGTGAGTTAGTAGAATGCATGGCTGTTGAGAAGAGCATTTCTGCTTGTTTTTTTGAGTGAACATATCATCACAGTATGGGCCCGTTTAACGAGGAAGACACTGTATTCATATTTCAAAATCCATACGCCTGCAAACATCACCCATTTCTACAGGATACATCAATCATATAATGAGTTTCATGCGCAACCCCTTATGCTCAGCAAATCGTAATTAAAGGGAGCATATATTCTTAGCCAGAGGTAATGCTTCACCGATAGTTAAACCAAAAAATGCCATGGTTATTGACAAGACTCCTTAAGAAGTAAAATTAATTAATGTGAATATCTTACGTGCGTAGACAGTAAATATCTCCAAGATAAGCATGTTCCGTGATGTGTCCGTAGGCCTAATTCAGTGGAGACAGAAGCATTTGCATTCCCAAGGCTGTGGTGCAAGAACGGGTTTGTTTTCGGCATTAAAGTCATCGCAAGTGGATCATCTTACCGGCCTCTTTCCAGACAGATAGCAACACGACTGAAACTTAATATGGCTCCTGTTCAGTTACTCAAAGGAATGTTTAGAGGCAAAATAGTCTAATAATTTTCTTAGTTACCCAACAGCATGTAGGTGAGAGAGAAAAAGAGATTGTGTCCCATAAATTCTCGTTAAACATTGAAAAAGTGCAGGGACTGTGTTCTGTGTGAAATGTTCCAATCGATAAAACATTATTCTGCTAGAATACTTTCAGCATGGAATAAAAGTCTATATTCTGAGGCAAAAGAACATACTGCATAACAGGTCAGTGTTCTACAGTAGAAGTCCACATTCTACATGTACGACAGGGCAGTATTCTCTATGAGCATTCTATAAGGCAATGCAGTACCCTGCAGTATACAGGCACATAGTATACAGGCCTATGGTAAAGCAGTACACTTAAATAATATACTTTAAATGATGGGTTAGTATTCTACAACGTAAAAACAAATTCCATATGATAGTGTGATATTGTACAAGGGCCTACGATACTGCCCTGCAGAGGAAGAACACAAACCCATTTCCAGAAAAGTTGGGACGCTGTGTAAAATGTAAATAAAAACAGAATGCAATGACTTGCACATTAGTTAAACCCTATATTTAATCGAAAATGGTTCAAAGACAATATATTGTATGTTGAAACTGATATATTTATTGTTTTAGAAAAATATTTGATCATTTTGAATTTGATGCCTGCAGCATGTCTCAAAAAAGTTATGACAGGGGCAACAGAAGATTGGAAATGTTTCACAATGATAAAAAAGGTGCCTGGTGGAACATCTCACAGCGAATTACATTAATTGTCAGCGGGTCAGTGACATGAATGGGTATGAAAAGAGCATCTCAGAGAGGCTGGGTCTTTCAGAAGATGCTGAGGGCTTCATCACTCTGTGACAAACTGCGTGGGAAACTTGTTCAACAATTTAAGAATGAAATGTATGGTATGAAATATCATAAAATTATTCTGAGAACCTGGAGAAATTTCTGTATGAAAATGACAAGGCCAAAAACCAATATGGAGTGGCTGTGATTTTCAGGCGCTCAGGTGGCACAGCATTAAAAACAATCTGGATTCTGTAATCAAAATTAATTCATGGGCTCAGGAACACTTCTGAAAACTAGTCTCAGTGAGGTCACTTTGTGACTGCGTCTATAATCTCAAGTTACAATTTTACCAATAACAGTGACTCTGACACTGTGAGTCTGGTGGCTGCTATGCGACAGGATTTCAGTAGTTTACTGCGTGACTGTGACGATGTGACAGTGCGACTGTGACTTTGATGGTCACTGAGAGACGGTGTCCTGTTGTTGCTGAGCAACTGTGATCCAGTTACACTGTGGCAATAACTGTTAGTGTCTCAATGACTGTTACTGTGTGACTGACTGGACTGTGACTGTTGCTGAGTGACTGTGACTTGTGTTGCTGGGTGACTGTATAATGTCTGATGCCTTTCTCTGCAGGACAGCCATACCTGTGGCAGGAAATGGCTGATTTAGGTAATGTTCTGTTGCACAGTGAAGCGAAGCCCCATATTCTGCACATGAGCTCCCCTCTGCACGACTCTTCAACAGCCTAACTCCTCCTGGACACTAAACTCCGCAGCGCTTCTCAATTCTCAAAAACTCAGAGACAAAACTCATCTTTTGCTCTCAAAACTACACTATGCTGCAACATTCTGTGACAACAGAGAAAAGAGATGATTACAATGTAAATTACTGTATGTGATTTTCCTGCAGTTACCACACACTGAAACCATATCATATGCATAAATAGTACACACATACACATATGAGGGCATGCACACACTTGTACATAGATCACACACACACACGCACTCATTCCCTGCATACATTTACACATTTGCAAGCACACATACATCACTTGCAGGCACAAGCACACATACAAATGTGTACACACACAAACACATGCACGCAGACACACTCACAGATACACACTACAATATTGACACAATATTACATACACAAGCACAGACACAAACACGTGCACACACACACACACTTGCAAACACCAACAAATGCACACACACACACACACACACACACACACACATAGGAAAACAAGTGCACAGACACACACACAAACACTCTTACACAGACACAAACACACAGGCGCACACACTTTCACACTCTTACACACAAACACACACAGATATATATTCACACACACATGCACATTTATATACACACACACTTACACAGACACAAACACACACACACTCACACATGAACACACACACACACACACACAGTTTTATATATATATGTACACACACACACACACACACACACTCATTTACTGCATACATTTATACATTTACAAACACACACACACACACACACGCACAAGACTTCCAGGCACACACAAGCACACATACAAATGTGTACACATAGACACAAACACATGCACGCAGACACAGTCACATATACGCACTGACACATACACACGTACAATACTGACATGCATATACAAGCACGTGTACACACACTTGCAAACACCAACACATGCACGCATACACACACACACACACACACACACATACATACATATAGGAAAATAAGTGCACAGACACACACACACATAAACAAACAACACTTACACAAACAGAAACACACACGTACACACACTTTCACACTCTCACACACATATATATGCGCACATGCACACACTTAGACACGAACACACACACGCATACACTCACACTCTCACACCCAAACACACACACAGATAAACATGCACAGACACACACACACACACATATGCGCATAAACACACACACAAACACACACTCTCGCTCCATTGTAGTATAAATGGTTGCACATGGGCCGGCGGATGGCCTGTGTTTTCTTTGGCGAGCACCTCTCTCCTCCGTCGTTTTCCTTCCTCCTCTGGAAGCAGAAACACACTCCATCTCTCCAGGCCCCAGTGGCCAGCGTTTGATTTATTCATCATTTCATTTCCTCCAGAAAATTGGATGCAGGGTTTTTATGCAGCGGAGGTCAATATTTTTCATTTGTTAAGACCTCGCTAAAGAGCACAGCACTTAGACTCCGGAACCTGAGGAAATAAATAAACCAAAGATGCTTTCAAAAATAATGCGAGGTTTCTAAACATCTAAAATGGTTTAGAATAACAAGCAGCGAACCTCTGAAAACTAATTCAAATGAATATTTGTAGTAGCGACACTTTTTTGTTAAAACTGCCTCAGTTCTCACTGATATACTGTCCGGTAGATCATCCTCTGATAGGCATGTCTCGGTTGTCCGGTCTGTTTCTGTCTCGACAGGTAACCAGTGACAGCCCTGATGATGCAGCCGGCAGGGGTCTGTGGCGGCCATGTTATCTGCAGAGTAGGGTGCTTCAAAAAAAAAACTTAATGGTATTAACCAAGGCGCCTCATAGTTTTTTCTGTTTTGCTAAACTATGTACCTGTAATTATGCCAAAAATCTTAGTGATATTGCGCATTGAGAGCAGTGCTCATGGGGTCATCCATATCCAGGGTCTCCTCCAGGATTTTTTGAAACTATGGAGGAGGGCTTCAGCGTCAGGTCAAAATTCAGCATCATCAGGTGTGGCCAGTTTTCATTAATCAGCATGTAGGCGATGTATTAATTGAAATCTATGTGCACGGAGGTTTATCAATTTCACATGTGTCACGGTGGATTTCGCCACTAGTCACATGGAAATGAATTATGATTCCGGACTTCTCGGGCTTTTCTTCACTCAGGGGTTGAAAGCAACAGAATTACATAAAAACGTTTCAGATGGTCTTATTTCATTCAAACAATTTGAACGATCGTGAAACACGTGCATTGCATTGATTCAATAATTGCTGACTACAGCAATTTACTATTTCACAAAGATTTAGAGATGATATTCCTTTTTCTGCAATGTACCAATTTTTAGTTGCCCAATGTAGGTAAAATATGCAGTGTATTAAGTGATCTGCTGTTTGTGGTTGTTGCCATCTTTTTGAAATTTGTGTTGTTTAAATCAGAAGTGAATTACCTATTTTGTTTATGATTTGTTAAGACAGTAGTAAATTATCTAGTTCTATTTGAATACAGCTCTCTGTGTGATTTGTTGAATGGAATAATATTATGCACTCGAAAGTTTGCAGGTTCTCTAATATGGTACAATGATAGCAAATAGCTTGCGAAATTGATCCATCGTGAGCACTGCTTTTACGTTCA
This sequence comes from Gymnothorax reevesii, assembly GCA_029721435.1. NCBI lineage: Eukaryota > Metazoa > Chordata > Actinopteri > Anguilliformes > Muraenidae > Gymnothorax > Gymnothorax reevesii. The sequence goes on along the minus strand of CM056574.1, from coordinate 6,734,303 downwards.
TATATCAACTTGAAATTGTGCATGATAGTTTAAAGTGATAATTGGAACAGTTTGAAAAAGTGCCTTGACTTCTGCTGAATATAAAAAAAATTTGGCGCATTAGTGGACTACCCTACTGCAGATATTGTTAGCGCCACCAGGGAGGTTATTTTTTTGCCCGAATTAGTTTGTATGTCTTTCTGTCTGTTTGTGTACAAGATAACTTGAAATATATTGAACAGATATCTCTGAAATTTAATAGGTGGGTTGCAATTACATCAGGGATGAACTTTATTGATTTTGACAGCCATCGGTCAAGCAATAAGGCCACCATAGCAGCCATCTTTAAATCCTAAGACACGCAATAACTGAACTTCCCTTTCAGTGATATTACTCAAATGTTGTGAGTTGATTGGTCTCACATCAGGGACGGAACCCATCCGTTTCTTATGAGCCATGTTCACTCAGCAAGATTTGGGCTGTGCTGCCTTGATGGGGGTTTGCTCTCTCGGAGTGCCTCTACTTAATGAATTTTGTAAAAATGTTTTCCTTTTGGAAAAGCCTATTTCGGAAAATGTAAATATGTTCATTTTTAGTGATAGAAGGCAGCTAAGTTGAATTTCCTTCTAAAAGGACCAAATGCTGCCCAAAATTAGTTGGATACGCCTATGAGCACATTTCACAGACCATACTGAACACAGAATGAGCAAGGGTGCATTAATAATGAAAACCTCTTCTTAACTCTAATGTCCGCACTGAGATATGATTTTTAGAAATCCCACTGTTTCCGACCTTAACCTTAGTTAAGGGAAAACTTAAGAGGAAAAATTTGACTTTAAGCCAGGGGTGGGCAATTTTCAATGGTTCGACTTATTAAGATAATTAACTAATTGAGAGGCAAAGGTTGGTATGAAAACCGAGTACAGAGACAGCCCTTTTTTCCCACCTCAGCTTTAAGGAGTTAAGTCAACACGTTTATTTATTGTAAACTGGGAGCCACCGTTAAGTCTAAAAATGCAGCACATTGTCGGTTTAAATCAGTACACTCATTCACTTTCGTGGGAGAGCATTCAGATTTACCTGTGAGCGTGGATTTAGTGGTTACAGCGTGTTAAGTGCACTTGTGGAGTCCAATTAGTTTATTGCAGAGCGTTTTTCTGTGAAGTGTTGGCCCTTTGTTGCATGTTGTTGAGTATTTTGGACATATTATAAGACTTAATGTACATTTTATTGGACATTCCTGGCTCAAAAGTTCCTCAATAGGTGCCTCTGTGATTGATCACATGATTTACCACAATCACCATGGCAGCGTCCACGAGTAAGTCGACGAAAGTCAGAAATATACTTGTACTGTTCAAGTTTTTATAAAACTTTTTCCTGCTGGAGGAACAACATGCATTATATAGCACACACTGAAACACACAAGCTTTGTAATGTATGTGTATTTGTTGGAATACACCTGATTTTATTCTTTGTCAAAAATATTGGACATTATGCATGCCTGGCAAATAGGTCAAATAATCCACGTCCAGCATTAATACTGGACATCGTGCAAATCAGAGACCAGGTTTCATCAACTTCTCCTTAGTTCTGTCGCCCCCCCATGCATAATGTCGAAAATACTGGATGACAGTATGCATCCCACAAGCATAATGTCCAAAATAATGGACAGACAGACCACCCACTTGTACCCTTCCCAAAAACTGCACCAAATCCCATCAAATTGTCCCCAAAGAGCATTAGATACCTTCTTGACATATTGGAGGCATTTGCTCATTCTCTGAGCAAAAAAAAGGTTAAGCCCATCCTGGGATGTAGGCCTAAACATCCCCCACCCCCATCACCCCTTAATTGTGTTTCTCTGGCCCACATGACTCGGCAGATCTTTCCGGAAGAGCGAGGCAGCCGTGGCGGGTGGAGGGTGGTTCTCTGTGGGTCCAGGACCCGGCCCAGTGGGCCTGCACTCCAGCTGCGGTCCCACAACAGCTTGATCCACGAGGGACAGAGAGGAACCATCACTGGCCTCCGGAAGAATCCGCCACAGACGCCAGCGGTGATGTCACCCTGTGGAGTTCCACATCTATCCGTCCCCCTGGAGATTCCGCAGTCCATCCAGAATGGGATTAACTCCGCCTGTCTGGTTGTCTATCTCAACCCCCCTGACCCTCACCCCAGCACCCAATTAAATTGCCTGCAGAGAACACTACCCGTGCCACTATTGAAATTTCACCACAAAATATAAAATCACCGGTGGAAAACACAAGCAGACGGCAGGAAAACAAAAAGTGGCCCTGTCCAGGCTGACTGACTGACAGTTGTTGCTGGTTTGACTCCCCGTTGTGGACTGGGATCGTGACTCACATCTGGAAAGATGAACTTTGGAAGAACATTGCTGTTGGGCCGTGGAGGGAAGACCCTGACCCCAAAACGCCTCCAGGGGCTTTACCCCCAGTTCCTCCTTTCTCTCTCTCTCTCTTTCTCGCCATCCTACCTTGCAACTCTTTCTTCTGGCATTTCTTGACAGTAATAATCAGAAATAAGCTCTTAGCGCTTAAATAAGGTTTCAAAAACAACAACGGTATCAGAATGTTGCCTATTAGATCAGCACAGAACACAATATACCCACTCTTTGCCATTGATGACATTTTCTGTCAATTATGACTGATCATTTCCCTAGCCATTAAAGAGATAATTTGGCAATTGAAATTTTCGCTCAAATATGGTGGGGGGATCTTTTTACAAAAAGGTCATGCTTTAGATTGACTGTCTAATGCAGTTAAAGCAGTGAGATACAGTTTTGGTCATGCTTTAGATTGACTCTATAATGCGGCACTGCAGTGAGATGCAGTTTTGGTCATGCTTTAGATTGACTCTGTAATTCAGTTAAAGCAGTAAGATGCAGTTTTGGTCATGCTTTAGATTGACTCTGTAATTCAGTTAAAGCAGTAAGATGCAGTTTTGGTCATGCTTTAGATTGACTCTATAATGCGGCACTGCAGTGAGATACAGTTTTGGTCATGCTTTAGATTGACTCTATAATGCGGCACTGCAGTGAGATGCAGTTTTGGTCATGCTTTAGATTGACTCTATAATGCAGCACTGCAGTGAGATGCAGTTTTGATCATGCTTTAGATTGACTCTATAATGCGGCACTGCAGTGAGATACAGTTTTGGTCATGCGGGACTGCAGTGAGATGCAGTTTTGGTCAACCCGTATATTGACTCAGTAATGCAGTTAAAGCAGTGAGATGTGGTAATTTTGGCAAAGGTTTTGAGCTGAAGCAGCTCTGAAGGGTGGGAAAGAGTGGAGCTGCGCCAGCGTTTCTATTAAAGGAACCTCCCAGCTAAAACATAAAACCTCTCACCAAGCTGTGGCTTGTACAGTGACCCTTCCTTAGGGATACACCAGGGGGTTAATATTACATAATTCAGCTTCAAGCAAAAAAGGGAAGCCTTTTCCACTCAAAAATACAAATATTCTTATGCGATTTTAATGTTTGTTCAAACAGCTTTTGTTGCAGTAAAATATGTTGTACCTTTCACACACAGTCACACACCCACCCTCCCCTACACACACACACACACACACACAACTGCACTTCTATGAGAGAGAAAAGAAGAGACACACAATACGAAAACAATATCCCATCACATACATGAAAAGATGCACAGATTCATAAAATCACTAACACCATATTCAGAACTGTATGCACACTGAGCACAGTCAGAATTGCACTAACAGCACATTCAGAGCTGCGCACACACAGTATGTTCAGAATTGTCAGATTGCAGCAGCTGGTGAAAATGAATGAGAGCAGGGCGCTTTTGGTTTATTTATAGCTTAGGGAGAGAATGCTGAATGAAAGGTGTCAACGCTCATACCTGTGGGTGTGTGGAGCAGTGACTTATTCTTCTAATCTATCTAAATGTCAGTTTTTACGTGCCACGGGATAGCCTGTTTATCACTGCCAATTTTTTTTCTTTTCCTCCCTTTCAGAGTCCCGATTCATCCAACAAGGCAGTCCTCCAATGCATAGCTTTTAACAAAACTGCAGACACCATCCCTAACAACGCTGACATTCTAGCAAAACCCACGGCATTGCAAAAATTATTATTATTATTATTGTTGTTGTTGTTGTTGTTGTTCTTGTTGTTGTTGCTGCTGCTGCAATAAGGCTGTTTGTGATGTGAATCGTCTGCTTGCGTAGTACCATTGACTTGCTGATCGCATTATCTGTGAATTTCACGTTCTTATGACCCAAATACTGCGGTCAGCGCCACTCGCCTTCCCAGTGGATGAGGAAGTCCAGGGCACGATGGGAATGCACTCTGGAGGAATTCAACGTGAGGCCCAGATTCCCCGATTCCAGTCCAGTCGTATATCACTCGCTGAGGAGAGGTTTTCTGCGCTCTGACCTCCTCTTGGAGAAGCTGGAAGCTGCAGCGGCTCCGCTCAGAAAGACGGGGACTGTTTAGAATGCAGACCGGTGACTGGGGGATGAAATTACAGCTGAGCAAGACGGATGAACGAGAGCGAGAGCGATATGATAATTCCTCTCTTCCTGCGGGGTATAGCAGTATCGAATTTTTGAAATCAACCTTGAGCTCTGTGTGTGTGTGTGTGTGTGTGTGTGTGTGTGTGTGTGTGTGTGTGTGTGTGTATGCGTGCGTGTGTGTGTGTGTGTGTGTGTGTGCGTGCGTGCGTGCGTGCGTGTGTGTGTGTGTGGTGTCTAAACTATCACACACAAGCATCCCAGTGAAAGTTTTGCTGAGAACAAACACCAAAAAAAGCAGTATAAGGTTTGGCTCGTGAGAGTTACAATTTGTCGGCTTTGTTACGAAGACGAATCGTGTTTCAGTAGCCTACTCTTACAAATTTGCAAAAAACTCTTCTCAAACCGGGGTGGAATAAATAATTTTCTCCGGTGACAAAAAGGATGATGTAATGCAGTATCGGCATATGCCAATCTGCACACCCTTATCTTTTTTTTTTTTTTTTTTACAAAAGATCAGTAATTTAATGACGCCCTTTAACGTAAACTTCTTACGCTTTCGTCGTGAAGGAAAACGACGTCCCATGGCCTTGATGACTGATGATTAGCATACCTAAATGAGTCTGGTGATTGGTAATAAACTCGTTAATTGATGGGCTATTTCCTGCTTCCGACTAAAAAACGCATTGCCCTTTGATGCCTAATCACGGACCCCTGTCCTTTTGTGTCCTATTTAAATGCATCATCATAGCATAAAGCAGTGTGAACCTCCGTTAATATCCGAATTTAGTTTTGATAACCCGAGCCAACGTCCATGGGGAGATTACCTAAATTATTGTTTGTCTAAAAAAAGTTTATTTCACAGCTTTGTTAATCATAAGGTTGTCCTAAAGGTCAGTTATCCATTTACTTCTCTCCCTAATGGGGGGATTGACTTTGTATTGAACTTCTCTATTGTCCCGGGTCCGGATGTAATGCATCCTTGACACCAATCAAACCAGACAGTCAAGAACGAAGCAGGGAATCTGTTCTTTCCTCCCTCGCGGAGTTCTCTCTTTAAGGTAGCTCCGTACCTCAGATGTAAAGGTGCTGTGAGTGTGAAGAGATACTGCACACACATAAGGACACGTAACACAGGCTTGTGCATCAATAAACATCAGTCTTAGGTCTATTTTTCTGGATATTAAGGGCCGTTGAATACGAACAAGTCCTTATAAAATGCCTGTTCGTCTGTCCAGAATTGTCGGTGTGTATTAACTTCCAAAAACACTAGGCAAGATTAGGCTGCATAACAAACACTTCTGACCAACAATGCTGCGTTTCAACTGATCAACTTTCGAGATTTCAGTCGGGGAATTTATAGGTGCATGATAAATAAAAACACAATCCAAACGCATAAACGTTTGGCAACAGTAAGACAGAAATTTTCATCAAGCCCTATCATACGAGCTTAATGATAATATTATATAGATAGATAGATAGATAGATAGATAGATAGATAGATAGATAGATAGATAGATAGATAGATAGATAGATTAAATATTTCACTTCTATGTCGCGCCTGACGCATTTAAATACATTAAGGATTACTGGATGTTTAGCACTGTAAGCGTTACGCAAAACGGTACAGTCAACGCACCCGATTACTACATTACCTGTCCCATAAGGCCGGAAACTAGTCTTAATTCTTTTATTACGAGCCGTAAACGCTGATCCACCTTAAAAGTCTGCTCACAGCCCTGCGGTGCCCAGCCTCCTACGGCTGCCCAATGAATTAAGAGCGGATGCGCTACATCCTTCCTCACAACGGAGAGCGGCCAATGGGAGTCTGGCAGTCTGTCCCACGCGCATCGCCACATTCCCATTCATTCAGTACTGCAAGGAGGCTCGCAGCGCGCGGCAGCCACAGCCGCGGAACTTCCTGCGCAACTGTTGCAAATCCTGCGGATCGGATATTTTAGACTCCATCTACCCTTCGCATCATAGTTTTAATTCAAAGTCTGAACTGGGTGTTTTAGGAGTTTTTTTTCCCACTCTTGCTCGTCGCACGGGAAAACTGCGGTATCCGACTTCAGCTCGACCTCATTTATCGCTGTCGCCTCGGGCGCTCACGTCTACTTCGGTTCGCTTCGTTTGAGGATGAACATGTCCCGGAATATAATGGTGGATTTGCGCTTGTATTTGGAACAAACGCACTGACGAGGAGAAGCGGTTTCGCGCTCTGGATTTACAGCAATCGTTACGAGTGATCTATACAAACTGCTATCTGGTCAGTCACAACCAGGACGGATGTGTCTTCTTGTACACTGACTGATGGATTCGCCGTGGATGGTTATTTGTGCAGAGAGGTGAGTTGCCCATTTCCCCCGAATTCTGTTTCGAAATTCACAAGCAATTCGCGAAACCTGCGCGATTATTGCGGATACCTGTCCGAGTAACTCCGGAGATAACTACTTGCGAGCGCAGCAACCCCTGCGGAACATTGTCTTCTGTACAAATATTGACAATCCTCCAACACGATAAAAAGCTTCATGCTGCAAGCTGGCAGTTTAAGTCATTTGGCGTCAAAATAGCAGGGCTGTACTGCAGCTGTGTGCGCATCTGTACGTCAACATACTTGCATGTTCAGTGAACAGTTCTTGCCAGCTTTATTAAACACTTATAAACAGGACGCATTATAAGCTACGCTTGTTACTGGGTACGTTGAGGATGTTTGTAAATAGTTTATTCACAGAGAAAAAAATTCTAAGCGCGCATACTTTGATCGACTCTGGCTGTGACCATCAAACACCCCACCCCCACGGGGCTTGTTTTCATTCATAAGTTTTTCCCTCCCTCCCTCCTTCCCTCCCTCCTCTTCTCCGGTTGTTTATCAATCAGCTCCACGATTGCCCTTAGAGAGGGTGCAGCTCTCCCGTCTAAACCCGAAGCCGTGTGGCGTGCGTGCGAGACCTGAATACGATACAGTACACGAAGCCAAGCTCCAGAAAACTACATGCGATCTGACTGCTTGAGCGGAACTTACACTTTTCTTCAAGTGTCCTTTGCATCGTAACAGAAGTTCGCACGGTCTGGATTCTTATTTAACTTTTTAAATCGAGTAATTGCTTAAAATAATATACGGCGCAAAACCTGAACGCGCTTTTCTGGTATTAGTGTAAATAAAGGTAAGGATCGCCGTGGGCCTTTCTCTGTGTTGTTGGGTCGGTATTTTGCACGGTTTTCTTTGGAAAGCGGCCGTTTTACCGCTTTTTATCGACGGTGATGTTGGAAATGCCTCTGAAATAAGTTTAAGGTCGGAAACGTGCTCGCACACTGCTCTAGCGCTGGCTTGTTTTTCTAAATACTTCAAGCTACAATGGGCCAAATGTGCGTGCGCACTTTTTTCTGTCGATATGCCACTAGATTACCTTTCATTTTCTTTCAGTAGGCCGAGCTCCTCTCGCGTTTGCGCTAGTTTTATTGCCGTTGCGGTCACACCATCACTCGAAAACTGTCAGACGTTTTCTTTTCGGCCTGTTGAAGAAGCAGCTCGCATTGTCACTATAGATCGTGTCCTCGCTCCGCTGCTGTGGTGCATTTTAATGTTAACTAGCTTTACATATGCAAATAAGCAGGGGAAGTGTCCGCGCGGCTCTCCATTCGCCCGAACAGAGGAGTCGCGCCAACAGCAGCCTGCTAATGTCGCTTTATTCACATCTCAAATCCACGTCAATGCGCATGTTTTCTTTTCGGCGAGCACAATCTATAAACGCGCACAATTAAAAATCCTGTGGCCAGTTTTATATATTTCCCCAAGTGTTATGTACATTATTTTATTGTAAATGTTCTGTTTTTCAAATTCCTAAATGAAGGATGCTTTGAAAACCATTGGAATTCTCGTCGCGGCTGTGTGTTTGTGTGTGTAAGTTTTTTTTCTCCCTGGGCTTCGGCTTTGCAGGGCTTCAGATGCGTGCCAGGCCCGTGGTGCATGTCGGAAGTGGTGATTGGCCCAGATGGAGCTCCAGAGTCAGCGGGGCGGCGGCGGTGGCGGCAGCCCCTTAGCGGTGGTTCGGCAGCCGGCCCGGGAGAGCAGCAGGCCCGGGTTTGATTACGAAAGAGAGTTACAGCGCTCGGCCATCCTCTCCCTGGACCAAATCAGGGCAATCCGGTCCAGCAATGACTACACAGATGGGCCCTGTTCCACCCGGAAGGTGGCCCCCCGGGTCGCGCCGAGGCCGGAAAAGCACGAGAGGACTCATGAAATCATGCTCGTCAATGTGAATAATAATAATTATGAGCACCGGACGCCTAGTCCCCCAGGGTCTATGGGGTCTCCTCCGTCTGGGATTGGCGTCCGGTTTCCGCCGCTGAGCCGCTCCACCAGCTCGGGAAGTAACAGCAGTGCCTCGTCCGAGCAGGGCCTTCTGGGCCGCTCTCCGGGTCAGCCTTGCCGACCCAACCGGACAGTACGGGCCCAGCCCAAGCCAGCAATCTCGCCCGGGCCGGTCCTGAAGCCCCCCGCGGCGGCGGGGAAGGGAGAGGAGGTGACGCAGCACCGGTTTGTTTGCGAGCGGTGCGGGAGGTGTAAGTGCGCGGAGTGCACGGCCCCTCGCCTGCTGCCCTCGCGTCTGGCCTGCGGGGGGCAGTGTCTCTGCTCGGCCGAGTCACTCCTGGAGCACGCCACCTGCATGTGCCTGGTGAAGGGCCTGTTCTACCACTGCTCCAACGACGACGAGGGGGACTCCTGCGCCGACAGGCCCTGCTCGCTGTCTCGCTCCCACTGCTGCTCGCGCTTCCTGTGCATGGGCCTGATGTCGGCCATATTCCCCTGCTTACTCTGTTACCCGCCCGCTAAGGCCTGCCTGCGGGGCTGCCAGGACTGCTACGACCGAGCCACCCGGCCCGGCTGTCACTGCAAGAACTCCAACACCGTCTACTGCAAGCTGGACAACTGGGCCCCTCAGACCTGCCAAAAGCCCTCCTGACTCCAGGGACCGGAGAAGGATTTATTAACTATAATAATAACAACAACAACAACAACAGCAGCACCCGTAACAATTCAGATTATCGTTATTATTATAACTATTATTAATGTTTATCGAAAACCTAAGAACCTCCCATTGCTGTGCTTCTCTGCAGAAGAGGTCTGTAGCCCACTGGGGAGTAAGGAGTCTTTCTTTGTGAGAAACCCGTGTGTGTCTGAAGCCTCTGGTAACACTCCTGACTCACTGTAGCGCGTTTCTCCTCGTTTAAGGGAAGAGAATTGTCTCTGTGTTTTTCTCGCTTCTCACAAGAGCGGCCTCTGACCAAATCTGTGAAGGATTATCTAGACAACATGTAGCTGTTACCTGATACCTATGGCAACAATAGATTGTCTCTGTAAGTAACTGGTAGACACCACTCCAGGCTGTGGCTGTAGTTTTTACTGGGAATCCCGTAAACACAATGTCTCACAGTATTTCCTCTGGATACGCGTCTCAGTCTTGCGTTCTGTGTCGTGTCCCCAGGACGCGGCTGACATGTCCTCTTACCTGTCAGTTATTGTAAATCTTATGTACAAAATCATAAAAAGAAAATTCTGGCTATTTTTAAAAAGAAAATGCTAAAACATTTTTGTTATAAAGAATATTTATTATCTGAGGCTCTATTATTTTATGATATTTATTGCAAAAGACAGTCTTGAAATTTTACTCACGTCTGAACATAACAAAATATCAATACTTACTGAAACATTAAAGGGTGGCTCGGAGGATGAACTATGTTAACTATAATGCAGAAAATATATTAATTAATGAACAATATTTACTGTCTTGTGTCTTCATTTTTGAGTATGTCCTTGAGGTACCTCTCAGACACATTGAAGTGAATTCAAACTGAGTGTTTAATAAAAATCCTTGTTTTTGTCATAGATATATGCTTGAGAACAAAAGCAAATATTGATTTTTGATTGGTACCTGGAATTCATTCCCAAGCTTCTAAGAAAACAGATTGAAGCACATGGGAATAACACACTGGAACTGGGCTATTTATATACACAGCTATATGTGCTTGGCTTCAGAGTTTTTTTTTTTTTTTGTGTGTGTGTGGTTATAAAATTACCATTTCAATGACATCAAGTTTATATCCTGCTGCATAATAATGATGCAGGTCACTGGTGAAATATTTTTTCAATATGTCATGGCCCGCATAACTGTTCCGTCTGCCATCTTGGCTCTGCTCGCACACAGCATGCCTTTTTCCACAGCTTTTAAAGATATTTACAGTCGAGCGAACTACGATCGGGGGAGAGAGAAGAGACCAAGCGTTCTGACCACTAAACCAAACGTGGCCAAAAGGTCAACCTGAGGACTGGCTGAAGATTTGTCCCCTGGTTTTATGGCATTATTGGGGAGCTGTTTGTTGCCAGCAAACGGTCCACATATAAATTGCCGGCCACCTGCTCAAAGATAATAAACTTCCTTCCTCCCTGTGTTTATAGTGTTACTGCTTAAGGGTGGGCCGGGCTGAGCCACTTCCTGGGCCAATTTGGCCACCTGTAAAGTTTGGGTGTTTTTAACTGGCGTTTGTTGCAGAGCAGGCGTAACTGGCGCTCTGGAAGTGTTACTTCTGGTTTTCCTCGGACTAAAACCCCACAGGAATCCCTCGCGGCTCTTGCCTGAGAACAAAGATGACAAGTTTGAATGTCAGGCTTGTCTTTGGGAACCACAGTGAGTAATAAACCGCGAGGTATTCGTGCCGTGCGGCAGCAGAGCCCCGGGGCCTTGTGTGTCAGGCTCGCCCATTTCCTGGATTGTGCGCTTGTGGTATTTTAGATAATTGAAGTTCCGTTTGCTTAAGGTAAACAAACTCCCAGGCAAAAGGTTCTCTCTCTCTCTCTCTCTCTCTCTCCCTCCCTCCTTTCTCTCTGCACTCTCCTCACTCTTTCTCTTTCGCTCTCTTTCTCTGTCTCTGTGTGTGAGGAGAAACATAATTTCTGATTGGGATGTTTTTGAGTTTGTCAGAGAAATAAAAATAGAATATTTGTTCCCCCAAAAGATACTGGGCTTAATGTCTGATTAGCCACAAGTGAACAGACCTTGTTGAATCCGAGAGGTGTAGGAGAGCTGCTTCATCATAAAATTAAACACATCTGCTGGAAAAATATGCCCCATGCAAGAAGACTTATTTTGCACTGCAAGTTTTGACCAAGATTTACTTTTTAATATTTCTTGCTGACTTGTTTACGAACTAAATCATGGAAATTTCTTACTCTCAATAGTTACATGCAGATTTTTATTAACTATGAGCAGATAGAAAAGTATGCAGTACAGCATATTGTTTCAATGAATATTAATATGCATATTTGTTGTCCGCAGCTCTGAATACGCACGCGTATATTAGCCACCTTGAATGCTAATATGCATATTTCTAATTGAGTTAGACACAACAAATGGCTGTGCTAAGATTTGCCGATTGTTATGACGGATTGTAGCATGCATGCTGGCAAAGTGGCTTTGGAGTTACGCAAGGATTAGCAGTTTGTTTCCAACAATAGAAATATGCATATTAGCAGTTTGTTACTATGAACAGTTGTACATAAATTAACTGTCTGCCAGTTTTCTGTTACCATTTATTCAAGTGGTATTCTGCTCTGCCTGTCTCCTGGCTGGAGTGAGAAGTGATTTCAGTTTTGGCTTCAGAGCCTGAGGACAGGAAGTAGCTAATGTTAATGTGGTACTCAGACAGGAAGTTGCTGATGCTAATTCCATGTTTTCCAGCTGACCGCCTGGAGATAATGTGCACGATTTGTAATGCAGTTATGGGCTGTGCTCAGTATGATAATGTCACATTGTCAGGATTTAACCCCTTAAACCTTTCACTTAAGCTTTCCTCAAAGTTAGTTCAAAGTTATAAAAAGCATTTATTTTCACATAGTAGGACAATGTCACATTCATATTCTGTATCTGCTGGTTGCAACGCTTCACGGAAGCTTCATCACGTTTATACAGAGAGAAATATTCAAACCTAGGATGCCATGTTTTCATGGCCACAGCATTACATCAAATTGAAAATATCTAGGTCTTGTGCGTCATTTTATACACATTTTCCTGTAATTCAAGAGGACATATTTGGGATCATTAGAGGCCTTGGGATCCCCAATATAATGTAAAATAGGCCTGAAGTTCCACAGGTTTGAATACAGCAGCTACATGTGAGGTTTTATTAACAGGTAAATAGTTTGTTTTGGGGAGGCTTCTTGAACTCGGTCAGATGTCCTCAAAATGGATTTATTTATATTGACATTATTATTATTATTATTATTATTATTATTATAGGCAGGTCAAACTCAGTGGAAATCAGAAATGGTAAATTTGTCCCGAGTCACATTCCTGTCTTTTTCCTGCAGACACACACACACACACACACACACACACACACCACCCCCCTTGCCTGCACCCCAACCTCCGCCGTCTGAGAAATGTCACTTATTACAGATGGGCTGGAGCCATTAAGGGCTTCCGATCCGGGCCAGAAACGTAATGGCCTCTCTGTGCTTGCGGGACGCTGTTTAAACTTAGCGAACCCGGTCTTTTTTTTTTTTTCATTTTGCGAGCCGGGATCCGGATGCATGAGGAGAGGCTTCCCCTGCCGCCTCCTTCCGCCGTGACGCGGCCAGCCTGCCGGCCCACTAGCGCAAACACTGCTGATTACCCTCTGAGTCACCCGCTGCCCGGGGAGCCTCCATCGGAGGGTTTCCATACACACCGGCAGCGAGGATTAATCACGCAGACCCCCTCCGCACCCCGCACCCTAAAAGGTTTCCGCCACTTCCTCACAACTGTATAAATTGAAATTAGCAGCGACGTGCGTGGAGGAGGCAAAACTTTAACTTCGCGTCCCGTAAGAAAAGAAAAGGAGGGGGACCCGCACGTCCGGGCTGCAACAAAATTGCATTTTGAGCCTTTTTCATTGACAGAAGTGCTGCAAAGTTAAAACACGCCTGTGCCGCACAAAAAGCAGCAGGAAGTGGCTCAGTTGCCACAAAACGCAACAGTATCTAATTACTTTTGCCTAAACATTTCACGACCGCCCGTCGATGGAGTGGACTAACAAATTACGTGGCAAATAAAATACATTTACAGTCATACTTTCTTTACCTTGGGCAAACTGCCATTTTCTGCTGAGCGGGAAACAAACGGTTTCTGGCGGCTTTCCGGGTTTTGGTAGCCAGTGCACTGGCTGATGACTTTGGCCGCGTGCTTTGCAAACTAAAATTGGCGCATTAAGATGCTGATTCATTCAGACCGTCTGATTTCCGTCGAACGTGGCCTTGTTTGTCACCTAAACCCACCCGACCCCATTACCTATGGGACCTCTGGGAAACAGTTTCATACTTATTGAGCTTTTTATCCTCAGTATATCTCTGTACCATAAGCAATGGCCACATGTTTGCCAGTAGAATATTCCAAAGTAAATCAACCTAAATTCGCCATGTTGGATTAAGCAGATTGTTGTTGTTTTTTTGTTTTTTTTAGAAACGTAGCTGCTGTGCAAAAAGTGTATACAAAAAGGTGTGTTAATCTCCTGATGAGATTTATCTTCCTAATGTTTATCTATAAAGTAGAAAATATTAGCTTACTTTAAGTTACGATTTGCACGACAAGATTTTCTTTTACTCCTATGGCAAATCTAGAAGTGAGCCAAATTTTTTCATTTCACTGGCAAAATTTTGTCTAACTTAAAGAAAAAAGCTTATAGAAGCCACAGTACAATATTAAAATGCTTGGTTCGATGGATTTGTTTTTCAGTTTTTGCTGTGTGGTCACCAGCTAGTCTGCTTTAACTGTTGGTTTCTCTGCTCTGCTCTCTATAACAGTTTTGACCAGCTCTGTTTTGTAAGAGACCACTTATGACCAACCCAGACTAGCTATGAAGTGAAGTGTCAAATCAGTTGGATTAAACCATTTGAGACCATTTAAGGATCCCCGTGCATTTTTAATGGAATTTTCAGCAGGGCTCCCAGAGTGGTCTTGCGTCACTGTTAGCTATCGCTTACGCCCATTCGCACTCGTCCTTCTGCGGCTCGATGGTAGACACCTGAACAAAGGCTAAGCTCTTTTGTAGTGCAAATGGAACAAGACTTCCCTTTAATCAGTACCTACACAGTGTGCCTGGTACACACTTTTCTGATTGTATTTTAAAGGCTGAGAAACAAAGGCTATTAGATGACATCAAGCCACGCGCACAAAGGCTTCCTCTCTCTAGCCTCAGGCTGGAGTGAACTCTTGACATGAACTTGCTGAAATTCATGAGTCAGTGGCATGCTAGTAAATTCGCATTCTGTTGGAACTCTGGAGAACGGCAGCCTTTAGTTAATGAGTTGGCTAAATTGCGCGTAGCAGCACTATGTTGGAAGGAGGTAATGTTTGGCCAGTGAGTCTCACGGTGATGACATCATTTCCTCGCTACGCTGAGTCCTCTGTGGGAGTTCAGGTCAGGCGAGATGTGGCCTGCTTCCATCCTCCTCTCGCTCAAATTTATTACATCAGTTCTAGATTCTGAAGCACTCCAACTGGAGAAATTATATGTATGCAATTAAAAGAAAATGCAGAAAACCAAATCTGCGTGTCAGTGTGTGTGTGTTTGTGTGAGAGAGTATGTGTGTGTGTGTGTGTGTGTGAGAAAGTATGTTTGTGTGTCTGTGTGTGTGTGTGTGTGTTTGTTTGTGTATGTGTGAGGGAGTATGTTTGTGTTTGTATGTGTGTTTGTGCATCAGTGTATGTGTGAGAGAGTACGTGTGTGTGTGTGTGTGTGTGTGTGTGTGCGTGTGTTTGAGTGCATGCAGCGGGAGGTGGGGATTGCGGGCGGGGGTCTTGTTTTGGCTGATCTCCCCTCCCCTCCCCGCACATAAAGCCAGATGGCTCTTGTCTGCTACCCCCAACCCCCCCCCCCCCCCCTCCCCCCAGTTCAGTTCACTTCCTACCCCCCCTTAAAGCCCAGAGCACCCCCACCCCCCTCCCCTTCACGCTCTGCTGATGAAAACGATAACGCGACCTTTTATTGGCCGGTTGTTGGGAAGTGACCTCTTAACCTTGATTAGATAGAGCGGCCTGTTATCAGCGGCCTGTGTTTGAGCGGCGGGTCAGCTCTCTCCGCTGCCGGTATGATCCCGTGCAATGCGCTGACGAGAGAGAAGCTCTGCTCACTGTCAGCCTGACCAGAGCCCACTCGTTTGACGCGCAGACTCTGTGAATGGCGGTTTTAACCAGACGAAGTTCTGTGGCAAAATGTGTTTACTGAATTCAATTGCAGGCTAATGATTTTATTGCTGACACACTGTATGCCTGGGGTCAAATTTGACCTTTTTTAACATTTTGGAGGAAAATAACACCTTTAATTACATTCTTTCAAGTCTGATATTTTATGAGTTGTTCTAAACTGACTAAAAATATAAAAAAATAAACCATTTCACCGTTTTGTATTTTGGTTCAAGTCCGCACTCATTTGAAGCCAAAACAGGGCTTTTAGAGGATAAATTTGACCTCCATTGTTTAAAGTGTATTTTAGGTAATACACTTGGGAAATGGTATTTAAGGGAAATACTGAATGGTTAGACCGTATAACCCCATGTGCACATTTTCATTCAGTGGTGCAGCGAGGAGAACACAAGTATGAGTCCGACTGTGATGAGAACAGGCTGTTTTCCCACTATTCTGATACAGGGGTCAATCTTAAAAACGGTGACTGAGAAGACGTGTGCGTCAGCACTGATATTCCTGTCGCATCTCTGCCTACAATCACATCAATATTGTTATAACGCTACCAAATAACCCATCGGCTCCCACAGCCAACGGAGAGATGGGATTATACAACTTTAAATGAGATGAACGCTCTCACTTCACTGTGCAGTGAAGTCATTGCAGAGAGACGATTCACATTTACCTCGTACTAAAGGGACATCCCTTCACCATCATGATGTTTTTGTGGTGTTATTGTTATTAAAAGTGTCATTTTGTTAAGTTCAATAATGTAGGCTGAAAACGCTCCAGCCCTCCATAAATTTAGTGAAATTCATTGACATCCTCATGGGCGTCACGTTATGTTCTTGAGTAAACTATAATCCGGAATGATTGGTCTAAATATTAAAGTGTACCCTCTTGTTTAGATATTAATTAAGGTTAATAACCCCTTTGATATAGACTGATAATGCCTGGGACGATAAAAAGATCTTGGAGTAAAGTAATAACGGGACTAATTAGGAGGGATAACAGACGTTTTGTTTTCAGAAAGTGCTGATGTAAAACGGGAGGGGGTCGTAGAGGGTGTCGATCTTTATGGGGCGGTGGGAGGTCTGGGCTACTGTTAACCTCTGCTCTTCTGGTTCATCGTGGCCTCCAAACCTCCGTTACACAATAGGAGACGGTTCTCAGCGCCCTTCGGCTATTGTCTCCGGGTGGAAGGGGGCGTGGTCAGCTCTTGAGTCGGGGACAAAAGGTCAACAGGTGAGCAGCTTCACTCCGCTTTTACGATGCTGATTACTTTTGCGAAACTGACAATCAATCCTGGCGACTTCCACGTCAGGAAATTTGAATTCTCAAGTGGCAGAATTGCTCTGCAGATTGAACCCCTAAATAATTGAATACCTTCCTAATTGTGGTTTGTGCTTTTTTTATTTTTACAGCTTCCTTTGACTTAAATTATAATTTGAAATGGTCACATCCTGTCGTATAAGTTCCAGCAAATTTTTTTCTAATATAAGTTACTTTCCCCCAAATGTTAAAAATCTATCTATCTATCTATCTATCTATCTATCTATCTATCTATCTATCTATCTATCTATCTATCTATCTATCTATCTATCTATCTAATAATAATGATAAAAATAATAATAGTAATTATTATTTCATAAAGAGTTGTGTTTTTGGAGTGAAAAACAGGCAGAAGCCAGACTCCGGTGCAGCGATAAAAGGCCCTTCCTGTGTCAGGCTCGCGTTCCTGCGGCACTGCAAACCTAAACAAAGAGCTGGTCTCCTGTTACAGCCAGCCAATCAGCACCCGGAATTTCAATAGGCGAGAACAGACAGGAAGGCAGCGCTATCGTGCCACTGAGAGGGAAAACGGTGAAATCCTGTTTTTCTGCCTGGCTTCATTAACACGGGCCAGCCCCCACTGAACAGAGGAGAGTTTAAGGTTACACACAGAGTCACTGTGCTATTATTTATCCACAGCTTCCTGGAGGTCTTTACAATAGTGATAATAATAATCTCTGATCTGATTTTACTAATTACACAGAGTTATTCACTGAGCCGCCTTAATACACCACTATGCATGAGAGCCTTCAACAAACAGCTTTAGACGATAAAGCCTTTGCATGCATGGGTCTGTCAAACTGACAAGGTCTATATCCCTCTAGGTCTGTACCTGTGGAGAATTCCTCAAAGCACTGACGCTCAGACAAGACAGAAACCGTCATTTGACAGCTTTTTTACGGAGATTATTCAAACTGAGCAGATGGCCCTCCTGTATTGCTCCCGTAGTTTGATATGCCCTGAATATGCTGCAATGGTGTCAAATATCAATACTGCAATATAAACATGCAGATTGCATATTTTGGAGTGATTATGCCTCACTCATGAGCTACAGAAGAGTAGGTATGTTATTAGCCCTCTCTTGCATCCGGTTCTCTGGTTGAAAATATATATACACTTTTATACAAAGGGTGGTACCGATATATTTAATGCACAATAAGGGTTATTTAAAACAGCTATAATGTTCAAGAGGGGGTACTATTCACATCATGAAGCTGTCAATCCATCGCCGTGAACATCAGGTGTAGTTTACATGGCAGCTTGTGAACTCAAACTAAAGTGCGATCACAATCAATGTGTTCAAAACAGCAGCTTAATGACAAAAGCAACTCAACAACAGATAAACTGCAATATGAGTGCGAAAGCTACGATTGCGCGTGTTGGTCTGGTGGACTGTGATTCGGTTTACAGGGGGAGACTCCTTCGAAGAGTCGTGTTTGAGAGAGTTGCGCAGAGACGAGTCTTCAGCCAGTCGCAGAAGTTCAGCAGTGTGTGAAGACTGAGGAGTCCCTGATATTTTCCGTTACACCAGTGGCAAATATTGAATATAGTTCTCGATAAGTCACATGGGACTGATGAACCTAACCAGAAGCATATGTCACTTTTCCTGTCGCGAAAGGACCTCGCGTGTGCGAGCCTGAGCTCAACAGTCACTCTGAATGGAACATGTAACATCTCTACCCAAATTTTTGGCATGAAGTCTTGCCATTTGGAAGCAGAAAAGGGGTAGTTTTTTTGCTCCCAAATATTTTGCTGCTCTGGCCAGTCTTTTTTGATCTGTGCAGCAGGTGTGAAACCAAGCAAAAATGTTTTTTGAGATACTGGAAGTGACCTTCCTACGATTACAAGGCCGACCGACTGAAGAAGGAAAGATGAGTCTGACGCGACGCAAGTGTTAATGGTCACTATTTACCTTTAAGGCAGTCTAAAGACATAAAATCCAAAATGAGAGACAGAAAATAGTCAACAAACAAACTTCCTTAGGATTGAAAAAGGGGGGGGGGGGGGGTACATTAGAAAATTATAAATTTTGTTGGTAAATTAGAAATAAAGTGAAGTAATGAAGTGAATTCCCTGGCAATGTGAAGTGCAATGAAAGAGAAAATGACTTCCAACACACATGCTATCAAAACCCATGCTATTTGAATCTATCTATCTATCTATCTATCTATCTATCGATTTATCTATCTAGCTTACTTTTCTCACAACCAGATACGGGTTTCTTTTACTAAAGTGCCCTTGTGGGTATTGTAAACACTCTGTCTGGGAAGCTCTGCTCCCATTGGCTGAGCCTGGATTTCCAAGAGCGAGGTCAGAGGTCAGGCCAGGGTAGGGTAGCCAGTGGAGCAGCCCCGCCCACCCTTCAGACGTCTTACACGGCAAGAGAAGTGGAGCGTTCAAGCCAGAACTCTTTTGTCTGCGGCAGCACAATGAGGGCGGTTCCACTCTGCTGGCGTGGAATAAGAGCGAGACTCAGGGCCGGGGACGCGTCTCGGAAGCGGCAAGAGGGGCGGGGGGATGTTCGGGGGGGGGGCTTTCAGGATGGTGGGAGGTGTTCAGGGGGGTCGTGGGGTGTGTTTGAGGTGGGCTGAGGCGTAGCGACAGCTCGCTAGCTCTTTAATAATCAGAGTGCAGGAAGCGCGGCTGCTCTGAAGTGCATCTCCTGACGACAGCGGGGACAAACCTCCCCCTCGCTCACTCCATAAATAAGCACTCCTGACATTGGTTATTTACTGGTCATAATTTCCCGAGGCTCCACCATCTACTACCCAAGTAAAATACAAGGAAAAATCTTTGGGGGGAAAACAACTTGAATCAAAAATTATCATCAATTTTATTTTCACTTTAATGGCGATTCTGAGGTCGCATTTTGCCTTTGTACTGGAAAGTCAATGCCAGTTGTACTGCCATTAAAAAGTGGGCCTGTGAATATGTAAATTGTTTAGAAGTAGACTACATAGGTAAAGCTAGTGCTCACTTTCACATCATTGTAGTCTCTTTGGAATGAACATTTATAAAATAAAACTAAAATAATATTGGTTGTGGATGACCGACTGCCTCTCCCATGGGACTGCTGCTCTTTATGCTGATAAATTCCACAGGTATGAATGTGTGTTATATAACGGTGCGAGTTTTGCACTCTTAGACTGGAGGAGAAGAAGAAATGTCCGTAGAATCGCTTCAGTCCTCCAGTGTAACACGTAACATCTGCAGGGCAGCTCCCAGTGTTTGAGCAGCTGAGGCAGAGTGAATCTTACCAAATAATTTCACACTTCACGCCAGTCAGACCAATGTCTGTGGCACTGCGTTTGTCAGGCGACACACCGAGAGGCAAACTTTCTTCCCCCAACAAACACTGGCGAATATTTGCGCAAATACTGAATATTTGCGTCTGGGCTGCAGTCCAGTAGAGCTCTTACAAGTGCGAAGACAGCGCTGGGATTTCAGAGCGAAGTCTGCGTGTCTGTCGGTGGAATGAGTACTGCGTGTAAATTTCCCATGTTTCCTGTCATTTTACCCAGTATTGATAACATTTGTCGGTTATTCTGTATTTTTGCTTAACTGCTGCCATGTGATCTGAGCCGTCAGGACAAACTTACACAGCACTTTAAGTTGGTTTTCACTTCATATTTTCAGCGCTTTCCAAATTTCTAAAGTGGAATTCAGCATATTTCCGGCCTTCTCGGACAGTAATCTGTGACATGAGGGTCTTTGGGGGAGAAAGCTCTCCTGTCCTTTCTCAGTTACATCAATTTAACACCAATTTGTAAAATTTACTTTTGCCTGTTGCGCAGATTTCTGCATATTGGGTGTTTTGGGACTGTCAGTGTTCATCAGGCAGCAGGTCACTATATTTGGGAGACACCAGGACCAGGAGCAGTGGTGTATACCCTCGGTATTGCAGGAGGTTGAAAGCAGCAAAGGCAAACTCTGAATTAAGGTTTGTTTATCCATTATATACCCACCTTTTCCTGGTCACTGTCACGGGGGGCTGGAACATATCCCAGCATGCAATGGGGGAGAGGAAGGAACACTCCCGGGATAGTCTGCATATACACATCACAGAGGCTGTGTCTGAAAAAACTGACTGCTCTCTATACAGTGCTCTGTATAGCGGGTTTTGCATTTTGTAGTGCTGTTCGAATTGTTAGTAAGAATTATTATACCCTATACAGTGAACTCATTACATCCCACAATCCACCGCGAAACGTCGTAACCAACCGATAGTCACTAACCCAGCAATACCATGCATTGCACACAAACCAAAGAGGAGCGAGATGACGTCGCCGACAAAATGAGCTGGGTAGTGTCCGAAAGCGTTTCATCCTTCTGCCTATGAGCTCACTTTGTAGTCACCTACATATGAGTCCCCTTATATTGACTAAGGAATTGTGAATGAGTGAGTGATTTCGGACACAGCCAGAGATTATGCCCCAGTCACTCACACACTCTTACTTGTGGGCAGTTTACAGCCCTCCAGTTAACTTGGTTTGTTTTTGGACTGTGTGAGAAAGCGTGATAAATTAAATACGAGATGAAAAGATAGCTGTCATATTGTAGCGGCTCTCCTCTCCGTAAAACACAAAGCCTGCTGGGAGTCTGACGTGTCTGAACTTGAGACGCAGGAATGCTGTGGATGTAATGTCATTCCGAGTGAATCCCAGTGAATCCCGGGCTCATTCCTGCCAGCACGAATGGATTCGAAAATCCGCCAGATAGTGGTCCGCCAGACCACCAGTGGTGGTCGTGAAGGGGACGCTGGTTTAGAGTTTTCTTAAAGTTTATGATCAACTCGCACGATACAAGCCCGTAAAAATTACCATTTATGAACTGGGCCGCACGCTCTTTAAAGAGCTCTTTGGTTGTAACCCGGCCCTGGTTGTTTTAAGAAACCGTAAAGTCAAACTAGGACTTAGTAGGTTTACAGCATGTGAAGAGTTTGTTTCCAAAAAGCAATAAGTCCAAAATTACAAAAATTGAGATAATATCATAGAGCGAGAGCCCTGTGCTTCTTACACATGGTGCAAAAATCAGTTTTTAGAAATTCATACTATGAGGTGTTTTTTCTAATGGTCCAAGCTTGTGTTTTTTAATATAAAATGCAATGGACGCCAACACAAAAAAAGCTGATTTACTCAAAATAAGTAAAATGGACATATTACATTTTGAAAACAAACTCTTCATGTACTTTTAATCAGGGCAGGAGTTCACATCTTGCATTTTAAAGTGGTGATCACTGGTGACCTCATGCGTGTAAACAGGCACAGCAAAGGCTCGCATTTCATGAACACGGCCTTTGTGTCACTCAGTAAAACTAACATCTTTGCAACACAACTGGATTAAATTTCACCGTGACTTGTGCACACTGGAGAATCTGAAGATGTAATCAGTAATTTAATTAACGACTTTCATAGAAGGAAAAGTTTTCAGAAGCTTACTTTATTCAGACCCGTCGGACACAAGGCATATTAGAGCAAACTGGCCATAATTCTGGCTTTAGTTACACCGCAGATTTATGCTGTGGAGTCAGACCAGTGGTCGTACCATAGACTGGAAAAATATGGACCGAGTCCAAGCAATATCGAGCATTATTATGTTTACAAATTATCCGTGCTTCTCATTGGTGAATAAAGGATCATGTGTGCTTCTTTAAAACACGGTTTTGTCCAGAAAACCATGCAGCGGTTATTGCCTTGTGGGTTTAACCGATGAGAACTATGAAGTAAAAAAAATCTGTCCATTCAGTGAGAGCATAAAGTCATTTGAATTGGTGTCTACATTTATTAAACTTTGAAATCCGATAAAATTGTTTATGTAAATGTAATAAAACAATTATTGACCATAAGTCGGGCAATATCAGATTTTATGGACCCAAAGAAACTGTTATTGACCGAAGCCAATGGCCAGTTGTCCTCCGGCATGGTCATATTGATAATTAGCTTTCCCCTGGCTTGGTAATTACCAACATTTTTGGAGTTGCTGTGTTGTGTAATTTGGGCTCGCAGAATTAAAGCCGTAGATTAAGCGTGAGGTAATCTGCTCCTGATTCGTCCATGAAGTATTTGTCTACTTTGCTCAGGGGTAAAAAAAAAAAAAAAAAAAGCCATTTTGACTTCGTATTTTGACTTTGTGCCATGGGCTTACACTGAAAATGAAGTCTACTTTGAAGCTAATTGCTGCGGTGTTACCAGGCATTGCTTTTGCGATACGCATAAATTTAGCATTGATTTCAAAGCAAAGCTTTGACACTTGGATTAAACCCCTGACATCGAATTCCTCTGACCAACTGGGACAACATACAGGGTGGGACAGAGGAGTAAAATATTTAGTATTTTGGTTTTGCCTGTGCTTCTATTAGCAGTAGCATTACCTGTAAAACTGCAGCAGGCGCATCAGTGCCAGTAGCCACATTAGCATTAGCACTAGGATTTGTGGAACTATCATTTATGGCATCGGTTCTATCTCCAGGAATGTTACTATCTGCTGTGCTGTTGCATTAGCAGCTTTAGCCATAGCACCAGCGGCAGTAGTCATTGTATTAGCCATAGCAGTATTACAGTACAAGGTGGGCAATAAAGTTTGATGTTTCAACTTTGTGAAAAGTAAATGGACGCACATGCAAAAAAAATACTTGAGCTCTTTTGTGGTTCTCTTCTGTTTTCATACATACATTTCTTGAGAGAAAATCTAAAATACAGACGCCCCCTAATATATTTAACCTTCC
The DNA here is from genome assembly GCA_029721435.1 of Gymnothorax reevesii. Lineage (NCBI taxonomy): Eukaryota > Metazoa > Chordata > Actinopteri > Anguilliformes > Muraenidae > Gymnothorax > Gymnothorax reevesii. Next base: position 6,710,556 of record CM056574.1, on the reverse strand, counting down.
CACGTGTTTGCCTTATGAAATAGGTCATGGCAGAAGGAAATTTACTTTGGAAGTTTAAAAAAAGTGAGTTTACGCATGTGTGTGTGTGTGTGTGTGCGTGTGTGTGTGTGTGTGTGTCTGCGCAGTCATATCTAAAGACCAAAATTCCAGAGTTGATTGCGTGGTGTAATTTTTGGTATGTCCTATTTTTAAGCACAAATTTGCTCACCATTTTTATTTGTGCACTTTTCAAGAGATTTGGACACTATGGCTCCATGCAATATACTGTAAATACAAATGTATTTATTGAAGATGAATAGAACACTAGCATTATTTATTTATTTTTTATTTCATATCTTGCCTTGTTAGTTCCACAACAAAGTTCATTTTGTGCATCAGGATGGAGACTTGTGATCCAAAAGGCAGTGCAAACATGACGAAATGGAGCATAAATGCTCTGGGAGGGTGTTTGTCTTGGCCAGGCCTGTGACAGGCACACCGTCACATAGTCTTAGGCCTCCACTTTCACTTTCAAACAGGAGAGCGTGAAAAAGAGGGAAAATTAGCACCAGAGAGAGAGAGAGAGAGAGAGAGGGAGAGAGAGAGAGGGAGAGACAGGGAGGGAGAGAGAGACGGAGGGAGAGAGAGAGAGCGCTGGATCTGGCATGTTCTTTCTCCAAACGCTTCGTAGGGTAAACAGTAAGGCAGCACAGCGGCCGGCACTCGGCACCCGACGCACAAAGTCAACAGGCCCATTCGCCGCCGCGCTCCTATTGTACAGGGGCAGGATGTGTAGTCAGAGACCAGAACAGGCCCCCCCCTTCCTGGGACCCAACATCACTGTCACCTCCTGTGCGCATCTCTGGGCAGAGCTATGCACCAAGGTCAAGGTCAAAGGTCAGATTTATTTATAAAGCACATTTAAACAACCAAAGTCTGCCAAGGTGCTGTACAAACTAGAAAGCACTAAAGAATTGAAATACAACTGTAGGAGTGGAAAAAAACAATGTTATAGCACACAGTTACAAAACATTAAACTGTAACAATAAAAAACAAGGTTACATGGACAATAAACAAACCACCACCACATGACCAAAAGTATGCAGACACTTGCTGGTCCAACGTTTCATTCCACATGGATGGTCATCAATGCTGGTGGAGGCAAAAAATGTCAGAAGATTGTAGCAGGACAGAAAGGCACTGATTAGATCAGTTAGCGATGTTGGCCTATCGGGCCTGGTCAGGTTTCTCGTGGATCCAAATGGTGTCAGCTGGACTCAGATCAGGCCAGTTGAGTTTATCTCCACAACGGGGTTTTTTTATTCCATCATTTACCCAGACTAAATAAACTAATTGGCTGTGCACACAAATATGGGTTTACTTACAAGTTAGAACATTGTATAACGTTTCAATTCGAGACATAACACTGAGCCATTGAACTCAGCTGGGACCCATCCCATCTGGAGAGATATGGGGTCAAGGGCCTTTCTCAAGGGCCCAACTGCTATACTGATTATACTGAGGGCACACTAAGGTTTAAACCATCAACCGTTTATCCAAAATTTACACCAGGCGTGCCTGCGCAGCGCCGCGGTTTTGTTCCGTCAAGCTTATTAATTTACTCCAGCAGCATCTCACAACGCAGAACGTCAGCGCAGCGTCCTGCCAGCGGATACAATCAACTTCCTCAGATTTTGCATATTGTAATGTATGAGCGTTTTATGTAAAGCACTGTATATCACTTGTAAATGGACATTTGGTAGACACTATTTAAATGCCCATTATGACTGGTCAGCGATTTGTTTATTTTGGTTATCATTTAGCACCCTTTGGTGGTATGTCTGCAGAAAAACATAATCTGATGCAATGCCACTTCTTTGTGATGAAACAGGCTAGTGCTTTCTAGAGGATTCTGGCATCTTCCTGCCTGGAGGGGGCGGGATTACCCAGGAATCCTATAGATCTTTCCAGAATGTTGCCAGTCTATATAAATGATGTGGTTTTGGTCAGCTTTTGTTTTGGCAACAGAGTTACATGGTGGCATTAGAGTGTTATGATAAGATTAAACAGTGGACTATTTGTAGAAGTTTTTTTATCAGTGAAGAATAAATGTGTTTAAGTTGTCATTGCTGATTTTCTTTGTTGTGATTTTCAAGTCATAACAATATTTCGTAATTTTTACCTGCATATTTGTGCAACGACCTTAAATGTTTTGTTATTTTTTCTGCTGTAGTTGCATTTAATGTCATTTCTGTCTTTGTTGTGCTGTAGAACCTGCTACAGTCCAGCCATGAACACCAGAGATTAAAAAAAAACTGTGCCCATGTTTTAGTTATATCAAAATCACAACACAACTAAGTTATAAACGAATTTTATATCAAAGATTTGTGGCTGTTTTTTTAGTTAAAAGCGTATTCCCCTTGATAGTTACTACCTGCCTGGTACGATCTGGTGTGCGGTTCCCATTAGCACAAATACTAACATAGTTGGATCCACTACATGTATCTGGTAGAACGATGGGAAACGTATTCCTGCTGTATTCAGATCAGCGCGACTGCGGCTCGCCAGCGGCAGAAATAGACTTGCTGCGTATTCTCTGCGGAGCAGAGCGCTGAGCCGCTTCTAGGACGCTGCTGACATGTGCCGCGGCGCATCTGGGGTAAACACGAGCATTGACTAGAATGGCTGTATATTTCTCTGAGTGGCACGGCGTAGCCGCGCCTGGTGTACATTGGGGGTAAGGGTGCATTTCCCAAAAGCTTAGTTTGTAACTATGTTAGTAAATCACATAATTTGAACCAGAGCCATAAAGAGAGAAGTACATATTTTTCTAACATAATTAGCAACACAGTTGACAACTATGCTTTTGGTAAACGTACCACAGGTCTCAGACAATCATATTAGTCCCTGCACGGCCAACCATGTCAAGGCTGCAGGGGTCTACGGGTGGAACCGACTGTGACGAGGTGCAGGAAGGTTTGTTCGGAATTCGTGGAATTTGTCCTTCATCTTCTCTCAGTAATTCCAAACAAACAGAGAGAGAGAGAGAGAGAGAGAGAGAGTGGCCTTGATCTTAT
>CM056574.1:6325000-6702500 GCA_029721435.1 Gymnothorax reevesii | reverse complement strand
TCCTCGCAACTGAACAAATTAACACCGAGTTGGTAATTAGACAACCTAAATGGGAACGGGTTTGGAGATGTACTGGCTTTAAGGTGGGGTGAGAGCAGTGTCATTATCCCTCTGACGGCAACTCTGGAGAGGAAGAGGTTAACAAGGACAAAGTTTTAATGATGTAGACGAGCACTAGCGCCGGCGTACAGGAGGGCTTTATAGCGAGTGCGCAGCGGGGTAAAGTGTCAGGTGTGGCCCTGCCCCTTAACCTCAGCTCCGCCGCAACATACTTGTCTACACTTACTGCTGTTCCACACACACACACACACACACACACACACACACCAACACACCTCTGCCTCCTTAATCTTCATATTAAAACTGTAACCCGATTGTGAGGAAGGACGTACTCTAGAACCCACATGAGAAGAGGAGCCAGCTCTTTAGAGAGCAGCGATATTCCCCCCTTTGCCTTTGTCCTCCGTCCATGTATAGAATTTCAGCCTTTCTCTTTCAACCAAACCCATGAGAACCTGCCAGCAACTAACAACCCTTTTGTTGGAGGTGAAACTCGATCAGGCGTGAGAGTGAGAGGAGTGATGTCACCTGGAGCGAACACGGGGGCTTCGGATCCCTGATCGTGGCTTATCTGAGCTGATCGTGGAACGGAGGCAGGATATTCGATCACATGTACGTGGACAGTCCATGCTATGTGGGTATTCCCGCTGCTGAGGAGATTATGTTTTATCATAGGCTTGTGGGTGTGTCTATTTGTTTATTAGCAACACTACTGAAAAAGTTATGGACAGAAATAAATGAAATTTTTACCAGAGGTGTGTCTTAGCCCAACTTAGAAGTGATTTCATTTTGGGAGTGATCCCGCTCAAATTCTGGATCCAGGCATAGTTTATTTACTTGTGTGGTGGGTCATAATAATGCTACTCATATGTGTCCCAGACATGTGGTGGACGGCTGGACCTCGGTGGAGTTATGCATTCCCTGATTGCTCTTGTTCTTCATTATTCAAACTGGGTCTCTTAGTTCCACTGAAGGAAACTCTTGATGCTCTGGGGTGAAGTGACGTTCTACATGATTTTGAGCTTCAGAACAGCTGAAAGAAGGTCCATTTCCTCTTCTAGCAAGACACTGTTCCGGGGCACAAAGCAAGGTCCTTACACAGTCGGTCAAAGACTTGTTTTAAATAACTCTATCGAACAGCTGATGTTTGGTCAGGCCTTATCACCCAATCACTCAAACTCACCGATGCTCTGTTGGATGGACTGGAGGCAAACATCTGCTGTGATGTTTTAACATCTAGAGGTGAGCCTTCCTCAGAAGAGGGGAGGCTGGTACAGCATTAAAGGATGGCTCCAGATCAATATGATATGGATGAGAATGTATAATTAGGTGTCCACATACTCTTGGCCATAAAGTGCATTTTAGGGGTCCCTTACTTGGGAGCCCAACAGAAGCAGTAGAGCTTGAAACACAAACCTGGGAAGCGTTCGCGCCACTAGACAACAGACCACACCCAGACAATAGAGAAACCGTTTTTATTGGGTTTACTGCAATGGTCAACCCCATTCCTGGAGATCTACCATCCTGCACATTTTCACTCCAACCCTAACAAAGCTCATGTCATTCAACAGCTAGAGCAGGGCTGTCCAACCCTGTTCCTGGAGATCTACCATCCTGCAGGTTCTTACTCCAACCCTAACAATGCACACCTAATTTGGCTAGTTAGCAACTCATAAAGATCTCTAACTGCTTTTGGTTAAAGTGAAAACCTTTAGGATGGTAGGTCTCAAGGACCAGGGCTGTAGACCACTGGTTTTCAGCAATACAAAGCTGGATTTACTGCACACAGCTGACACAAAACAAATCCCTGTCTCAAGACTTTCATTCATTTTTCGTTTTTTTAAAGTAAAAATTCCCATGTTCAGTTACTCTTAGCTTAGCAAGGAAAACTGCCTGACCCAGTTGACAAATATTGACTAAGATTTTGCAAAATTGATAATAAAGAACAGACATCAACAATATTTTTGTCTAAATGTACACCGACCAGGTCAGTTGGAGAACCTTCTGGCAGACAGGCGGTAATGCCGAACTGGTGTCTTGCTGATAGTTGACAGGACTTGTCAAGAGTGACATTATATTTCTTTGCTCTGTTGCTCAGGTCATGTGACAGAGAACAGTGTATCAGGTCTTTATACGGTAGAGCTAAACACAGTTCTATGTCAGGTCTTTAAATGGTAGAGCTAAACGCAGTTCTATGAAATATTATTCCAGATCCCTTCCTCCCAGCTCTGATTCCCCAGTCTTGTAGTAACAGGATGACCTAAGACCCCAGACAGATTCAATCTCTCCAAAGAAGGATCCCAACTGTACCGGATGAACCTGTTGCACATGCAGAGAGCTACAGGGGTTGTAAATCATCTCGGTGCGAGGAAGCATATTGTCCTGAGCTGTTGTTTTACGCATTCCAACCTTTGCCCCATAATTACAGAAATAAGTTAGTGCTTTGTTTATAGAGAATTACAGAATCGTTCCTCTGTTTTGGTGGTCTTATTATGGATGGGAAGCTATAAGTCGGCATGTCGTTGAGGATCAGGCCTGTATTCAGATCACTTTTAAGCTCTGAGTGCCGTTTGCGAAATGAGCCAGTCAATGATTTGCAGAGTGTACACAGACTGTAGTCATCCAACGCTTGCAAGTCTGGGACTCTGGATTTTCAAATGGTATCTGTGGCACCTGTGCTACGGTCCGAGAGGGAAAATCCAGTCACTGAAAAGTAATATTACCGCCGTGTGCATCCCAACCGAGAGCCACAGCCTGCAGAGTCCGCTTATTAGCTTCACTCGAAGAATGGGACTAATTAACCCTTAGAGCGCTGAAATATATTTTTTTAAATATAAATGTAATTATCTTGTGCTGTTGAAAACCTATCATGTGGCGCAGGGAGATCATTTAAACAAGTCACCACATGACAGGTTCTCAACAGCTTTGTATTTTGAAATATTGCATCACTGAGCAACAACAGCTGCACTGAGCACTCAAAGGGTTGATTAAATCCTGCAGAGGAAGTTTACTTTCTCCACCTGCATTGGCCACCTGTAGCCATAGAAACAGAGAGGAGCACGTGGCTACGTTCACATTACCAGGCTGAAGTGACTTAAATCTGATTTTTCATCTTGATGAGACAGGGACCTGATGTTTTCAGCGATCTTATATTCGATCCTCAGATCAGAATTGAGTCACTTCTCATATGAGGCCCTAGATCTGATAAAAATCTGATACATGGCAATGCGGGATGAATGAACGCGGTTAGATCAGAAAGCATATGGCTTTTTCCTGTACGCGCGACATATTTTTTACAGAAAAGAATAAATCACCTGGAAAGCTGATGCAGTTTGTAATCGTTCGCGATTAGAGTTAAATAGGTTTCCCTGCCGTGATTAGTGAGTCAAATCGTCAAAAGTGCTTCTCAAATCCTCTCTTGAAATGTGCATTTTATTTTCATTGTCATTGCGGCTACCTTGCACATGGCAACTTTGTACTCCACAGAATCTGCCTTTTTAATTAAACAGTAAAATGAGACAAAAAGGAATAAAATTAATAACAGGAGAAGCTGGGGTATGTACTTGCAGAAAAGTCACTGCGGCCGGACAGGTCAAACACCTTCGAGATTATCACAATACCGCCATTCTGCAAGCGCCGATCCCTACATTCCATTCTGCCCCCAGCAGCGCATTAAATTCCCCTCCCTGCGGGGGGGACATCCCCCAGACAAGGTCATTTCAGTCTGAGACTGTCACTGCTGAACTGCCGCCTTGACTTTGATTTCTTCGTAGTTCTTTGTAGCAAAGAAACCTGCCAAGTTCCGGAACATTCATCTGAGGGAATCCGTGGGATGGCACTTGATAATTTTCCATCATTTGCCAGCGGAAGGGTCTTAGATGTCAACCTGAAAAACCGCCAGGGTTCGGTTTGACACGAGGAAGGAAATGCTCAATTTGAGTATTTATAGGAGTGACACAGGACTGGAGTCACGCTGGCGTCCTGTCGAGCTCGATAAATATCTCTGCCCTGACTGAGTCGACCCATAAATGCAAATTCTCCATGTAGATGAGCAACATGTCTTGAACAAAGTCATTTGGACATCGCTGAAGACTTCTTAGGAATGGATTTGAGCAGTTGATCCCTATTCTCCTGTGAAAATCTGGTGACCTATGATAATAGCATGGCTGAGTCACTCGTCATAGCCTGTGACTGTAATGTTTACACCATTGAGCTGTGTCTTCCTGGAGTTCTGTGGTTTGTCCGGCAATAGCTGGGGAGTCAGGAAACAAGGATGAGTTGGACATAACTAACTCATACAATACAGGGAAAAGGGAAGGGTTTTACATATTTTGTGTGTGAATACATACAGTATATCCTTTGTAATGAAAGTCAAATTGAATATAGTAACAAGACCATCTCAATTTACAACATTTACCAAGCATACAAGATAGATATCAGGGGACAGTCTGTGGGCTTCGAGGAGACAAGCCCCCCCCCTCCTTACAGAGGAGGCCATGCAACCAGCAGAACCATAAAGACCGCAAAACTGACCATAAATAGACTGTAAAAAACCGAGAGCAGGAAGATTGAATCTTCCCCTTTCATAGCCAGACCTCTCACTGTGAGATGTGTTTATGAACTGAGAGAGAGAGAGAGAGAGAGAGAGAGATTATGTTTGGCTGAACACCTGTTCCTGCTGAGATGTTTGCAGGAAGCAAATAAGTACCGTTAGCCACAGAGGCTACAATCGCTAACACCCGAATGGTCACCGCAGGCTGTTGCTTCGAAGCACAGAGAATTAGTGGACAAACTGCCCAGGAACAAAAAAATCATTCCGTAAATTTTAAGCCCTGCTCAACTCCATAAAACCTACAGAGCCATAATTTGGGTGGTCAAATGCAGCTGCTGTTTTCATACCTGTGGAACTTCTGGCCAATTTTAAATTCTAGTGGACATTCTCGTGTCTCCACTGATCCCAGCTATATAAATATAAATATCTATATATTTTCCATTTGATGTAATGCTGTGGCCTCAAAAATATGGCATCGTGGGTTGGAATATTTCTCGTGATATAATCGTGAGGTAGCTTCAGCGAATCACTGCAACCAGCAGATACAGAATAAGTATGAGACGCCCTGAAACATGAAAAAAAAAGTATTTTTTTGTTTCTTTTTTATATACTGTGAACATACTAAAGGAAAAACCTCAGTGATAAGTTTGAGTTTAAGGGGCTAAAGATTGCAGGCCCAGGACCCAGCAGCCATCAGCTCATGTCACAGCAGTAACGCTGACACACTCTCTCATGTCTGCTGTGGCGATGTGGTGCTGCCGAGCGCTTCTGAAACGGGAGCCGGGCTTTGCTTTGTTCCGAGCCGCACCGCCCTCTCTGCTCTCCATCACTGTGACAGATGCACTTCAGCAGCCCTTCCCTCTTCCTGCGGCACTTCCTGTCATATCTCCAGCCTTTGAAGATATGGCGAATCAGGAAGAGGGTTCTTCAGATATGAAAGCCTCCTGAGACAGACTGGCCAATCAGCAGATAAGCTTTCCATGAGCGCGCTCCCCATTAAGCAGCAGAGAGGATAAACATGGGCCTTTTTCTATGTTTCATGGAGGAATGTTGCCTATGAAAAAAAAATGGATGCAAACGCATGATGCATTGTCTTATCTTTCTGGTCACTGACAAACTAAGGGGGAAAAAATAAATAAAATAATTTAACTCATCACCCTCATGGGATTTTGGAAAAAGACAAATCACAAAAATTCAAGTGCTGTCCTCATGTGCGCAATGAGAACATCCGCTCCTGGTTTTATAAATCACTATTACCTGCTAATTATTCTTTTTTTTATCAGATTAATGGATGCCAAAGAGTGACTCCAAGAAAATTTTTTGCATGAGCAAACAGATGTGCACAAAAACCAGACAAAGAAAAAAAAAACTAAACACGATCGAGTTTTACTGCCATGAAATGAATATTATGTATGTATAATTTGTATAATATTTACAAATGGGATAGATGTTATGTTACTGCAGTTCTTTCTGCGTTTGGGTTTCGGTAACATGATCCCAGTGTCACACCTCACACGTCACGGAACAACCTGAGGTCCTCGTTAGAAACTACGACTTTGTGAGTCATTTATTTCAATATTATTTGTTTTCATTTATTGGCGGATAAACCTTCCTTGGCCTCTGCTGCATGAGAACAAACTCATTCAAACACAAAACTCTGAGGCAAACCTTGTAGGTCACCGGTGCAAAAGAATTACGCTATAATTCTAACCCGAAATCTTCATGGGATTTCAGAGCAAAATATCAACCGAAATCTAGACAGTGTCCCTTCTCTGCACAAACATCACAACAGCACCCCATAGAGATCAGATGCGGTCGATCGCAGTCATCTGGCAGAAGTGGCAACCAATTAAAATATAAATGGACTCCAAGCCCCAAAAAAACTGGCCTAGACCCTTTGAAAGTAGCTGATTTTGCTTCAAACCTCCACAGAATTCAATAAAGAGTCATCTGGAATAGTTCGTGAAGAATTGATATCATTGAATGGAGATTTGAATCTCTGATCAATCGACAGTGTTAACAACGTTGTAATTGACTCGGTGATACAACTCTAGTGTAGAGTTGAGCCCGTATTGAACTCACCGATTCAGTTGGTTAAGGTCAGTTTGAAAGATCAGAGATCTTGCCCATCGGTTACTGATTGGAGAGAAAAATGTGCTTCCACAGTTGATTTATTGAGCTGGTGAGAACACCCATCACCTGCTCCTCAAAAGGTATCATCACCATTGTGGTTGGAAGATATATTTTTGAAATGAGCGCATAAGTGATCTTGGTCTGAAATCAACTTAAACCAGCATGAAATACTCAGATCCCTTGCCGCGGGATGGCTGATATCTGGCCTGGAAACAAAACAGTGGTGGGACGGATGGACAGATCGGAGGACAGACGGAAGTATGAAAAGGCACTTCTACATAAGATGTACCCAAGATTTTATTGAGACACATTGAAGGGTTTTGTAGTCCTGGTCTGGGAAAGAAGCGTGATGGATGGACGGACGGACAAACACTTGGAAGAACAGCACTCATTCCTGTATTCTCGTCCATTTTATGGGGGTAATATTGATCCAAAAGACTCGGGAAGTTTCATTCTAACCCCACAGTCCTTTATGGGCTGATGGGATGTTGTTATTCCCTGTCGCGTGTAGGCAGGCGGGCGGCAGCACCATAATTTGTCTGGGCCAAATCTCCAAAAGTGTTGGCCAGTGAACCTTTAAATTTGGTATGCGGGTTCTTAGTGAGGGACAGTGTGTGCAACTTAATGATCATTCTGGATTTGATCTTTGACCTTGGCTCAGTGACCTTGAACTTAAAAATATTATCTGGGCCATATGCTCCAAACTATTAACCATAGCAGCTTCAAATTCGATGTGCAGGTGCCTAGTGAGGGTTAGGTGTCCGTGGTACGGGACATTTGTGGACTTGTCCTTTAACCTTGGCACAGCACATCTTAAACTTGAAAATTCTGTCCAGGCCATATGTCCAAAAGCACTGATCACAGCAGCTTAAAATTTGGTGCGCAGATTCCTTATGCGCAGCATGTATGCAATGTAAGGGCCATTAGTGGACTTGACTTTTCACCTTGTCACGGTGACCTCGCTATTTATGAATGATTAGTTAAGGGCTGTAAGGCTGTGAGGCTGTGAGGCTGTCTCGGCGCTTAGCGTCAACTTGTTTAAGTTATACTCTGTTCATACACCAGGTATAGAGAGAGGTTAATGCATGTATAAAAAAAGCAACAACAAAAAAAAAGTTGCTTATGACACCTTTACTGTAAGGCTATGTATTCAGGTTATTTATTCCTCAGTTTTTTTATTTTTAGCATCTGTCACAATGTTGCTATTGCTGTTCACATGAAATACTGGGAATGTGTCAATGAAAGAAAAATGTCCATGATGCGTGATGTCCAGGAGTGACTCAATCATCAAAAACTGAATCAAACAAAAAACCAATGGAATTACACATTTCGCAAAGTATCAACACTTCACTGTATGTGGGGAGCTCCAGCCTTAAACCAGAGCGACGGCGAGCCTGGTGTCTGAGGGGAAAAGCCTTGGGTGATAAACAGGAAGAAACCTTTGGAGGAACCAGACGAGGCAAGATTATGAAAGAAAAATTGCCGCAGTTACATTACAGAATAGCTTTTCTGCGAAAAGAGAAAAATATCCTGTTACATTATTGTGCAACTCATGTAAGGGAGGAATGAGAGCGGTGAGGAATCTGGGCCCGGTCCACTGTTTGGACACCATCACTCTTAGTCTCCCCTTGTTCCTGGAATGGCTCTTGCCTCAGGGCTGATCTGAATTCCCGGAAGAGGTCAGTGCGAGCGGCAGCTGCTTTTTGCTCGAATGCGATTTTCCGAGCTCGAGCTTCGTTCTCATTCGGCGTCGCGCCGCATATTTCTGCCTTTGCGTTACGAGGTCCGTTAATTTCCATACCGTCCACCGGGGCGTTTGGAGCGCAGAGGTTTGGCATCAACGCTGTCGCGCAGGCCTTAACTAGGACCCATTACAGTCACATTCTCTCCTTCAGTCGGGCGCTTGTGCTTAATGTGTGTAAGTTTTTTGTTTTACCCGTTACATTACATCATATTTTATTGAATTTCTATGGCAGATGCATTTATCCAATGAGACATATGATAAATGTGTTCCCAAAGTTACCGGAATAGTTCGGTAACTATTCCACGATCGGACAAACAATATGGCCGCCACGGCAGCCATCTTGAAATCCCACAAGGGAGCTCTTTTAAACAAGCTGCCTCATGATAGGTTTTCAACAGCTCAGGATAATTAAATTTTTCATTGCTTAAAAATTTATTCAGCGCTCTAAGGGTTAAACCCAATCTGCTCCAGGGGCCTAAACCCTATTTCACCTCTGTACCTCCTCACTTGTAACTGTTCTATCTGGCATTTCTCCTGAGGTGTTCTTGAAAAAGAGGAACATGTTCTTATTGGAACTTTCCTCTTGAAATACAAGAGTAAAAAAATTAACATAAATAACCCCTTCAATTATTGCCATGAACATAAGGTTGGGATTATACAGCAAACTTGCTAATGTAATGAATTCTCACATGGATATTATATCGATAAAGAATGGCTTTGGCATTGTTTGCAGCTTGTATTGTTTTATTCCTCAGTTTCCGACAAAATATTTTTGCAAAAATGCGTTTTTCAAATATTTTCATTTTTCAACTCGTTTGAATGTTGAGTGTTCTGTTGCGGTTTGTTTCTTCACAAATATGTATTTTGCTGAACCTCTGTGTGTGTGTGTGTGTGTGTGTGTGTGTGTGCGTGTGTGTGTGTGTGTGTGTGTGTGTTTGTGTGTGCAAGTGGCGGTGTGAGGGTGCATGTGCATGTACGTTTGTGTGTGTGTGTACATATTTGTGTGTGTTTCTGCGTGTGTGTGTGTGTGTGTGTGCACGTGAGGGTGTGAGTGTGCATGTGCATGTACGTTTGTGTGTGTGTGTACATATTTGTGTGTGTTTCTGCGTGTGTGTCTGTGTGTGTGTGTGTGTGTTTGTGTTTGTGTGTGTGTGTGTGTGTGTGTGTGTGTGTGTGTGTTTGTGTGTGTGTGTGTGTGTGTGTGTGTGTTTTTGCGTGTGTGTGTGTTTGTGTGTGTGTGTGTGTGTTTGTGTGTGTGCACGTGGGGGTGTGAGTGTGCATGTGCGTGTACGTTTGTGTGTGTGTGTGTGTACATATTTGTGTGTGTGTTTTTGCGTGTTTCTCTGTGTGTGTGCGCATGTGTGTGCATGATTGTGTGTTTGTGCACGTGTGTTTGCGTGTCTGTGTGTGCACATATGGGTGCACGTGTGTGTTCGTGTACACGTCACTGTAAGCCTGCCTAGTAAGCATAGTTCTAAGACTAGCTCCCAGTGCAGAAAAAAGATTACAAACGAAATTCTCAGAGCCATCATTCAGCTTTAGTTTGCACGGAACGTGTTGCTTTAACCAAATTAACAACTGACTCTGTTTGCCTGACAGACATTCATTGAAACGACCAAATGAGAGCAGTTGAGCTACTCTTGGGACATTTCATTGGACAGAGAGAAAGAGTTGCTGGTTTTCCAATGCAGTTAAGTAACTACTGTAACTCAGCGAGGAAACATCAGCTTACACTTAATCAGAAACATCTGGAGCCAGAATGGAAGCGCCGTAGGTGGAACGTGCAATTAATCAGGAAACACGTCCGCTCCAGGAGGCCCGCGGTTCCTGCTCGGCGGATGAAACGCATTCCTCGCAGCGGCCTAATTTCTGTAATTACACGCGCGCTAAATGGTTGCCAGATGACTGCGTCAGGAAGTCCGCAATCTCCAAAACAATACAGTCTCCCCTCCATTTCATTGCAAATCACTGTCTTTTCACCCAGCTTCCTGTCACAAACCGGCCATTCCGGTTCTGGGTTTGTGTCCCATATCAACATCCACAGGCAGTCCCACATATGGATTCTTTATTCTCAGATTTTTTTTTCAGATGATCAATTTAGAACAAGACAATAATCAAGAGTATGGTACTGGTGTTTGTATGATTAGAAAAACATGCTAACCATGTGTACATTTTCTTAAATTTAAGGCCCATGAAAGACATCGTCCAATCATCTGAACTAGCTTTGTTTGTCATAATTTCTGCAATCCATATATCCATTCTCCAATCATGGCCTGATTAGGGTCACAGGGGGTTGCAGCCTATTACATTTAAGTCCCATGAAATACATCATCCAATTATCTAAAATAGCTTTTTTTTCCTCTAATTTATACTAGCCATACATCCATTATCCAATCAACTCCTGATCAGGGTCACAGGGGGTTGTGGCCTATCCCAGCATGCAGTTGTCAAACAGCAGAGAAAAACCCTGGAGTATCCTGTTCAAACAACATCCAGTTTATCATTTTTATGACGCCATTGGCAATGATTTTTTTCTCACTTTTCCGTCCTTTTTTAGTCTTCTGGGGAAGAGGACATTCTGGTCTAATATTTTGGGTACAATGGGTTCAAAGCTTAACCCAAGACAACATCTCTATTAGTTCCTACACTACTCTTAGTTGTAGTTGAAAGATCCAGAACTTTGCCTACCCCTGACACATGCTAAAATTGCCATACACAAACACTGACATTCATATAGCCAGACGATTACACTCAAATAGTCTAAGGCTAAATGTCTAACCGTACCACAAACACTCACACAACTCTGACATGCAATTAGCCCTCATGCGAACATTCGCAATCAGATACCCACATGCTAGCATTAACGTGCACATAGCCTAACCCATTCACATTTTCATATTGTAAAAGCAGCTGTCAAACATTCTAGACTGACACAATATCACACACATGCATACCCAACCGTAATGCATGCCTTCCCAAAGCCAAACGCCAACACTCACAACTACATAGCATAATCCTAATACTTAAACACTTACTTTTGTACATACACACACGCGCATAAAGCTTAACACAAACACTCAAACAGCCTTTCTCAAACACACACATAACCTAACACAGACGAATACACACTCATATAGCCAAACAGTATGAGACACATTCACATGGTGAAATGCCAACACTCACATTAACATGACCTACTGCAAAAACTCAAATAGCCTTACACTAACACTCATATATATATATATACCCAACTGTTAACAGATGCATTCAGATAGCTTAATACGAACACGGACACACTCCCACGTGCATAACGTAACTCACTAACACTCACACTCATATAGCCAAATGCTGACTCTCGCAATCATGTAGCGAAACGTTAACATTCATATACACAGCCAAATGCTAACAGAGACATTAAGATAGCCTAATGTTGACATGAACGCACTCACACTACCATAACATAGCGCCAACATTCACGCTCATTTAGCCAAGCAGTTGCACTCATATACAAAACCAAATGCTAGTAGAAACATTAAGAAAGCTTAATGATAACACAACACACTCACACGGACATAACATAGTGCTAACGCTCACACTCATAAGGCCAAACGCTTACACTTATATACATATAGCCACATGCTAACAAAGACATGAAGGTAACCTAATGATAACATGGACACACTCACACTGAAATAACATTGTGGTAACACTCATACTCACACTCACACTGACGTAACACCGTGCTAACACTCATACAGTAGCACTTATACTAACGTAGCGCAGTGCTAACAATCAGTCTCATTTAGCTTAATGCTAACACTCCGACTCCCTTTGCCTCTGTGCATTTAGAACCTTTCCAGTCATTCTTATGGACCAGTAAAGCAGGTTCTCTTCCACACAGAGAAAAAAAGCAAGTCTGTTGATAGATCAACTTGGCTCGGCATGTACAAACGTAATTGGGAATATGAACATGGACATAATTCAGTATGTGTGTGAATTAATAATGCTAAAGACGTGGTGCTTCAGTAAACAGTCCCTCAGCCTGGAACACCTCGTTCCTGAAAACAACCAGCCTGGGACATCGATCAATCTCAGTCTGTTCTATTTCCTGCAGTCAACTACCGCCGAGGGCCTAGTATATCTGTGCGTGTGTGAGTGTGTGTGTGTGTGTGTGTGATGGTGTATGTATATATGCGTATATACGCATGTGCATTTGCTTGTGCATGCATGAGCAGTTGTGTGTGTGTTGGTGTGTGTATGTATGCATATGTGCATATGTTTGTGCATGTGTGCATGCGCGGGTAAATGCACGTGTATTTCTGACTATATGTGAGAATTCAGAACTGTATACGTATGTGCATGTGCTCGTGCATGCATGTGTGCTTCTGTGTGTGCTGCAGTAACTCCTTCTATATGTGTGAGTAAATGCGTGCAGATGCTTACTTGTGGATGAGTCTCAGGGTTGATCATGTATCACCAACTGCGCCCGACCCGTGTACAGAGACGAGTCTGCTCATCTCTCCCTCTGCATGTCTGCCCATAATCTCACACCAACTGCGCCCGACCCGTGTACAGAGACCAGTCCGCTCATCTCTCCCCCTGTCTGCCCATAATCTCATACCAAACGCGCCCGATCAGTGTACAGAGAGGAGTCCGCTCATCTCTCCCCCTGTCTGCCCATAATCTCATACCAAACGCGCCCGATCAGTGTACAGAGACGAGTCCGTTCATCTCTCCCTCTGTCTGCCCATAATCTCATACCAAACGCGCCCGATCCGTGTACAGAGACGAGTCCGCTTATCTCTCCCTCTGTCTGCCCATAATCTCACACCAAACGCGCCCGATCAGTGTACAGAGAGGAGTCCGCTCATCTCTCTCTCTGTCAGCCCATAATCTCATACCAAACGCGCCCGATCAGTGTACAGAGACGAGTCCGTTCATCTATCCCTCTGTCTGCCCATAATCTCATACCAAACGCGCCCGATCCGTGTACAGAGACGAGTCCGCTTATCTCTCCCTCTGTCTGCCCATAATCTCACACCAAACACGCCCGATCCGTGTACAGAGACGAGTCCGCTCATCTCTCCCTCTGTCTGCCCATAATCTCATACCAAACGCGCCCGATCCGTGTACAGAGACGAGTCCGCTTATCTCTCCCTCTGTCTGCCCATAATCTCACACCAAACACGCCCGATCCGTGTACAGAGACGAGTCCGCTTATCTCTCCCTCTGTCTGCCCATAATCTCACACCAAACACGCCCGATCCGTGTACAGAGACGAGTCCGCTCATCTCTCCCTCTGTCTGCCCATAATCTCATACCAAACGCGCCCGATCCGTGTACAGAGACGAGTCCGCTTATCTCTCCCTCTGTCTGCCCATAATCTCACACCAAACACGCCCGATCCGTGTACAGAGACGAGTCCGCTCATCTCTCCCCCTGTCTGCCCATAATCTCACACCAAACACGCCCGATCCGTGTGCAGAGACGAGTCCGCTCATCTCTCCCTCTGTCTGCCCATAATCTCATACCAAACACGCCTGGTCCGTATACAGAGACGAGTCCGCTCATCTCTCCCTCTGTCTGCCCATAATCTCATACCAAACACGCTCGATCCATGTAGAGAGACGAGTCCACTCATCTCTCCCTATGTTAACCCATAATCTCATACCAAACACGCCCGATCCGTGTACAGAGACGAGTCCGCTCATCTCTCCCTCTGTTTGCCCATAATCTCATACCAAACGCGCCCGATCAGTGTACAGAGACGAGTTCGCTCATCTCTCCTTCTGTCTGCCCATAATCTCATACCAAACATGCCCGATCAGTGTACAGAGACGAGTCCGCTCATCTTTCCCTCTGTGTGCCCATAATCTCACACCAAACGCACCCGATCAGTGTACAGAGACCAGTCCGCTCATCTCTCCCTCTGTCTGCCCATAATCTCATACCAAACACGCCCGATCAGTGTACAGAGACGAGTCCGCTCATCTCTCCCTCTGGCTGCCCATAATCTTATACCAAACGCGCCCGATCCGTGTACAGAGACGAGTCCGCTCATCTCTCCCTCTGTCTGCCCATAATCTCATACCAAACGCGCCCGATCCGTGTACAGAGACGAGTCCGCTCATCTCTCCCTCTGTCTGCCCATAATCTCATACCAAACGCGCCCGATCTTTGTACAGAGACGAGTCCGCTCATCTTTCCCTCTGTTTGCCCATAATCTCATACCAAACGCGCCCGATCCGTGTACAGAGACGAGTCCGCTCATCTCTCCCTCTGTCTGCCCATAATCTCACACCAAACACGCCCGATCCGTGTACAGAGACGAGTCCGCTCATCTCTCCCTCTGTCTGCCCATAATCTCATACCAAACGCGCCCGATCCGTGTACAGAGACGAGTCCGCTCATCTCTCCCTCTGTCTGCCCACAATCTCATACCAAACACGCCCCATCCGTGTACAGAGACGAGTCCGCTCATCTCTCCCTCTGTCTGCCCATAATCTCATACCAAACGCGCCCGATCCGTGTGCAAAGACAAGTCCGCTCATCTCTTCCTCTGTCTGCCCATAATCTCACACCAAACGCGCCCGATCCGTGTACAGAGACGAGTCCGCTCATCTCTCCCTCTGTCTGCCCATAATCTCATACCAAACGCGCCCGATCCGTGTACAGAGACGAGTCCGCTCATCTCTCCCTCTGTCTGCCCATAATCTCATACCAAACGCGCCCGATCCGTGTACAGAGACGAGTCCGCTCATCTCTCCCTCTGTCTGCCCATAATCTCATACCAAACACGCCCGATCCGTGTACAGAGACGAGTCCGCTCATCTCTCCCTCTGTCTGCCCATAATCTCACACCAAACGCGCCCGATCCGTGTACAGAGACGAGTCCGCTCATCTCTCCCTCTGTCTGCCCATAATCTCACACCAAACGAGCCCGATCCGTGTACAGAGACGAGTCCGCTCATCTCTCCCTCTGTCTGCCCACAATCTCATACCAAACACGCCCCATCCGTGTACAGAGACGAGTCCGCTCATCTCTCCCTCTGTCTGCCCATAATCTCATACCAAACGCGCCCGATCCGTGTGCAAAGACAAGTCCGCTCATCTCTTCCTCTGTCTGCCCATAATCTCACACCAAACGCGCCCGATCCGTGTACAGAGACGAGTCCGCTCATCTCTCCCTCTGTCTGCCCATAATCTCATACCAAACGCGCCCGATCCGTGTACAGAGACGAGTCCGCTCATCTCTCCCTCTGTCTGCCCATAATCTCATACCAAACGCGCCCGATCCGTGTACAGAGACGAGTCCGCTCATCTCTCCCTCTGTCTGCCCATAATCTCATACCAAACACGCCCGATCCGTGTACAGAGACGAGTCCGCTCATCTCTCCCTCTGTCTGCCCATAATCTCACACCAAACGCGCCCGATCCGTGTACAGAGACGAGTCCGCTCATCTCTCCCTCTGTCTGCCCATAATCTCACACCAAACGAGCCCGATCCGTGTACAGAGACGAGTCCGCTCATCTCTCCCCCTGTCTGCCCATAATCTCATACCAAACACGCCCGATCCGTGTACAGAGAAGAGTCCGCTCATCTCTCCCTCTGTCTGCCCATAATCTCACACCAAACGAGCCCGATCCGTGTACAGAGACGAGTCCGCTCATCTCTCCCCCTGTCTGCCCATAATCTCATACCAAACACGCCCGATCCGTGTACAGAGACGAGTCCGCTCATTTCTCCCTCTGTCTGCCCACAATCTCATACCAAACGCGCCCGATCCGTGTACAGAGACGAGTCCGCTCATCTCTCCCCCTGTCTGCCCATAATCTCATACCAAACACGCCCGATCCGTGTACAGAGACGAGTCCGCTCATCTCTTCCTCTGTCTGCCCATAATCTCACACCAAACACGCCCGATCCGTGTACAGAGACGAGTCCGCTCATCTCTTCCTCTGTCTGCCCATAATCTCACACCAAACACGCCCGATCCGTGTACAGAGACGAGTCCGCTCATCTCTTCCTCTGTCTGCCCATAATCACACACCAAACACGCCCGATCCGTGTACAGAGACGAGTCCGCTCATCTCTCCCCCTGTCTGCCCATAATCTCATACCAAACACGCCCGATCCGTGTACAGAGATGAGTCCTCTCATTTCTCCCTCTGTCTGCCCACAATCTCATACCAAACGCGCCCGATCCGTGTACAGAGACGAGACCGCTCATCTCTCCCCCTGTCTGCCCATAATCTCATACCAAACACGCCCGATCCGTGTACAGAGACGAGTCCGTTCATCTCTCCCTCTGTCTGCCCATAATCTCACACCAAACGCGCCCGATCCGTGTACAGAGACGAGTCCGCTCATCTCTCCCTCTGTCTGCCCATAATCTCATACCAAACGCGCCCGATCCGTGTACAGAGACGAGTCCGCTCATCTCTCCCTCTGTCTGCCCATAATCTCATACCAAACGCGCCCGATCCGTGTACAGAGACGAGTCCGCTCATCTCTCCCTCTGTCTGCCCATAATCTCATACCAAACGCGCCCGATCCGTGTACAGAGACGAGTCCGCTCATCTCTCCCTCTGGCTGCCCATAATCTCATACCAAACACGCCCGATCCGTGTGCAAAGACAAGTCCGCTCATCTCTCCCTCTGTCTGCCCATAATTTCATACCAAACACGCCCGATCCGTGTACTGAGACCAGTCCGCTCATCTCTCCCTCTGTCTACCCATAATCACACACCAAACGCGCCCGATCCATGTACAGAGACGAGTCCGCTCATCTCTCTCTCTGTCTGCCCATAATCTCACACCAAACGCGCCCGATCCGTGTACAGAGACGAGTCCGCTCATCTCTCCCTCTGTCTGCCCATAATCTCACACCAAACACGCCCGATCCGTGTACAGAGACGAGTCCGCTCATCTCTCCCTCTGTCTGCCCATAATCTCACACCAAACGCGCCCGATCCGTGTACAGAGACGAGGCCGCTCATCTCTCCCTCTGTCTGCCCATAATCACACACCAAACGCGCCCGATCCATGTGCAAAGACGAGTCCGCTCATCTCTCCCTCTGTCTGCCCATAATTTCATACCAAACACGCCCGATCCGTGTACAGAGACCAGTCCGCTCATCACTCCCTCTGTCTGCCCATAATCTCACACCAAACGCGCCCGATCCGTGTACAGAGACGAGTCCGCTCATCTCTCCCTCTGTCTGCCCATAATCTCACACCAAACGCGCCCGATCCGTGTACAGAGACGAGTCCGTTCATCTCTCCCTCTGTCTGCCCATAATCTCATACCAAACGCGCCCCATCCGTGTACAGAGACGAGTCCGCTCATCTCTCCCTCTGTCTGCCCATAATCACACACCAAACGCGCCCGATCCGTGTACAGAGACGAGTCCGCTCATCTCTCCCTCTGTCTGCCCATAATCTCACACCAAACTCGCCCGATCCGTGTACAGAGACGAGTCCGCTCATCTCTCCCTCTGTCTGCCCATAATCTCATACCAAACGCGCCCGATCCGTGTACAGAGACCAGTCCGCTCATCTCTCCCTCTGTCTGCCCATAATCTCATACCAAACGCGCCCGATCCGTGTACAGAGACCAGTCCGCTCATCTCTCCCTCTGTCTGCCCATAATCTCATACCAAACGCGCCCGATCCGTGTACAGAGACGAGTCCGCTCATCTCTCCCTCTGTCTGCCCATAATCTCATACCAAACGCGCCCGATCCGTGTACAGAGACGAGTCCGCTCATCTCTCCCTCTGTCTGCCCATAATCTCATACCAAACGCGCCCGATCCATGTACAGAGACGAGTCCGCTCATCTCTCCCTCTGTCTACCCATAATCTCATACCAAACGCGCCCGATCCGTGTACAGAGACGAGTCCGCTCATCTCTCCCTCTGTCTGCCCATAATCTCATACCAAACGCGCCCGATCCGTGTACAGAGACCAGTCCGCTCATCTCTCCCTCTGTCTGCCCATAATCTCATACCAAACGCGCCCGATCCGTGTACAGAGACGAGTCCGCTCATCTCTCCCTCTGTCTGCCCATAATCTCACACCAAACGCGCCCGATCTGTGTACAGAGACGAGTCCACTCATCTCTCCCTCTGTCTGCCCATAATCTCATACCAAACGCGCCCCATCCGTGTACAGAGACGAGTCCACTCATCTCTCCCTCTGTCTGCCCATAATCTCACACCAAACGCGCCCGATCCGTGTACAGAGACGAGTACACTCATCTCTCCCTCTGTCTGCCCATAATCTCATACCAAACGCGCCGATCCGTGTACAGAGACGAGTCCACTCATCTCTCCCTCTGTCTGCCCATAATCTCATACCAAACGCGCCCGATCAGTGAACAGAGAGGAGTCCGCTCATCTCTCCCCCTGTCTGCCCATAATCTCATACCAAACGCGCCCGATCCGTGTACAGAGACGAGTCCGTTCATCTCTCCCTCTGTCTGCCCATAATCTCATACCAAACGCGCCCGATCCGTGTACAGAGATGAGTCCGTTCATCTCTCCCCCTGTCTGCCCATAATCTCATCCCAAACACGCCCGATCCGTGTACAGAGACGAGTCCGCTCATCTCTCCCTCTGTCTACCCATAATCTCATACCAAACGCGCCCGATCCGTGTACAGAGACGAGTCCGTTCATCTCTCCCTCTGTCTGCCCATAATCTCATACCAAACGCGCCCGATCCGTGTACAGAGACGAGTCCGTTCATCTCTCCCTCTGTCTGCCCATAATCTCATACCAAACGCGCCCGATCCGTGTACAGAGACGAGTCCGTTCATCTCTCCCCCTGTCTGCCCATAATCTCATCCCAAACATGCCCGATCCGTGTACAGAGACGAGTCCGTTCATCTCTCCCTCTGTCTGCCCATAATCTCATACCAAACGCGCCCGATCCGTGTACAGAGACGAGTCCGTTCATCTCTCCCTCTGTCTGCCCATAATCTCATACCAAACGCGCCCGATCCGTGTACAGAGACGAGTTCGCTCATCTCTCCCTCTGTCTGCCCATAATCTCATACCAAACACGCCCGATCCATGTACAGAGATGAGTCCGCTCATCTCTTCCGCTGTTTGCCCATAATCTCATACCAAACGCGCCCGATCCATGTACAGAGACGAGTCCGCTCATCTCTTCCGCTGTTTGCCCATAATCTCATACCAAACGCTCCCGATCCATGTACAGAGACGAGTCCGCTCATCTCTCCCTCTGTCTGCCATAATCTCATCCCAAACGCGCCCGATCCATCTACAGAGACGAGTCCGCTCATCTCTTCCGCTGTTTGCCCATAATCTCATACCAAACGCTCCTGAAGTGAGTCCCCCTTATAACTCAGCATTTCTCAGAAAAATGATTATTGCAGTCAGAACATATTGTTTGGAAGATAAACGTTTCTCAGATTTACGGTTTTGCACATGAACCTAAACAAAAAACCCCGTTCTACGGTTTCAGTTAAACAAAGATAAACGCACTTCTATTAAGCTTTCTCTTCCATCATAACTTCACTATCTCTGTGCAGCTGAAAACCCTGTGAGGAACTTGACGTTCGAGGTAATGGAACTACCGAAAAAGGACATTTTTCAAAATTTCATTGAAACGAAGGAAGACAAACGGGAGATAGGCATTTTTCATATGTCATCGCGCAAAAGCAAGGACTGAACCAGAACTGCTCAAGGCTTGGGCCCTCTCTTGGAGTGATTGTGTTTGTTTTTCTCTGAGTGAGGAAGTAGTGGATAGGAGTAGAATTACTGAGTCATTGTCCATTGTGTCCATTCTTAACATTTTGGGAAATATGAGCAATTGTAAACATTCAATTGTCGTCCAGCAGATATTCCGGAGGGACCGCACTGATGTTTTGTGCAACAGAAAAGTCCAGTGTTTCCCTTGTGGGATCTTAGTCCATTAATGCTACTACTCCAACTACTACTAGTAGTAGTAGTGCTTAAAATAATGATAACTAGAGGCACTCGTAGAGTGCAAACGTCCGCCAAGGCAGCACAATCCAAATGTGCATAAGTGGGAGCAAAGTTGAGTTTTTGTGTGTAATAGGATTTCAAGATGGCTGCCGTGGCGGCCATATTGTTTGAGAGATCGCGGTCAAAATCAATAGGAATCCACCCACAAAATTTCAGACAAATCTGTGCATTACTTTTTGAGTTATGTTGTTTACAAACAGACAAACAGACAGACAAACAAACAAACAGGGCGAAAACATAACCTCCGCCCCAGCTTCGTTGGCGGAGTTAATAATGATAACATTCACAGATATTTGAAGTGTTCTCTCATTGAAAATAGCACAGATCTACGTAGGATTACACTGATGAAACACTGACATTGTGTTCCTTTGGGTCAGGTGTAAAATCCCAGACACAATGACGTATCAGATAGCCTAGCCACACACACAGAAAAATAGAAATGCCAATATCATACATTACTGATCAAGGCATACTCATGCTCTTCCCAAAGGAACAAGCACCGAACGTGGAGATGGTATGGAGGTGAGGGCATGTCTGCATTTCAATTGGCTAAACAGAGCATCCTTCTGCATTTCAATTGGCTAAATGGAGCAACCCTCAGCATTTGAATTAGCCAACAAAAACATCCCTCTACCTTACTATTGGCTATGCAGTCTGGTCTCACCATCCGTTGTGGGTCTTATAAACCTCTGAGACACTGGTAGCAGGTTTTAATCAAGCTGCTGCTGTCCTGCGGGACACAACTTTATTGAAAAGGACATTTATTTGATTGTTCCTTCATCTCAATTGACCACAGGAATCTTGCAGACCTGAGGAAATGCTAAATATAACAGCAAATAGGAACTTAAGGGTTTTCTGTGTGTGTGTGTATGTGTGTGAGAGAGAGAGACAGAGAGAGCAGTCAACCAAGTATTTAATTGTGTGTTCATCTAAGGGGGTTGTGGCTGAACTATACCTATAACTATACCTTTTCTCTTCTCCGCTGATGAAAAGGCCCAGTGTGGTCTGGTTTGGGTCAGAAGAGACCCACTGAGCTGGACATAATGAAACATTTCGGAAGGGCCCAGCTGGCATCTCAGCCAAATAGCAGTTCGTCTTATTTCATCTCCCTGACCAAAGGAAGCCCGACCTCAATGCACAAACAAAATCGTTCTTCCAAAATGAACTTGTATTGAAAGTTGTGATGAGTTGAGAGGAGACAGTGCTCCAACTGAGGTTAGAGAATTGTGAAGATCAGAGAATGTCCTGAAACAAGTTGTTAACGCTAAATATTTGCTACTGAATCCCCAATTTACTTTTTCAAAGTGAGAATTAGAGATTCTGCAGAAAACCAGCTTCCACAGCTGTGAGATCAGAGGTGGAAAAAAAGATGAGAAAATAGAAGTCGACCCCCGTATCTGTATCCAAGCTCCACGATTATGCAAAATGTCACCCTAAGAGACAGAACTAATGTGTCAAAAATGATGGCCGAGTTCTTGGAAGTTAGAAATAAATGGCTGAACTTATGTTGAATGAGTCCTAGTTATCACACCTGTGTCAATGAGCAGTAACTTTATTTCCCACTGAAATCTTCTCTCACTCAGCAGGAAATATTCATTCTTAGCTTTAGCACCCTCTAGCTGCAGGTGGAGGAATGGCAGCAATGGGATATTAGCATTTGTAGTTGTCTGGTGCCGGGGACTGACCTCAGTTCAGATTAGCAGGGTTCGTCCTCTACACACCAGGAAGGAATGTAGGAAGTTTCATGTGATTCCTATGAAAATTGTTCTCGTTACAGCACTAACACAGATACATTGGCAGAGGTGTTGAAGGCGAATCCATAATGGCCCTGAACACTCTGTTTCGGAGATAAAATGACATACAGCATGTGTTAACGTTCATGTGAAAATGAAAAAAAAAAATCAAACGTGTATACCTCCCTTCAGAGTATCCATAATAAAAGAAATTACATAAATACCAAACAGATGAAGTAATTGCATCTTTCTAAAAAGCTTAACCAGTAAGAATTTAAATAGGCTGACAATTATTTCAAACTCAATTTATTCATGTGCCGATGCAGTAGAGCGACTGACGCGCGTCGAACCACGCGGTGCTCTCATTTTAACTGAAAATGCAGTTGAAGGATTGGTTACAGGTATTAAAAAAAAGCAGGTCTTGCCATCCTGTTAGCATTAAACATGAAATGACTATAAAATTCCCATGCGCGAGGGAGGCAGAAATGCAATTGTGACATCGGATTCTGGCCGGCGACAGATTTTTCCACAATCACGTGAGAATTTCACAGCCTCGGATTGGCAGGAACCCGACAACGAGCCAACAACGGCGGAGGAACAGAGCGGAGTCTCATCATTCACCTAAAAATATGTAGCCGTCCAACCCCATCTCCGCACACTGTCTGTCCTCCCCCCAGAAAAGGTCGAAGGTCACGGCTCTCTCAGCTGGCGCGGCCACAAAACGATTTCCTCAACTGCAGAGCAGTTTCCGGAGACTTCAGTCATAATGGAGTGCGCTATGTGCGCCGGTAATTTAACATGACGGGAAGCTATTCTTTATCGTCCTCCAAAGACTCCGGTCTAAACGTTATCCTCATTACATAAGAACCAGGGGGCGTCTATCTGAGCGGTGACATCATTTAGTGCTTGTCTTCAAAATATGAAGAATGGTTCCCTGATCCTCACATGTTGCAAACAAAACAAGTGAACCGACAGTGTAAATATGAACACGCCCAGCTAAACACAGTATATGCCCATGCGCAGATGTGATAAATTATGGAAAAAATCGAGAGGTTTTAGGTCGTCAAGTTGCACCAGCTCAGCTTCAGTGGGCCTTGGCATAGATTCTGCGAACCTCTGGATCTCTATAGGAGGTACAGACCACCATTCCTCCAAGAGATATCCCCTGGTTGGCGTTTTGATGAGGGTGGGTCGATAGATTTCTTACCTGCCGGTTCAAAATATCCCGCAGGAGTTCAACAGGGTCCAGTCAGGTGACTGTGATGTCACAGAACATGATTTTCATCGTTTTCCTACCCATCAAACCATTCAGTGACCCCTCGTACCCTGCGGGAGGGGGCGTTGTCATCCTGAAAGAGACCACTCTCGTCAAGAGGGAAGCGTTTTTACCACAGGGCGAAGGTGATCACATGACACTGCTTTGTATTGATTTGTGTCGATCTCACTCTAAGTGGACAAGCGGACGTAGACTGCATCAAAAAATGTTTCCACAGCATAAAACAGCCTCTATACCGTTGGGCTACCTAAAATAAAATTAGTCTGTTATCATTCCTGCCCACCCCAGGAAAACCCTCTTGCCTACAATTTTGGTTTATTTTTTATTTATTTTTTTTTTTTTTTTAGAAAAAAATCAGTAAAAGTCACACCAAAAAAAAGTGAGAAAAAGGTTAAGTGTCACTGTTCATGCGGCCGATCATTTGTTCAGCTTTCAATTGCTGCATTTCCTATGGGTTAGGCAGATTTGAGCATCTTAATACTTGTATTTGTGATTTGGATTACTTGCGCCATTTGAATCTCAAATTTTTATCGTTATAAATAAAAAAAAAACATTTTTAAAACCTCCCGCCCACCCCTGAAAATTGAAATGTGAAGAATGCTAACCAACTCTTTTTTTATGGCCTCCACTTAAGCAAGGTTTTTTTTTTTTTTTGTAATTTTACACCAGTTTGTATATATTAATAATTGTGTTTAATCTAAATTCAGTGCAGTGGCATTTATCACGAATCAGAACTAATGAGAAAGCCACTTCCTATAAGTGCTCTAGTCTGGAGGCTGCTCTTTAAACCTTAATGCAGCGTTATTCAGTGAACCGTAAACTTCACCCTCCGGGTTCGTCTTGTAAAGAGTAGAGCCAATTACTTAAGATAAACCGTGAACACCTAAAGACGCACATTAGCTTCATGAGGCCGTTTATTACGTTACGAGCGTCTAATATGGAGGTGATATATTGATGGCCGGCAGATGGTAAATTGGTTTCATGAATTTTGTTAATTATTCGTGAATCAATTATGTCAAGAATGGCTGAACTTGTGCCCATTAAAACCATTTTTGAAAGACAGTAAATCATTATTTAATGCTGCAAAATGGAAAGTATATTCTCATGGTGCTTGATTACTGTGTTATGGGGACTATTAATCTCTCTAAATTTATTTAATCCTGAAACATATTTCAGGAAAAGAAATGGTATGTATAAATGGTGTTTCTGTAATAGCAGGTGTATTTAGATTACTGAGTGTTTTGGAGATTAACGAAGACTTTCCCCTGTTATTACATGAAGTTTAGGTCAGTCTGGGTGCATTGGGGGCTTTCCTTAATATTAAACCAGTGGTGTAAAATAAAATAGCAGTCAATCTAACAAGCTCCACCTGAAATTTGCCTGGACAAACTCGACTGAAAAACATAAACTTTAACTCCAGTTACTACGGCCTATCTCGGATGGCCACATCTCAGTCTAATACTGGCTTTACAAAAGCTTACTGGATACAAAAGCTCATGAAAAGAAGCTTAATAGTCCTTGCAATATTATCTTCAAAGTTATACAAAAGCAAATTTGCATAAATGAAAAACTTCCCGTATCGCGGTCAGTGTCTTGGACCAAAACTCTCCACTGGGAAAGCATTTCAGAACCTAGAGCAAGCATACGCTTCCCTGTGAAATGAAAAAAAAGTCTTTTTTTGTTGATGAATTTAAATTATGGAAAACAATCTAACTTTGTGCCAAACAATACTGATGTAATTTAATTCATTTCATATAATGTTTATTTGAATTTTCAATGAATGGTTGCATGTTTTTTCACACTGTTACATGCATTCTGGCGCAATGACGAGTCTTTTTTTGTTTGTTTCATTAGCCAGCACACACACAAGTGGACACACACACACACACACACACACACTGGGAGGAATATGTCATTACCTCAGTCCCCTGACATAAAAGGCAGATAAACAGGAAGTGTTCCAGTTGGCCTTGGGGGAGTCTCCATATCCCAGAATTCCCCACTCCCGTGCCTCCCCCTCAGAGTGGCTCAAAAAGCTGGCATGTCTTGCAAATGAGTTTCTTAATTACACAAATCTGGACACTGTTGAGCATCCCAATCACAGCTGTGCTGGGATTGGTCATTTATTGGAGGAGTTGAGGACGGCTGGGATGAATTATACGCCAGGAAGTGTTGCATGCCACACCGGAGTCATGTTCCCATACTTTGTCAGATCTACTGGAGGGCACAACAGGAAAGAGATTTGGGCAGCTGCAGTTAAATCCGCTCCAGACTAAACGCAGAGGGGTAGCCAAAACAACCAACCTCCCCTTCTCCTCTGGCTATTAAAATCAGCTAAAACTCAGCTCTTGCACACGTGACTGCATTGTACTTTCCATAAACATCACAGCTAAGGACAAAAGATGAATTAAGTGGAATAAGACTTCATTAAATCAGTATTTTCCCCCCACAATATTCACTTCTTTGTGTATAATCAGACGTGTTTTGCCACATAATCTCGAAATTAATCGGTGTTAAAATTATGATCTGTGTTTTGGTAAATTTAAGACCAATTTAACTCTGCGGTAAGCAACGCCATCACTACATTCTTCACTGTAAAAAATAAAAGTGACTGTTCTGATTTAAAGGAGCTGTGTCACAATTACTGCACATGCTCACAACATCTTGCATTGTCACATGACCAATTTCATTCATATAAACCAATGTTTTGTGTCCATGTGTAGATAATCCTTCAATTTCTCTTCGTTCACGCAGGTGCGGCTCGCTGATTGGCCGTTAAACAAAAACAACGGGAATCGACTTTGGATGCCCTTTAATATAAAAACCATAATGCCAGAGTAAATAAATTATACAAATACAATGCAAAACAAAGACAGATTGGCATGGATGGAGTCAGATTTTGACTTGCAGTCAAGCAGATTCACTTTCTTGAGATGTAAGTTCTGAGCATGAGCAGTAATCGCGACACAGGTCCTTTAATGTTTAAAGTCAAGTCAAAAAAAATGAAATCCACTTATATCCGGGATTGTGTTGAGAATACTACAGTTTTGTGTTCAATCAATGAGTAGCGAACTCACAATGGTCAGAATTATTGCAGAAATGGCAAAACTATCTCCATACTACCATGTGACGACCTAGTGCTGAGGGAGACCCTTCATTGGCCCAGTGTATGTAGCAGTACTGCTGAGACACGGCAAGATAAACTGAAACTGCATCACCGCCCACAAGCCATTGTACTCCATACCACAAAGTAGTAATGAATGTATATGTGATTGAACGACTGAGTGACCGAATGCTAGTTTAAGCGCACAGAGAATAGAAAAAACCACGGCGGGGTCATGTGATACGCGGCCACGGGGTATCTGAGCGACTTTAGCGGGAGTGAATCGTCCCGCTAATTACACGTTTACACAAAAGTGGAAGAATGCGCCACAGCTGGGAGACACAAAGGCAATTCTGTGATCAAAGGGGTATTAGGACAGCCTTTGTCCCCCCCCCGGGGGCCTTTGTCAGGGGCTCTCAATAAAGTATCTGTCGCGAGATTAAAAAAAAAAAAGAGCCGACATGTTTCTAATTAAAGAGTCCGTCCTCTCCCTTTTCAGGAGGCCTCTGAAGTCAGTGGAGTGGTGCAGGAGATATTCCCCAAAATCCCGCTTCAATCCCGGCGAAATCCGCCCCGGATAATCGCGGCAGCGGGAGGCTTTAAAGCTGCCGTGTAAGGGCCCAGACCGCGGCTCCCTCTTTGAACTTGGCAGATTCTTCTGGACTCTCTGCGATTGTCTCCTAGCAGCAGGAACTCCCCTTTATGTACCGGGTGAGGGCTGGGGGGGGTCGAGGGGTTTTGGACCCAGGGAGGGAGGGCGTCGGCCTGCAAGGTGCTCCGTGCTTCCTGTCCAAAAAAAAAAATCTCAAAATGAAAAGCTTTGAGTTCAGGAAGTGAGGACAACCACTTTTGGAAATTCAGTATATTTAACTAGAGACTGTTTTTAAGGCAAAAATACAAATGTCTCCCCCCACCCCAATGCAGCCCCCCGTCACTGATGTTCACAGACAGTAAAAGGCGCATCTACACAATATTTAAAGAGTGTGCGAGGTTTGATGTAAATATCGTAAACATTTTCTGAGCGACAAGCCAGAAACAGTGAAAACGCCGATGCGGACAGGAAACCGCATGTCTCCCCTCTCTCCTGGGGGAGGCATAATCACGTTTTCTTCACAGAGACAAACAGTTCCTGCTTCTTATGACTAATATTATAATTATTATTGCAATGATTTTATTGTTGTTGTAACTGGTGATAATGGTGTGGTTGTTGTATTTTTCACGATACGCACCTTTCAAGTGTATAATGAGAAGACCGATGGCAAAAATATACAGTAAAATAATAATGGAAAAAAAGACAGTCAGCCAATACTGCAAAAACGATACAAATGCCAAAGCAAAGATAATACAGAGAAATGTGAAATTACGCGGCTTGGGAGATTTAAATAGAACGAGAGTAAAAGTACGGACTGAAAAGTCACTTTCAAAGACAGCGAGAGTCTGGTTCCACACGAGCAGCCAGGGCTGCCCCAGATCTCTGTCTCTTTCAGTTTGATCTCCGGCGTGTCACTTCCTGTGTGCAGAGACAAAGGGGATGCGGGCTTTGTTCTGTCCTGGGCGGGGCCAGGGAGGAAACGGCATTCGGCCGGAGCGCAGTGTACAAACTAATCCCCCACTGAACTCGAACACATCCCTGCTTCTCCAGCAGGGAAAATCAGTTCCTGGTTCCTGAAATTTTTAATAAGATCCCAGGAGTGAAATAGGGCTTTAATAAAGGGCTTTATTTGAGGCTTTGTCATGGCAAAATACCATACTGCACATAAACATATACACATGCACACATGCACGGACACACACACAAATACAGTATACATACAACCTCAGTTCCGAAATAGTTGGGACAATGTGCAAATTGAAGCACTGATTTCTAAAACCCCACAAGTCAAGTCAAGTCAAGTGTGACTTATGGGGTTTTAGTAGTAGGTGCTTCAATTGTGAATAAAATCAAAATGCAATGACTTTCAGATCACATGAGCCAATATGTTATTTACAATAGAACATAGATAACATTTCAAATGTTGAAACTGAGACATTTTACATTTTTGTCCAAAAAATGAGCTCATTTCAAATTTTCCGGCTGCAACAGGTCTCAAAAAAGTTGGGACACATGCAAAAAAGGGCTGAAAAAGCAATTAATAAGAGATGCAGCTGAAAGAACATTTAGCAAGTAATTAGGTTAACTGGCATCAGGTGTGTAACATGATTGGCGATAAAAGGGGCGTCTTACGCTTAGGTCCTACTGGGGAAAAATCATCGGCGATGTGGAAATAGACAAATTTTCTCCAGATTGCTCCTGGTGCTCCCGATGTTTTTGCCAAAAAAAAAGGAGTAATCCCATTAGAAACTGCACTTATTAGGCATCGGGAATGGTCCGGTGAACGGTCACTGATGCTTTGGCTATTGTCACAAAGCTTGTGGGAATGTCCCCCGAACAATGCCTGTGAAACATCGGGGATAGATCCCGATGCTTGAGAAAGCACTGGGGTACCCCGCCGATAATCGGCGAAGGTGCACCGGAGCTTCCCCGAATTTGAAACATCATCGGGGGAATATCCCCAAAGATTAGGGGATGCATCGGTGAGTACTTGTGAACCATCCCAGGTGCCTCGGGGAAAGGTTATTGGGGAGGTATATACTGTAGAGAACGACAAGGTGCAACCAGCCTCTATAATTATCCAACAGTTTGGATGGGAATCCAGTGGGAGATGCCAAGCAGGGTTTGGGAAAGAACTTTTTTTTTTACTGAAAAATCCTCTGACCTCCCTGTGCGTCCCTGTAACATCCCACCGCAAAAACTGATATCGCCGAATTAAAACTTTCTTTTTTTTTTCATCACTCGCATTCACTCCACTTACTCTGCCGAGAGTTACTCTGAACAGTGATTCCCCCTCTCATATTCCCCTTCTAGCCTTTATTTTTACAATTTCCATAATTTTTTCACTTAATTTGGGTATATAATTGAAGTTTGTTTGACAATGAGAAGGCTGTCGGACATTGCTTTATTTAGCTGACTGTGACTTGCGTCTGGCAAGCGCATCTGGTTGTTAAAATCTGTACTGCAGCGGCCCAATCTTTTCCTTTAGAAATTAATCAATTATTTTTTTTTCTTTACTAAGAGGCTGTATACACATATTTAGTTTTCTTGCAGGTGTCTAGGCCAGGGCCAGCCATTTCGGTTATTTATTTTCCGCGGATAAATGTGTTTTTTTCCCTTAACCTGTTAATTTTTTCTCTTGATGTAAATAATGTTACGATCTGAGCAAACGGAAGTGTATCTTTCTTTGTCGGTATAATTCAAGTTATTTACTTTCTCATGGTTTTGTTTAAGAGTTTTTCCATAAGATACTGTTATGGAGCTGAACACAACTAATTTATTTTGGTCTAACAGATGACCTGGTGCCCGGACAAAACATTAAAAAAATAACCATGCTTGGCTACACTATAATATATGCACATTCTGGGCTCAGCATCATTCTCTCTCTGGCATGAACTTGTATGAAATGAACTTATAGTGTGCACGAATGCAAAATCCAGCTAATCAGCGCCATGTGAAGAATGCACTTTTCGGTGATGCAACCCCAACATTGGGAATGTGTCACCAAAAGGTTGCAGAAGATTCAAATATTCCTGAAGGTCCCCTGACACCTGCGAGACATCATCGATGCTTCGGGGATGCCTCGGGGAAAACAATATTTTGCCGAAGCTCTGGAAAGCTCCGGCGTTGCCTCCCCAGCCTGTTTTCCCAATAAAACGTTGGGAACACATCAGTAAAAATTTCAATGCAAGCATTTTTCGCAGTTCTCCTGATGGTTCCAGATGGCTCGCATGCCGTGACATCGGGGAACTTGTATCCGACGCCTCCCGAGGTGTATCAATTTCCATTGGAAGTAAGTCGCCAAGGCAAAAAATGCCCAGTGGGACTGAAGCTTTAGAGAGGTTGAGTCTCTCAGAAGTAAAGATGGCCACAGGCTCTCCAACCCGTGAAGGCTTGCGTAAAAAAAATTGTGGAATACTATTGAAACAATGTTCCTCAACATCCAATTGCAAAGGCTTTGAAAGTCTCATCATCAACAGCGCATAACATCATCAAAAGATTCAGAGAAACTGGAAAAATCTCTGTGCGTAAGGGACAAAGCCGAAGACCTTCAGTGGATACCCATGATCTTCGGGCCCTCAGAGGACACTGCATCAGTCACAGCATGATTCTGTCCCTGACATTACTAAATGGGCCCAGGAATACTTCAAGAATCCACTGTCTGTAAACACAGTCCGCCGTGCCATCCACAGATGCCACCTAAAACTCTATAGTGCAATAAGGAAGCCATTGTTGAGCATGATCCAGAAGTGCCGCCGTTTTCTGTGGGCCAAGGCTCATTTAAAATGGACTGTAGCAAAGTGGCAACGTGTCCTGTGGTCAGACGAGTCCAAATCTGACATTCTTATTGGAAATCATGGGCGTTGTGTCCTCCAAGCTAAAGAGGAGAAAGACCACCCCTCCTGTTATCAGCGTTCAGTTCAAAAGCCAGCATCTCTGATGGTATGTGGATGCATTAATGCGTATGGTGTGGGACACTTGCATGTTTTAAAAAGCACTGAAAGGTATATAAAAGGTTTTATAGCAACATATCCTCCCCTCCAGATGATATTTATTCCAGGGAAGGCCTTGTGTATTTCAGCAGGACAATGCAAAACCTCATACTGCAGCTATTACAGCAGCGTGGCTTTGTAGAGGAAGAGTCTGTGTGCTGAACTGGTCTGCCTGCAGTCCAGATCTTTCACTGATTGAAAACATTTGGCGCATAATTAAATGAAAAGACAGTCAAAGGAGACCCAAAACTCTCCAGCAGCTGGAAGCCTGTATTAAACAAGATTGGGATCAAATTCCAATGGCTAAACTCAAGAACTCGTCTCCTCAATGCCCAGACGCCTCCACTCTGTGTTGAAAAGAAGAGGGGATGCTACACCATGGTAAACAGGCCCCTGTCCCAATTTTTTCTGAGACCTGTGGTTGCCATCAAATTTGAAATGAGCTCATTTTGCGGATAAAATTGTAAAATTTCTCAGTTTCAACATTTGCTATGTTGTCTCTGTTCTATTGTGAATAAAATACTGGTTGGTGTGATTTGAAAGTCATTGTGTTTTGATTTTATTCACAATTTACATTTTGTCCCAACTATTTCAGAATTGGGGGTGTACACAAACAGAGGTAACTATGCGCTCCCTCACACACACATTACCATATGTACACACACACAGACACACTCACGGAGCAGAAATCCAGCACATGTGACATGTGCAGCTGAAGTGTTGCTAAAGAGCATTTATGTGGAGTGTGGAGTGTGGACGCCCCCCCGCCCCCCCCGCCCCCCCGCCACCACCTGCAGCCAGTCACAGGGAGGAATGCACCAGCTGTGCTGCACATGAGCTTCCTGGCTCACTGTAGTGTCGAAAAACACTCTCAGGCCGTCCCACATTCGCTTTTATTCCCCCTCACACACTCTGCTTCTGGGTAACAAACACAAAATAAAAGGCAGAAATTTACAGAGGAATAAAACCTTGTGAAGAATGAACATTTTTTTAAAGAGCGTGCATCCGTTCATACTGCTAGCACAAAATCACACCACTATAAAACTGCGCAGGGGATGAGCGTGTGAGTGAATGGTGAGTAAAATTAGCGCAACCAGACTTTTGAGTACAAGGTGTCTACCTACCTCTCTCCCATTGGATGAGTATGCACCTGCTTCTCCTCCATTGGACAGGTGTGTACCTCCCTCACTCCCATTGGACAGGTATGTACCTGCCTCTCTCCCATTGGATGGGCCAATACCTGCCTCTCTCCCATTGGATGGGTGTGTAGCTGCTTCTCCCCCATTGGATGGGCCAGTGCATGCCTCTCTCCCATTGGACGTTGGGATGAGCTCCCACTCCCATGATCCAAACCATAACTAATTGGGTTCAATATCAGACTGATGAATGAGAATATGACCGCGGGTTACCTACATGTGGAAGAGTTTGGACAGAGGAGAGCGGCAGAGGAGCTCGGTGATGTTCAGGAGCACGAGGACAGCTGCACCGTGTAATTAAATTTATCTCCTCATGTCCCAGTGGGCTGATCGTTTCCTACAGTAAATCCAACCGAACCACCAGGAACGGGACAAACACAAGGCAGACCGTTAAAATACTCTCTCTGCAACACAGAGTGCTGATCACCATGATCAGGTCATTAAGGTCCCACTTGATAAGTCCCAGACTGGCAGAGTCTTGGACATTTTCTGTCAAATCCACCAGCTGTTCACCGTCGGAAAGGAACTACCGCATCTGACGTGCATCAAGCCGTTAGCTACAGGAAAAATACCATTTAACGATAAAAAGGTCTTTGGGTTTGGCTTCCATTTGATTCACGCCATAAATATTTTATCACTGGTCATGAAGTTCTGATGCACTTCATGAAACACGGACACATCAATCTCCCTCGGCTGTGCTTTGGACCTGAGTTGAAAGGAAGCCTTGATATTTTGTGCAGGTTCGTTGGCTCGGGTTATGACAGATTTTCTTGCGCAGCCCAGCGTCATAAATCTCACACATCTGTGATGCACATGAGCACATCCTGCTCGCCACAAGCCTGAATATTCAGCCACTGTGCTGTTTTCAAAAAATATTTCATATTTAGCATAACATAAAACATACACTACTGCTCTAGTTCGGAATCGCCAGAGATTTTCACATGGATTAACCAGAAGAGACTTCCTGTCAGCACAATACCACCATCAAAAACATAAGTCCCATCTGTAATGTGAATATAGGCCACTAGATGGCAGTATTTACCTTTTTTTGTTAAGCTCAGCCTGGAGTCATGTTTAGACATGTCCTGGACATGTCTGGGGCAAGTCTCAGAAAATAAAAAAAAAAGAGGTCTAAATGTGGGTGGGGTCTGCAAAAGAGTATATAAGGAAAAGAATTGAGACAGTAAAGTAGTAGGAGAAATTGCAAGAAGAAGGATACATGTGACCAGACCTGTCTTTCTGTTCAGAACCTGAGAAGTTTCTTTTGTGGATTTTTGCCTGGATTTGAGCATTTTTCCTAACCCAGGACATCACCACGCCACCCCACCAAAACAAGGGACTGTGAATATTTTTTTGTTCTTGTTATTAATCAATCTTGGTCAGTAGTTTAGTTAAAGTCTTTGTTTGTTAATTAAATGTGTTTGAGTTTTAAATTGTGTCTGTCATCCCTTGCTGTTGCTGTTACGTTGTAAATGTAATAACAAATTGGGGCCATAACAAATTGGGGGCTCAAGGTCCGGGATAGACCATTTTGTGAGTCATTTATTAAAAATCTAACATTTCAGATTGTGAAATTGTTTTTGTGAATTTTCCTATATAAATATATTGACAACAGCAATGGATGATTTCTTGGCATCACCAACCATAGGGGTTTTGAAGTCTTTTAAAAAGACTGAACTGTTGGAAATATGCAGACATTTGGAGCTGACAGAGGTAAAACCAGCCATGCGAAAAGCAAGACTGGCTAGAGAAATAGTTGAATATTACATTGATGAAAATGTGTTTGCACCAGGAGATCTGGAACAGTTTCCAGTGGAAAATCCAAATATAGAAATGGAACTTAAATTAAAAATGCTAGAGATTGAAAGGGAAGAAAAAGAAAAACAAAGGCAGTTTGAGTTGGAAAAATTAGCTAGAGAAGAGAAGAAAGAAAGGGAGGAAAAAGAGAAAGAAAGAGAATTTGAGTTAGAAAAATTTGCAAGAGAAGAGAAAAAAGAAAGAGAGAAAGAGGAAAGAGCAGAAAGAGAGAGACAGAGACAGAGAGATTTTGAATTAGAGAGATTCGATAGAGAAGAAAGACTCCAAATGGAGCAACTAAAAATTAAAATAGCAACTGAAAATAAATTTCGGGCTAGCCAGGAGGTAAAATTGGTGCCTCCATTTTCGGAAAAGGATGTTGACAACTATTTCCAGTGTTTTGAAAAGGTAGCAAAGAGTTGCCAGTGGCCAAAGGAACACTGGCCTCTGATGTTGCAAACTGTCCTCAAGGGTAAAGCTCAACAAGCCTATTCGGCTTTGTCTGCCGATGATTCCTCTGATTATGAGGTTGTCAAAAAGGTTATTTTGAGAGCTTATGAGTTGGTTCCAGAGGCTTACCGACAGAAATTCAGAGGTCTGAAGAAATCTGAAAATCAGACTTATGTTGAATTTGCTAATGAAAAGAAGGTTTGCTTTGAGCGCTTGTGTACTTCTATGGAGGTCAAGGATGATTTTAACTCACTAAAAGAGATGTTGTTAGTTGAAGAATTCAAGAACTGTGTTAAGGATGATGTTAAGACCTACCTGAATGAGAAGCAAGCACTGAATTTGCAATCAGCTGCCAAATTTGCAGATGAATATGTTCTCACACATAAGTCCAAATTTCAGTCTAGCAGTAACAATAAATGGTCCCAATTTCAGAAAAAGGGTTACGGTGATACCCAAGATTCCTCACCCAAAGACAAAGACAAATCTGGTGATGGTGCTCAGAAATCCAGTAACAGGTCTGATCAAAGTGTGAAAGCTGACAGTGACAAAAGTGGTCTAGTTTGCAGTTATTGCAAGAAATCTGGTCATGTTACAACTAACTGTTGGTTCCTTAAAGCTAAGAAAGAAAAAAAAAAGGATACCAAACCAAATGCCTTTGTGAAAACAAGGTTAGAAACCCCTGTAGTAGATAACCAATCTGCTAAATTGCCTGCTTCTTGTGGGGCTAAAAAGCCTAATACAGCTGACTTTGTGAGGGAGGAATTTCTTCCATTTGTGTCAGAGGGATTTGTGGCTCTGAATGAGCATACTACTCCTGTCCCCATATATATCCTAAGGGATACCGGAGCTTCTCAGTCACTTTTGTTGATGGACTCCTTGGAGTTACGTGATGAGACCGCTTCAGGGGATTTCATACTTGTACAAGGTATTGAAGGGAGGACTGTATCTGTACCCCTGCGCTCTATATTCTTGAAGTCAGATTTAGTTACAGGACAGGTAAAGGTGGGACTTATGTCAAGTCTACCTATAAAGGGTGTTTCTCTGTTGCTAGGCAATGACCTGGCTGGGGGCAAAGTAGTTCCCCCTGTACATCTTACTTCACAGCCGAGCACTGAAGATGGGGATGAGGACCCATCTCTGTATCCTTCTTGCGCAGTGACTCGTGCTATGGCCTAGAAGGCTAAAGAAGAAGATGATGTGGTGCCGTCCAGTACATTGAATAGTCAGGACTCAGGTGGTTCGCCTCATGACTCTGATTGGCCTACTATGGTTTCTCCGTTTGAGGACTTATCAGATACTTTTATCAGTTCTCTATTCAGCCAGCTGGATGGGTCTGGTGATTCTGATGTGTCTGGAGACTTGTCTCTGTCCAGAAAGCGGTTGATTGAGGAGCAAACTAATGATCCTGAAATTTGTGTACTAAAGAGGAGAGCCCTTCCTGATAAAGAAATAGACGCAGTTCCAGTTGGGTATTATCTCAAGGATGGTGTGTTGATGCGGAAGTGGCGCCCTCCTGATATCCCTGCCAATGCAGATTGGGCAGTGGTCAGGCAAATTGTTGTTCCGAAGGTATATAGGAATG
Source organism: Gymnothorax reevesii (assembly GCA_029721435.1). Classification (NCBI taxonomy): domain Eukaryota; kingdom Metazoa; phylum Chordata; class Actinopteri; order Anguilliformes; family Muraenidae; genus Gymnothorax; species Gymnothorax reevesii. Next base: position 6,666,275 of record CM056574.1, on the reverse strand, counting down.
AGATCTTAACAATGGCTCATAGTTTACCTTTAGGAGGTCATCTTGGTGTTAACAAGACTGTTGATAAGATCATGAAACACTTCTTTTGGCCTGGGCTTCGGAAAGACGTTTCCAACTTTTGCAAAACCTGTCACACTTGTCAGGTAGTTGGAAAACACCAGTTAGACCCACCTGTAGCTCCATTGCAGCCTATCCCAGCATTTGGGGAGCCATTCTCTAGGGTCATTGTTGATTGCGTTGGTCCATTACCCAAGACTAGATCTGGAAATCAGTATTTGTTGACAATCATGTGTGCATCTACCAGATTCCCCGAAGCCATACCTCTACGTAACATCAAGGCAACTGCAATCTCGAAGGCTTTGATAAAGTTCTTCACGTTGTTTGGCCTTCCCAGGGAAATTCAGTCAGACCAGGGTAGCAATTTCACTTCAGGATTGTTTCAGCAGGTTGTGTATGAACTAGGTGCAAAGCAAATTCTTTCTAGTGCCTATCATCCAGAAAGTCAGGGTGCCTTAGAGCGGTTTCATTCCACTCTCAAGACAATGATGAGGACTTATTGTTATGACCATGAGAAAGACTGGGATGAAGGGGTTCATTTGCTGTTGTTTGCAGCTAGAGAAGCAGTGCAGGAGTCTACTGGATTCAGTCCATTTGAGGTAGTGTTTGGTCATGAAGTGAGAGGACCTTTGCTATTATTGAGTGAACAATGGCAAGAGAAAGAGCCGCATATCAGTCTGTTAGACTATGTTGGCAAGTTCAAGGAAAGATTGCGTGCAGCTTGTGACCTTGCCAAAGAGAACTTGAAATCAAGTCAGGGAAAAATGAAAACTTGGTATGATCATAAGGCTAGAAGCCGTGAGTTTAAACCAGGAGAAAAGGTCCTTGTGTTGTTTCCCTTGCAGTCCAATCCATTGCAGGCTAGATTTCATGGTCCTTATGAAATTCTGACAAAACTCAATGATCTCAATTACATTGTGAAGACTCCAGATAGGAGAAAACCAAAACAATTGTGTCACATTAACATGCTAAAGCCTTATCATGACAGAAATGCTAGGGTTGCAGCTGTCACTTCAGATTCTCCAATGGTCGAAACGTGTGAAGATGAGGGGGAGTTTCAAGATGATGAACCAAGAATTAAAGCTGAAGTTCTTTCATGTAAATTGTCAAACACTGAAGTGTTGCAAAATCTTGATGTAAAACTCCAGCACTTAGAACCCTCACAGAGAGATCAGTTTGAAAGGTTGATCAAGAAATATGAGGATTTGTTTCCTGATGTTCCAAAGAGAGTTACGATAGCCTCTCATGATGTAGATGTTGGTGATGCCAAACCAATAAAACAGCATCCATACCGGATGAATCCTGAAAAGAGAAAGATTGCTGAGAAAGAGGTTGAGTACATGTTAAAACATGATATTATCAGACCCTCCAACTCCGATTGGAGTTCACCCTGTGTGCTAGTTCCAAAACCTGATGGAAGTACTAGATTCTGTACAGATTATCGCAAAGTCAATGCTGTAACTAGAACTGATGTGTTTCCAATACCTAGGATTGATGATTGTATTGATAGTATAGGGCAAGCAAAGTTTCTGACCAAGATTGATTTATTGAAGGGTTATTGGTGTGTGCCTTTAACTGAGAGGGCCAAGAGCATCTCTGCTTTTGCCACACCATCTGGATTGTACCAGTATGAAGTCCTACCCTTTGGCATGAAAAATGCCCCAGCCACGTTCCAAAGGATGATACAGTCTACAATCGCCGGATTGCCACACACGGGTGCATACATCGATGACCTGATCACATGGAGTGACTCCTGGAAAGAACATCTAAAAGATGTAGAGACGTTGTTCCAGCGCCTGACCCAGGCTAACCTGACTGTTAACCTGAACAAGAGTGACTTTGGTTGTGCTACTGTCACCTATCTTGGCTACGTCATAGGCCAGGGTAAGGTGGCACCTATAAATGCTAAAGTCCAAGCCATCATGGACTTTCCAGTTCCTGACAATAAAAAAGCTTTGCGCCGCTTCCTTGGAATGATCGGGTACTACCGCAAGTTCTGCAAGAACTTTGCTGAGATTGCTCTCAGTCTAACTAACCAACTGAAGAAAGGCGTAAAGTTCACCTGGGATGATGCATGCCAGAGAGCCTTCGATCACCTGAAGTCTCTGCTGTGTCACTTCCCCGTGCTCAAATCTCCTGACTTCAACAAACCGTTCTCCATCGCGGTCGATGCTAGCGACCAAGCTTGTGGATCTGTGCTCCTACAGAGAAGTGACTCTGATGACATTGAGCATCCCGTGGCATACTTCTCCAGGAAGTTCAATCGCCACCAAAGGAACTATTCCACAATAGAGAAGGAACTGTTGGCTCTGGTCCTTTCTTTACAACACTTTGAGGTTTATGTTTGTACAGGACAAAAGCCAATGATTGTGTACACTGACCACAATCCGTTAATGTTTTTGAGTAAGATGAAAGACAAGAATCGGAGATTGTTGAATTGGAGTTTGATTTTACAGGAGTTTGACTTGGAAATTAAGCATGTGAAGGGTACAGACAATGTAATTGCTGATTGCTTATCCCGTGTTTGAATATGTATATATATATCATGTGTTTATTTGAATATTGTATGATATGTATATATATGACAAGTGTTCACTTAACCATTTTGTGTTGAAAAGAAAAATTTTGCCTTTATGAGTCAAAAATTTTTCCCTTTTGGAATGGAGGTGTAATGTGAATATAGGCCACTAGATGACAGTATTTACCTTTTTTTGTTAAGCTCAGACTGGAGTCATGTTTAGACATGTCCTGGACATGTCTGGGGCAAGTCTCAGAAAATAAAAAAAAAAGAGGTCTAAATGTGGGTGGGGTCTGCAAAAGAGTATATAAGGAAAAGAATTGAGACAGTAAAGTAGTAGGAGAAATTGCAAGAAGAAGGATACATGTGACCAGACCTGTCATTTCTGTTCAGAACCTGAGAAGTTTCTTTTGTGGATTTTTGCCTGGATTTGAGCATTTTTCCTAACCCAGGACATCACCACGCCACCCCACCAAAACAAGGGACTGTGAATATTTTTTTGTTCTTGTTATTAATCAATCTTGGTCAGTAGTTTAGTTAAAGTCTTTGTTTGTTAATTAAATGTGTTTGAGTTTTAAATTGTGTCTGTCATCCCTTGCTGTTGCTGGTACGTTGTAAATGTAATAACAAATTGGGGCCATAACACATCTCATCAGAGGTTTTTTGGAAAGGAGAAGACTAAATTCAGAGTGGCCAGATCAAATGCACGGTTTCAATATCATAGATTGTTCTGGAAGCTGCTGGACTGAAGTGCGTCCAACATCTCTGACACACCTGTGGGAAACTTCACAGTCCACAGGAAAATCGATTGAGAGTGATACCTCATTAAAATTTCCAAAGTTTCTAACATTTCCAAAGCAGTGGTTAAATGTTATGGTAGATACTTTGATGAGTAACCAAATACAACCCCAATTCTGAAATAGTTGGGACTAAAGTGTAAATTGTGAATAAAATGAAAATGCGAAGACTTTCAGATCACATGAGCCAATATGTTATTTACAATAGAACATAGATAACGTTTCAAATGTTGAAACTGACACATTTTACATTTTTTTCTGCAAAACGACCTCATTTCAAATTTTCTGTCTGCAACAGGTCTCAAAAAAGTTGGGACACATGCAAAAAAGCGCTGAAAAGCAATTAATATAAAAGAGAATCAGCTGAAAGAACATTTAGCAAGTAATTAAGTTAACTGGAATCAGGTGTGTAACATGATTGGCTATTAAAGAGATGTCTTAGAGAGGCTGAGTCTCTCAGAATTAAAGATGGCCACAGGCTCTCCAACCTGTAAAGTCTTGCATAAAAAAATTGTGGAATACTTTAAAAACAATGTTCCTCAATGTCAAATTGCAAAGGCTTTGAAAGCCTCATCATCAACAGCGCAAAACATCAAAAGATTCAGAGAAACTGGAAAAATCTCTGTGCATAAGGGACAAGACCGAAGACCTTTACTGGATGCCTGTGATCTTCGGGCCCTCAGACGCCACTGCATCACTCACCAGCATGATTCTGTCATTGACATTACTAAATGGGCCCAGGAATACTTCAAGAATCCACTGTCTGTAAACACAGTCTGCCGTGCCATCCACAGATGCCACCTAAAACTCTATCGTGCAAAAAGGAAGCCATTGTTGAGCATGATCTGGAAGCGCTGCTGTGTTCTGTGGGCCAAGGCTCATTTAAAATGGACTGTAGCAAAGTGGCAAAGTGTCCTGTGGTCAGACGAGTCCAAATTTGACATTCTTGTCGGAAATCATGGGCGTCGTGTCCTCAGGGCTAAAGAGAAGAGAGACCACCCCTCCTGTAATCAGCATTCAGTTCAAAAGCCAGCATCTCTGATGGTATGGGGATGCATTAGTGCATATGGTGTGCGACACTTACGTGTTTTAAAAAGCATCATGAACGCTGAAAGGTATATAAAGGTTTTAGAGCAACATATTCTCCTCTCCAGACGACATCTATTCCAGGGATGGCCTTGTGTATTTCAGAAGGACAATGCAAAACCTCATACTGCAGCTATTACAACAGCATGGCTTCGTAGCAGAAGAGTCCGTGTGCTGAAATGGCCTGCCTGCAGTCCTGATCTTTCACTGATTGAGAACATTTGGTGCATAATTAAACAAAAAGTCTGTCAAAGGAGACCCAAAACTCTGCAGCAGCTTGAAGCCTGTATTAAACAAGAGTGGGATCCAATTTCAAAGGCTAAACTCAAGAATGAGTTTAAGAATAAACTCAAGTCTCCTCAATGCCCAGACGCCTCCACTCTGTGTTAAAAATAAGAGGGGATGCTACACCATGGTAAACAGGCCCCTGTCCCAACTTTTTTGAAACCTGTAGCAGCCATAAAATTTGAAATGAGCTCATTTTGTGGATAAAATTGTAAAATTTCTCAGTTACAACAGTTGGTATGTTACCTCTGTTCTATTGTGAATAAAATACTGGCTGGTGTGATGTGAGAGTCATTGCATTTTGATTTTATTCAGAATCGACACTTCGTCCCAACTCTTTGGGAATTGGGGTTGTAAATTACTGTCGTCTGAGTCACTTGAAACTTCGTATTTCCCCAAAGATGTGATGGTGGAAGGCGAAATGTAGAGCTCATTGAATAGTGTAGTTGCAGTATTCTCAAATTTGTGCAGGAAGGGTCGGTGTGGGTGCAGGCTTGCATTCCAAACTAGTGGTTACACATCTGCTGATCAACCCCAAGAGTTTATGCCAAGAATTTGATTAGTGGAATCAGGTGTGCACCAGTTTGGTTGGAGTGAAAGTCTGCACCCAGTCCAGCTCTTTCTGGGTAAGGTTTTGTAGAATACGCCCGCCAATGATGCAGAGAAAAAAACTAGATCGTACGCCCTCTAATCTTGGTGCATTCCGCCGTGGTCACATAGGCGCCAGTTTCAGGTCATGGCATAACCAATAGGCCAAATGCATAGTAAACAAAATAAACACCCCTGTTCAGAAAAAAAGATGTACTCTGCTGGACTTTAAAACCTTATAACCACAATTATAGCCAAACTCAGGTTCAAATTTGTAACCGTTTATTGACTTTAGCCATAACAACAACTTCGACAAAATGTCAGATAACATCGTCGAAACAGGAATGACAGAGCTGCTGCACAGCTCAATAGTAAAGACAGTGCGTTGCAGTGCAGAAGTAACTATCACAGAGCGGGTTCGAGCCCTGAGCCCCGGCAGTGGTCGGCAGCTTTTTCTGAGTAGCGCACAATTGGCCATAGCGCTACAGGGTTACAAATTGGGAAGGGACTGCCAGAGGAGGGAAATAAAATAAATAGCTTTGTTCGTTGCTCAAGCGCCTCCTGTTGGCCAGACGGACGCTCGTCAGGAAGATTCTAAGCCTGGTCATATCCGAATATAATCCGCCCTCGTTCTGAACTTGCGAAGATTCAACCACTGAGTGTTTAAGAAGCAGTGGCTGACAGGCACGTGCTACGGAGGAGAGCCGTGAACTGTCTCACTATCCTGAGTTGGCAGCAAGGGGTTGCAAACGATTAAGTGTTGTACATAGTTCACCAATTGGGCATTCCAGATTTGGCTGGGATTGGAGATGCCAAATTTATATTTAAAAAAAGAACGACAAAAGAATCAACAAAGACAAGTTTAACAACAAAATCAATAACAAAGATCAACTCCAATCTCAGTACCGAGTGTGACCAAGTGTCACTCCTCTTGGCATGGACAGCACCATTCTGTTGAGCTGTTGCTGGGGAATGGCCTGCCACTCCTGGAGAGGGGCTTCTTGGAGCTCCGCCCTCGTCCTGGGCGCTGGAGTGCGCTGCCGAACCCACCGATTCAACAGGCCCCACACATGCTCGTTGCACTTCATGTCAGGGCTGAAAGATGGCAATTCCATGACTCGCACACCATTCTGGGCCAGGAGCTGCTGGGTCACATGTGCTGAGTGAGGTCGTGCCTTGTCTTGCATAAACGTGACCTCAGGGTGGTCTGTGATGTAAGACACAACGTGCGGTCTGATGACAAGGTCACATTAAGATTAAGATTTCCATTGATTATAACCAGGTCGGACCTCCAGCCGCACCTAATGGCAGCCCAGACCATCACCGAGCCTCTCCAAAGCCATCTGTCTCAGCAATGCAGGGGGCCGTGTATCTCTCACCATGTCAACTCTAGACCCTCTGTCTTCCAAGTCGGGACAGACAAAATCTGGACTCATCACGGAAGACAACATTCCTCCAGAATCGGTTGGGGACTCATCTCTGACCATATTCTTCAGCCCAGCGAAGGCTGGTAGTCCTGCGCTGTGCATCAAGCTGCATTCCAACACATGTCCTGTGGGCTCTGATCTCTCGCTCTGCAAGTCCGAGACTCACTGTTCTTCTACTGATCCCTGGTCAGTGGATTCCTAGGGTCTCCTGAGCCGTCCTGGTGTAGGTTTGAAACCGTCTCAGGTGGATGAGACGGATCTGATTGTCCTGGGCTGAGGTCGTGACCCTAGGCTGACCAGGTCAGGGTCAATCATTGCTGCTTCCAGTCTCCTGGTAACGAGCCAGAAGGTTAGAAATTGTGGGTTGGCTTACCTCAAAATGCTGGGCGATGCAATTTTGGGATGTTCCAACCATCCACAGCCCAATAGCTTGATCATGTTGGGGTTTGGAAAGGCGAGGCATGGCGCACGTAGTGTCTTTGAAGAAATGCTCTTGGGTTCTGGCCTTAATGACCTCAAGGATTGTTTTAAGGCATTTGACAGCATTGCGATTGTGATCAGTGAGGCTGGATGAGGTTACATCACCATTTCCTCAAATCCTGCTCCACAGACACAAACAAGGTCATGACCTCACGCACTGTTGTGTCTCCGTATTCATACACAACTGCATATCAATTATGTAATCATCTTATTAAAGTTCCCCCAACCCAACTATACTATTTCTGTCTAGTCAGACTTATAAGTTTTTAAAGTCCATCAGTATATTTTTAAAAAGGTTGCTATAGGGCACTTTTTCAAATCAGGACATACTTTTAAGTAATCTTTCAGGACATAACCAAAATGATCAAAATAAGGTAGGCTGATAACTAAAAAATTCAAATATTTATCCATAAATATAACTAAAACTACAGTTTTAGAAAGACTTTTTAAAAAAAATTCTGCATGATCTGCATGGTTTTCGCAGCCAAGAGCGCAACTGGAATGAACCATTTAGGCACATAAATCATCCGCATCCAAATTGGTTACAGCACCACATGCTTTGTTTAGCATTGACCGGATGTTGAAGCCCACGTGCCATGAGTCGGGGCTTTGCGCGGTCTTGTTTTTTCTCAACATCACTGACCTCCGCAGTAGCCCCTCAGGCACCGCACTGCTGGATGGCCATTTCTCATAGTAATGCACATTTTGGCCACAAGGCGGAGACATCTCTATATGAGTCACTGTCGTAAACATGCCTGAGACATTTCGAAAAATAAATGCACGTATACTGAAGGTCACAAACGTGCGAGTCATTTTCATTTCCGGAAATTAAATCTAAATATATATTCTGAGTGCGTAAATTAATTAAATAAATCTAAAAATATTCAGTTTCTTTTCTGCGTGTTCCGATGGAAAAACCATTACCCGCAACAATGCATGAAAAGGATGCGTGAACCTGCAACGCCCCTTTACGTCACTAGAGGGCATCACCCAGAGACTGCTGAAAATCTCCGAGCGACGCCAAGAAAGCAGGCTTGAAGAGTGCGTGTTTACCTTTTCCACTGATATACTGTCTTTTTTTCAGGTTTGCTCCTCAGATAGTGCTGAGGATTATAACTGCCAAATATCCTGGGAGATCAGTATGACATTGTTGCCCGATACACTGTTGGCTATTAAATTCCGTGTATTGAGAGAGAGCGCATTACGAATTCACGCTTCACCAGGATAAATACTTGTAGGCCTATCTAATCCAATTTTGTTAGGAGTCACATCAAATCCCCTCCATATTCACCTGCTTGTTGGGAAATTTGCAATGTAAACCTGTATTGCCAAATTTAGATACGCCAACATTAATGGATGCATATTCTCCTGCAGTGCTGCACATACATATATTAAATGGTCTACTCAACATCTGCTTCCTTTGGTTTCCTGGCTACGTAGGCCTGGATGGTTTTAACGGAAGAGGCAGACTGTTGATGAGAAAACATCACTAAGGAGTTAATTAAGCATGAAATATTAGTGAGTACTGCTTAAATAAAATGTCTTGTTGCAATATGAAAATTTGAGAAACGAGTGAACAGAGCCATTACACAGCAATACATTAATCTGGTTTTAATTACGACAAACAAGGTAAGAACAAGCCATTCACCAAACCTGGGTGACGGTAACCTTATGTAAATCGAATATCCTTGTCGGTAGCACCTCCGGCGATCAGACCAGTATGACATTAACAGACATTTACGATGGTAGCTCACGTTCAGTCATATTTGTGATTGGGGCTCAAGTGGGTGGCGTTTGCGTCACAGTTTAAACGCATAAACATGGTTGCTGAAGGAAAACTGGATTGTAAATATGTGGCTATTTTGGTCAGATCGATGTTCCTTCACTGGCGAAATGAGAGCACTTACCAGGGCACGTGCAGAAAACACAGTCCAAACCTCAAACCCCGTGAGTCCCATAATCCTCCACTGCAGTAATGCAGCTCAGTAAAGCACAATATTGCACTGGTGCCTGCAGGACATTCATCAGTACAGTTTAATTATAAAGAAGATTTTTTTATTATTATTAAAAAAAACTTAATATTTTGTATTTCACGGTACAGAAACGAGGAAGAAATTAATGATTCTAACAAGTAAACATACAAATTCTTTTTTATGAACACATCTCCTTTGGCCATGAAATGTAACATTTGCACCTTTCTGATTCATGCATTGCACGTCCAAAAAAAAGTTCAATTTGGATACAAAGAAACAAATGCTATGATGGGATCATTACTGCAGCTATTAATAAGTTCCAGCTGGTAATATTTGTTTTAACCCCAAAATCACGTCAGAGGATGAATCCCTAGATGGCGGAAACGATATTTCAGAGTTTCAGGACGGGCGACTTATTGGTCTGCGTCAAGTGAAGAAAACAATGAGTGAGGAAAGCAAGCGCACGAGTTTGTCATGATCACATGTCCGGCCCGTAGCCACACTGGAACTCACTGGGACCGCCGTGTTCCAGAGGACTGGCGTAACTCAACTGTCTCGTCATCCAGACAAGTTCTCGAGCCAAAACATAAGGCAACTCTTATTGATTATAGGGGATCTGACGTTTGATACAGTTGTCAGAACAAGGACAACAATTTATTAATTAAAATTGAAATCCATTTGGCATGGCTAAGGCTGACGTTTCGGTCACGAGACCTTCATCAGAGTATATCTGCCACATCGTCAAAGTTATTATATACAAAAGACGCAAAAACAGGAAACGGGGAACACCCAATTGGATACACTGACGAATTATTCAATAACAATGATAAACATGTGGGTCAATCACAGGATATCAGACAAAGGTAGGTTGGGTTACACATACATTTGTGCATAGTTAAAAACAGATTACAACAGTAAGGTATGCTTGCATATTCATAACATTACATTAAGGCACAATTCCTCATTCAAACCATGTTTAAAACTTTGCAGTGTATGGATCCAAAAGGCTTCTCTTTGTAGTAGGATACACTGAACATCACCACCTCTTTTTGGTTTTTACCAGTTCCATTCCACACACTTGCATGTGACTGATGCTGTGTTTAAAATAATTAAAGTGGACTGCTACAGGATAGTCTCTGTCATTGCGTCTGATAGTGCTTTTACGTTCACTTATTCTGACTTTCAACGGACAGCTCGTCTGTTCTACAAGCACAAGACCACAAGGACCTGTAATTATGTAGACAACATGAGTGGATGAACACAAAATAACATTGTAGATTTTGTAGGTTTTATTATTCAGAAGGTTGATATAAGAGTGTGCTTTTTGGACATGGTGGCATTGCGCACAGCGACCGCACCTATAGCTTCCATTGGGCAGAGGCGCTAGACGTGTCTGGGATGACGTTTGAGGCGAAGATTTTAAATCAGCATGGACCAAGAAGTCCCAAACATTTTTTTTTCCCCCGTTTGGAAACAAACACCGGGAAGTCCAAGAATTCGCTGGCAAGTAGCGAAAGACAAGATGTGCCAGTGTTTTTTTTAATAATTTCTTTAATTGAACAAAATTTTGGAGTATATGTTGAAATAAATGTCAAAGGATTTTTTATCTGACCTGTATCTTTGTGTTTGAGTAGGTCTGAGCGCATACTGTTCAGGGCTGCCGCATTAGTACTATCAAGCCAATTTTCTGGGTAGCCTCTGGCGCGGAATTTCTCTTACAAAACGGCTGCTTTCTCAATAAAATCGTAATTGTCCTGGCATACCCGACGTAGCCGAAAAAACTGCCTTTGAGGTGGGCCTCTTTTAAGGGGCACTGGGTGATATCAGTCAGCAGCTATAAAGGTATTTCGGTCTGCGTCTTTTGATGTAAAGGCTAGTGATTAGAGCCAAGCCGCATTTAGACATCCACATGTCCCAAAAGTGTACCTTTAGTATATCCGATTCCGCAGTGAATCGAAAATGGGTGTTTTGATCATTAAGCGATTGCATCAAGTCTTGCAATTGGGAAGCAGATCCATCAAAAATGCGAAATATATCATCAATGTAGCGGGATCAGGAAAAGATATGACTAAAAATTGATTATTCATTTAATTCAGGACATACCCATTTTCCATAATGCGCACATAAACTGCCACCGGTAAACATTTTTAGTTAGTCAGGGTATCCAATTGGGTGTTCCCTGTTTTGCGTTTTGTATATAATGACTTCTGACGATGTGGTAAACTTATTCTGATGAAGGTCTCATAACCAAAACCTCAGCCTTAGCCATGGCAAATGAATTTTAATTAATAAATTTTGGTTGTCCTGCAGAGCAAGCAGTGTAGCGCCTTTCACTCCTTAAATTAGAAACTTCATTATAGGAAGAGCTGCACCTGCAAGACACTCATTCAAGGAGTGCAGGCCCTCTCTGAACTCTTTAAAACAAGGACAAGACAAATGTGCAATGAGGGTGTGATTTCTTTTTTTTTTTTTTTTTTTTGGACAGGCAGTGTAGTTTGCAATAGCTACAGATGGATCTTACCGGTTATGAATTATTCACTGAACCAAAATGCAATTAGAAAAACCAGATTCACATAATTGAACAGACTGGACTTTCCCAAACCCAGATTCGATTCTTACACAGTTCTGCACAGAGAACAAGGGCCGGTTAGTTGCAGTACTGCTCTTAGAGCCAGAGCTGGTTCTTCACGGTTCCACACTGAGAATTACAGTAAAGTTCTTGCATGGTTCTGCACCGAGAACTGGATCCAGTTCTTCATGGATCTGCACCGAGCCCGGCAGCGAACTCCACCAGCGTCCGCGTAGGTCTCCCCGACATCCCCTTGCGCAGGTATGGCACCTCGTCTTTATTGGACATCACCCCGGCGATGTCCAGATGAGCCCACTGTGGAGCCGTCACAAACTCAGCCAGGAACGCCGCGGCTGTACACGCCCCTCCGGACCTGCAGAGGAACCCCCCTTTCAGCCAATCATATCACACAAAAAACCCCTCTCAGCCAATCACACGATGGACTAACCCCCTTTCAGCCAATCACACGGTGGACTAACCCCCTTACAGACAATCACACTGTGTACTAGCCCCCTTTCAGCCAATCACACGGTGGACTAGCCCCCTTTCAGCCAATCAAACGGTGGACTAGCTCCCTTTCAGCCAATCATACTGAGGACTAACCCCCTTTCAGCCAATCATATGGTGGACAATCCCTTTCTAAGCCAATTATATGGCAGATAAACCCCCTCTCAGCCAGTGACACTGTGGACAAACCCCCTCTCAGAAAATCACATTGCAATGCCCAGTCAGGCATAAAAAAACACTTCAATCCAATAAGAAAACAACATCCCTCCAAGACAATCAGACTGACTAAATGAAATGACTGAGGAGTTGCACCTCTTAACCTTTACGTGAGTGATTGTAAAAGATGACATTCAAAGGGTGACATTTACTTCAGGCAGCAAAATTGAAATACCATGAAAGTAATGTCTGCCAAAGAGTACCGTGAACTCCAAATATGGGACAAATATATGCCCATCAACTGCATTCTTGTCCACAAAGCACAGTGACCCTCATCCTCGCCCCACTTTCCGTATTTACACTGAGCCACTGACTGAATCTACAGTCACACCAGCTGTACCGACATACACTCGCCCACAAACTGAATCTGCAGTCACCACTGAGTGAATCAACAATCGCTCACCGGCTGCATTTATCGTCACTCACCTGCTGTATTTCCCAATGTTGTTGAGGTCAGCCAGCTGAGAGTCAGTGACCTGTCGGGTGTAATGCTTGAACAACGGCATTCGCCAGACTCGATCGCCAGTGACGATGCTTGCCTGAATCAAATAAACATTACACACAATGCTCGCCTTTATCAAGCACAAATTACACTGAATCAAATGCAGGCAATTCCCAGACAGATAAAATACAGCACGCACAATTAAGTCAGAGCACACTGCACAGAATGAATCAAACATTAAAATTACACACAATGAGCCAAACAGACACAACTTACAAGGAATCAAACATGCATAAAACATGTTTGCCTGAATCAAACGCACATAACTCATGATGAATCAAACACATGGTGCTCACTTAAAGCCCTTACCCATCACTGGCATTTTATGACTTTTTTCCAGGAAATACAAACCCCAATTCTAATGAAGTTGGACTTAAGACATTGCGTATAACGTGAATAAATAGAGAACACAATTTGCAAATCCTTTTCGACCTATATTCAACACTACAGAGACAAGATCTTGAATGTTCAGACTGATGAACCTCATTGTTTTTTGGAAATATTCACTAATTTTGAATTTGATGCCTGCAACATGTTCCAAAGAAATTGGAACAAGGGCATGTTTACCCCTGTGTTACTTCACGTTTTCTTTTAACAACACTCAGTAAGCATTTGGGAACTGAGGACACTAATTGCTGAAGCTTTGTAGGTGGAATTCTTTCCCATTCTTGCTTGATTTACGACTTCATTTTCAATGGGCAACAGGTCTGGACTGCAGGAAGGCCAGTCTATTATCTGTACTTTTTTACTATGAAGCCATGCTGTTATAACATGTGCAGAATGTGGCTTGGCATTGTCTTGCTGAAATAAGCAGGGATGTCCCTGATAAAGACACCGCATGGATGGCGGCATATGTTGCTCCAAAACCTGTATGTACCTTTCAGCATTAATGCTTTGACAGATGTGCAAGTTACCCATGTCATGGGCACTATCACATCCCCATACCATCACAGATGCCGGCTCTTGAACCTTCCACTGATAACAATCTGTATGGTCCTTTTCCTCTTTAGCCCAAAGGACACAACACCCATGATTTCCAAAAACAATTTGAACTGTGGACTCGTCAGACCACAGCACACTTTTCCACTTTGTGTCAGTTCATCTCAGATGAACTCAGGCCCAGAGAAGCCGGCAGCGTTTCTGGGTGTTGTTGATATATGGCTTTCGCTTTGCATGGTAGAGTTTTAACTTGTACCTGTAGATGTAGAACTGTGTGAACTGACAATGGTTTTCCAGGGTGTTCCTGGGCCCACATGGTAGTATCCTTTACAGAATGATGTCGATTTTTAATGCAGTACCACCCAAAGAACCGACGGTCATGGGCATTCAATGTTGTTTTCGGCCTTGCAGCTTACGTGGAGAGATTTCTCTGGAATCTCTGAGTCTTTAGATGATATTATGGAATGTAGATGATAAAATCCCTATTGTACATTAAGAAATGTTGTTCTTAAACTGTTGGACTATTTGTTCACGCAGTTGTTCACAAAGTGGTGAACCTCGCCCCATCCTTGCTTGTGAAGGACTGAGCCTTTTGGGGAAGCTCCTTTTTTCACAACTAATCTTGACTCATCTGTTTCCAATTAACCTTTGCACCAGTGGAATGTTCCAAACAGGTGTTTTTTTGATCATTCCTCAACTTTCCTAGTCTTTTGTTGCCCCTGTCCCAGCATTTTTGGAAGGTGTTGCAGGCATCAAATTCAAAATGAGTGAATATTTCCAAAAGAAAAAAAAACAATAAAGTTTACAAGTTTGAACATTAAATATCTTGACTCTGTAGTATACTCAGTTGAATATGGGTCGAAAAGGATTTGCAAATCATTGTATTCTGTTTTTATTCACATTTTACACAATGTCCCAACTTCATTGGAATTGGGGTTTGTATTTGCAAACTTACCTCCCAAGGGAAGTGCTCAGTTACATACAGTAGTATAAATTTACATTCATGTCTGTACCTTATGCAGTCGGTCCCACAGCCAATCAGAGTTGGTGAATACTCCAGTGGCAGCGGATCCCAAAGCCACATCCATCGCTCCTGCAAACTCAGTCACAAGAGCCATTCAGCTCCCTCATCATCACAACATGTTCAGTTCATATGAACTTCAGCGGTGACTTGAATCCCATTTTTGACAGACACCTCATACATTGCTGGTTCGAGACCCAATGTTAGTAAAATCAGTGCAGCTGTTGGTCCTTACAGTAATGACCTTAACCCAATATGCTAAATCTAAAAACCTGTACTGCGCGTTCAATTAACCTGTCAGCCAATAAAATGCTAATCAACCACTATCAGCAGCCAGCAGTCACACCACTACTCGTGGCTGAAGCTAAGCAGGTGTGGGCTTGGTCAGTACTTGGATGGGAGACCAGTTGCTGCTGGAGTTGCTGTTGGTGGCCAGTAGGATCATCCCTCTGGTGGAATAATACACAATGCAGTGTTAAAGACTCTGCACTGAAGGAGGCGTTGTCTATCGGATGAGACGTTAAGCCGAAGTCCTGACTCTCTGACACTCATCAGAGCAGAGGGTTTCCCGGTGTCATGGCTAAATTCCTAACCTGGCTGTTTCAACCTGCCACCCAATCATTCCCTGATCTAACTGGCTGTGCAATCTGTCCTCTCCCTTTTCCAACTCAAGCTGATGTGCAGCGAGTGGTCTGGCGCAAAATGGCTGCCGTCACATCACGTTGCTACCCTATATGACTGTAAAGCGCTTTGAGTATTCAGGAGAAAGTGCTTTATAAATGCAATGTTCGTTCATACACACCTGTTAGAGTGGCAGCGTTGACGATCGCTTTCGGGTTGAAACTGTGGGCATGACAGAGGGCGTCGGCTAAAATCAGCCGACCCTCAGCATCCGTGTTATCAACCTGCCAGGAGACATCAGACCGCGCTTACAGACCCAATGATGTTTGCATTTTATTCAAATTTCAAATTATGCCATTTCAATGAATCAAAAAATATGGAAAACTTCAAGGAAAAGTCCGTCCAAAACTGGATGCAACTCCTCTATATGCTGTGCTTGAAACAACAACTAAATCAGGATTAATGACATTCTTCAGCAGGGTGTTTCACAGACTTTCGGCTGGATAACTGTGGCAGGTAATGTCCGGAACCGCTCTATTCGCATCAGTTTGTGTTACAGATTTGTGAAGATCACACAATCTACAGAGGGCAGTTATTCAGCTAAACTGCAAATCCTGATTAATATAACAGGACCCTGACGATTCCTCCCTTGGTTTGGAAACACACCCTGAAACACTGCAGCTTCAGTCATCTACTGAGATTACCCAGATGCCCATAGCAGCTCAGTTTCTCAGGAAAGAAAAATGTCTGCTTCCTCCAGGTGTTTCTGAAGGGTTTATTGGGCATTTCGGTAGCGTTTACTTATCCTTTTGGAAACATTTCTGTAACTACTGTAGGACCGCAGTAGCATTTCTTTATTACTCACGCAGCATTACATTTTAGTGTATTTTTGCTCTCGCATTACTGTAGCGCCTATGCAGCATTTCTGTAACATCGCATAAGTGCTCCTGCATCCTATAAAGACTTTCTTTGCTCCTTATTTAGCATTTAGCATCCTTCCCATATCACTTTCCTCAGTGAGGAATGAAGCTCGAGGATTTTCTGAAGCATGTTCCCCAGCATTTCCCGTACACACGGACCCCACATCATCGCTGAGTAATTAAAGAGAGCAGCACATAAGACAGCAGGTTCACACCTGAATGGTTTTCCCGTTTTTGGCCCTGACGACGTCTCCAGGTTTACTGGCCGCTCCACTCGGCATGTTTTCACATAGCGGAGCCAGACCTGCAGACAAGAATTACAGCGTCTGAACACAGAAACACACTCACTAACCCTGATACAGACTTACACACGGGTCATTACATGCCAAGTGTAAACACACCTGGCCATCATGGTCTTGGATTTTGCTTTACCTTTGACCATTTGTTCATTTTGGCCCAAATAATGGACATCTCTGACTTTTTCGCAAACTTCCCTCTGGTGTTGGTTTTATGGACCTCTGAAGAAATGATCTGTAGGGGGCGCTTTTCAAAACATGCTAAATAAAAACCCTCATATCTCTGGCCCTATTACTGATACAGGTTTGGAGTTTGGATGGATGTGGATGGATTTGTCATGTTTTTAAGGGTGCCCCCTACAGGCCATTTCTTCAGAGGTCAATAAAATCAATACCAGAGGCCAGTTTGCAAAAAAATCTGAGATATCCATTATTTGGGCCAAATGTACAAGTAGACAAAGTTAAAATCCAAGACCATGATGGCCCAGGTGTGTTTCCACTCGGCATGGAATGACCCTAATAAGGTCTCTACAATCGCAAAGAATATCAATATCAGGTTTTCAGCTCAAATAAAGTAACCCACATGATTGTTCAAGCAGGTTTCTTTATTTCCACCGCATAATAGTACATTGCCATGTACATTTTAATGCAAAGAATAACAAATTTTTTTAACAACTTTTTAGGCCAGCTTTTTGGTGGGAAACAGGTCTATATACCGGATTTTTGGGCCAAAACAGTGTAATTCAGGCCATCAGACACTGGTCAGGTGCAAAGTGGTGTCAGTGCAAATTTCCCCCGGGGGCGAGCCAGGCCCTTAAACTGCGACCAACTTTAAAAGGGTTAATCTGAACAACTACTAAGTTTTATTTCAATTTTTTGATGGAAATGGCAAGAAGTAAAAGGTTCCTGGCATCAGTTGATCACTCCTTCCAACTATTAGCAAGTGATGACGTTTGAAAAAGTGGAAAACATTTTTGTGAACCCCAAATTTGACCTTAATTTCCATGGCATTCACCATTGATACAAGCAACCTTTAAGATTGTCAGCCTAGAGCAAGGCTCATGTCAAGGATTGAGCCACGTTCCAGATCTGTATCTGTCATAGAATCAATGATATAAGACTTTTTCTACAGCATGTTCTGAAGAGCAGTGCCATTTTTTCAGAGGTCCGTAAAATCCATACCGGTGCGCCACTTGTGAAAAAATTGGAGATACCATATACAAAGTTAGAGAAAAATCTGAGACCGTGATGGCCCGAAAGCTACCTTAAGCGTTTCCACTTGGCATGGAATGACCCGCACGACCAAGCCCACTCTGAAGAATCATTCACAAACCAACCCTGATACAAACCCGTATGCAAACAGGTCCACTCAGAATATTTTGCACTCTGAGAGCACAACATCCGCCACCAGTCGCGACTGCAATCTGCACGTCATCAGTCTACCTGCAGCATATGAGCTCAGTTTCAGGGATGTCCTATGAAAACTGTAGGAGGAGCGGATTTCACCAGCCAGGTACTTTCCGATATGAATAGACAGATAGACAGACGGACTGCACCATGACATAATCTCCCTTTTCAGCCATCATCAAGAGATAAGAACCCACCCTGACAAAAACTTGCAGACTCACAAACAACCAAGCGTAGAACATGCAAAAACTAACCCTGATACAAACTCAAACACACTACCAAGCCCACTCAAGAGAAACCAACACTCACAAAAACACACCAACTGAAACACAAACAAGCCCACTCAGAAGGAACACACAAAAACCAGTCCTGATGCAAACACGTACACAACTAATCCAACGTAGGAGCAATATACCAAAACAAACCATGGCAAAACCTTGGACACAACCGAGCTCACACAGAATGAATATATGCCAACAAATCATCGAAACACAAATTCCTGGGCAGACAACAAAATGCAGGATGACACAGGGAAGGCCGCGATGTACGAAAAGGCAAAAAGGACAAGCACGCACTTCGGTCTCCGGGAAGTGTGTCGGCTTCAAATTCACGGCCATGATTTACAGCGACATGTCCACAAACATACGGCCTCCTTATGCGAGTCCTCATCATGTAGAGCATATCTTAATGATGAAAAAGCCTCAGCACGACTAGCAACTGACACTGGTCAGCGCGTGTGCTTGTTAAACTGCCGGAATGTTCTCAGGTTTCCAGTAGTCTCACCAATGATGTTGACAGGGAGCTTCAGGGTAGCGGCGGTTACTATGGCTGCAGAGATGGTGGCGGCCCCGCCCATGTCTGCCCTCATGGCGTCCATTCCAGAGGAGGGCTTCAGGGAAATCCCACCGCTAAAGACATAAAGCACACACTCGCATATGTATATAACACACCTACACAGGCACATGGGCATATAACACACCCATTGAGATGTAAAATGCACCCACACAGGCATAGCCGACCTCCGATAAAATCCACACAAACACAAACCTGAGACATAAACCACACCCACTGAAACATTACACACGCCCATTATGACAAACCACACCCATGGAGGCATTGGACACACCCACTAGGACATGAACCACACCCACTGAAGCACTGAACACACCGATTAAGACATAAACCACACCCACCAAAGCATTAAACACACCGACTGAAACATAAACCACACCCAGTGCAGCACTAAACACACCCACTAAGACTTAAACCACACCCACTGAGGTACTTTACCGAGAGAGTGGGTATAAACACCTTACGCATTTGTCCTTCAAAGCAGAACTTTTACCAAGATTTTTCTTGTCAAGAAATCCCTGATTTAATAAAAATACTCAAGGAGGAGAAAATAAAGCAATGCAGGAACTAAATCTTCACCTCACCTGTCAAAAGTAATTCCTTTTCCCACCAGTACTAACGGAGGTTGGCTGGAGTCTGGGTTCCCCCTGTAGTGCATCTCCAGGAATACAGGGGGCTCCACTGAGCCCTTAGAGACACTCAGGAATGCGCCCATCTGCTGCTCCTCTATCCAGGACTGTGGCCTGCCAGGGAACCACAGGAGAACCACTTTTATACTAAAGATAAACCCATGAACTACAGCAATGGGTGTCATTTACAGAGAGGGCCACCGGGGGGGGGGGCGGTGGAGGCACATGGTACAGATGGCTGTACACACTTATCATAGATCCCACCCCAACCTACACACATGATACTCCTGCCCTCCACCCCACCAAAATCATGACCCTGACCACATCTGCAATATAAATATCCTTCCTGCTTATCCTTTAACTGGCTACTCTCTATATTGCTTATTACCTTGGTTGTTGAAGGTATCAAAACATTAAATGTCAACAGTACGTGTAAAAATAGCAACAGAATTTTGTAGGAGGTACTAACCAAAGAAAACCCAGGCTATGCAATTAAATAACATAGCAGCTTCTCAATAAGACAGGCCTAATGTCACCAACATAACTTAAGGTGAACTCACTGCTGGTAAAAATGCAAGCTGAATTATTACAGCAGCTTCTCTCTGGCCAGCCTCTGGCTGAGAAAACTACCTTCTGTGGACAGTAACTCTGTCAGAGAAGGGCGAAAGCTCCTGAGTGATGCAGTCGGCAAAAAATGTTGGAGTGACGTGATTGGCCGGAGCTTCCATCAGGCGTCTGGCAAGATTCTGCCCCTTGGCATACACGACGCCCCTCTCCCAATCAATGGAACTGGAGCTGGAAAAAAAACAAAATGAACTCCGCAAGCAAATGCTATGTCCTACCATTTACGGTTAAAGCACCAGTATGTGGGATTAGTGCCATCTTGTGGTGAGGGGGCAGACTGCAACCAACTGATAATTCCTCCCCAGACCCTCCCCTTCCAAATGTGTAGGAGAACCTAAGGTGGCTGCCGAACTCACTAATCATCACTAGAGCCTGTTCATTTTGCCCTATCTGGGTCACCAGGACATGAACGCAAGTTAGAGCACACCTGCCATGGAGCTGAGCCATCAAAGGTTTCTTCTTCTTTTGTTTAAACTCGTCGTAATGGAAGAGCCCCAGAACAGCGCCCTCTGCTGCTGACTGGGCATCTCCGCAGGGGTCCACTTCCACCAGCTCCAACTCCAGATCCTGCAGCTGCCTGCAGCCCACTTACCAACAGAGGAGAACACAGGGTCAATGCAAGGACAGGCCAGTAAAGGGCACCAAAGAAGCTCAGTGTTTCCTGATTGGTGACTGCAGGGAACTTGAACTGGTAACTCCATTGAGTTTTCTATTTGACTTGCATCAGGATATTCGGCTCTAGGACTCATCCTCCCCAGACTTTTAGTCCCCAGACTCTTGATCCCTAGATGGTTCATCCCCAGTAATGCTTTGCCCTCTTGCTGTCTTATAAAACAATCCCTAACCCTAACCTTTGCCCTTATAATGGTCCCCAGGGACGAAAAGTCCATGGGGACAAAAACTCTGGGGATGAAAAATCCCAGGACTAAGAGTCCCATAACCGGGATGTTCCGTCCACCATGGCGGTTTGCTTATGCAAATAACCTCGGATGTAATATGCGCCATGTCGGGCAATGCTTTCACAATCACATGACTTGTTTTAAGGCAAAGAGGCATCAGACAAAGCGCATTATTTAAACTTACTACCAATACTACAGCAAAATACTCCAATAGAGGTGCTCATGAATATAATTCACATTTTCCTTTTATTTAGGATCCCAACAATGAATTGAACCAATTGTTGAATAAGATTACATTTCTTTGTTATTTGCATTATGAGGAAACAAATTATACTAGTTGCATCACATGACCATCACAGAGGCAAAATCCCCACACAAAATGGCGCAAATCCAAGGCCATCTTTCCCTTACAGAAATGGCCGAGGCGTTCCAACTGGCATCAAGAGAAATGTTGGGAACAACTCCGTAATCAGGCCTTTGATTAAGGCTCTTAATATAATCCCAATTTCCTTCGCATGCTCTCCCAACTTGGTATTATTGTATCTGGGCTTTCTTCCAGTTCTTCCTTCAAAAAGACCCAACACCTAACCCTCGCAGCAAGAACTTATGGTTCCAATTTCAGACTTGGCCAATCTTTAAGGATACTGCATATTCTGCCCTCACCCATGCCTGTTTTTTTACAGATACTCAGGAAGTGCATTTTAGGATATTTGGGAACCCCAGTTTGCCAACATGTGTGTGTGTGAGCGCACGCATGTGTAAGCGTGTGAAATGGGGAACTGCGCCCTGTGATAGACTGGTAAACAGAGCAGGGCATACTGCCATCCTGCCTCTCGCCCAGAGGATTCTGGGATAGACACCAGCCCCAGGCAGCTGGATACATTATGGATGAATAGGCTGGGATGTACATTAAAAGCACAGATGGGAAAATGCATTCCACGGTCAGACACCTCTGGATATTAATGTTTATACCTGAAACAGCAGATCGAATATTCTCTTTACAGCTGTCCCAGCTCTCTTTACCACAAATCCCCGCGGAGCGTTTCCCAAGTCCAACGACAGCAATGCTGGAAAAATCCTGACCAAAAGCAGATAGGAGTGAAAAACGATCATACTTCAGCAAACTACTTCGAGAATTTAGACTGTCAAAATATCAGCTCAGTCTCAATTAAATAAGAAAGCAGCACAATGTTATCAATGAAAAAAAATCTATACATCAAATGCCAGAATATGTTGAAATTAAGCAGAAGGGTGTCGGCAGTAAAGCTGTAGGTTTGCTTCTTAAATTTACCAACCACAACTGATGTCATTTACGTATTTTTAGAGAGGGTACCTCATGGACCCCGTAAAACAGTCGAGCTTTCCCACTCTTCAGCGCTGGTCCTGATCTGCGGGGGGTCAGATGGAGATTGATAAATCCAGTTAATTAAAAGCATGGCAGACCTTTTCATCAAGTTATTAACAGTGTAGCAAACATATGCCGTCACATCGTCATCCATTACAGTCGTTCGACTCACATCGACAGCAGCTCCCTCAGCTTTCCCGACAGATAGCTGTCAAAACGCTCCGCGGCCTCCGTGAAATGCAAGCTGTCATCTTCCTTTTCTTTCTCGTATACACCAAGTACCAGACCCTGTAGTTGCACCCATATATCAGTCAAGGAAACTTGCGGGGTACATTAATTCTCGGTGAGGTTATTAAAGCATGATCACATCCATATGACATGATCGAGCCTTTGTTCTCGGAAGGGAAAGCTCGTCCGTTCAGGCTAAACTTGGTGACAAACCATATCACTTCCAGCACTTATACACCAGCAAAAATCACATGGAAGACAGCAATTCAGGTTAGGAAACTTCAAGTGCGGTAGACCTCGTTGAAGTATTGAGCTATCCAGCTAACCTTACACGGTGCAGGACAATCATGAAGCACGTAAATCCATTCCAAAGTCCGATTCATTTATACAAGGGCGCCACAGTGAACTCGACACATACACTCACTGGCCACTTCATTAGGTACACCTTACTAGTACCACGTTGGACCCCCATTTGCCCTCAGAATTGTCTTAATTCTTCTTGGCATAGACTCAACAAGGTGCAAGAGACATTCCTCAGAGATGTTGGTCCATATTGACATGATGGCATCGTGCAGTTGCCGCAGATTTGTCGGCTGCACATCCATGAAGGAGATCTGTTCCACCACATCCCAAAGGCGCTCCACTGGATTGAGATCTGGTGACAGAGGCCACTGGAGTTCAGTGAACTCATTGTCAAAACCAGTTTGAGTTGATTTGAGCTTTGTGACACGGCGCATTATCCTGCTGGAAGAAGCCATAATAAGATAGGTACACTGTGGTCATCAAGGGAAGGACATGGTCAGCAACGATATACAGGCAGGCTGTGGCGTTTAACAATGCTCAGTCGGTACTAAGGCCCCAAAGTGTGCCAAGAAAATATCCCCAATACCAATAAACCACCAGCACCAGCCTGAACCTCTGATACAGAGCAGGATGGATCCATCCTTTCATGTTGTTTACGCCAAATTCTGACCCCACCATCCGAACGTTGCAACAAAAATCGAGACTCATCAGACCAGGCAACATATTTCCAATCTTTTATTGTCCAATTTAGGATGACCCTATGCGAAATCTAACCTCAGTTTCCTGTTCTTAGCGGACGGGAGTGCCACCCGGTGCAGGCATCTGCTTCAAGGTTCAATGGGTTGAGCTTTCAGAGATGCTCTTATTCATAACTCAGTTGTAAAGACTGGTTATTGGAGTTACAGGTGCCTTTCTACCACCTCACACCAGTCTGGCCATTCTCCTCTGACCTCTGGCATCAGCGAGGCATAATGGCCCAGAGAACTGCTGTTCATTGGATATTTTCTCTTTTTCGGACCATTCTCTGTAAACCCTTGGGATGGTTCTGCATGAAAAGCAGATGATCAACAGTTGCAGATAGACTCAGACCAGCCCGTCTGGCACCAACAACCATGCCATGCTCAAAGTCATTTAAATCAGCTTTCTTCCCCATTCTGATGCTCGGTTTGAACTTCAGCAGATTGTCTTGACCATGTCTACATGCCTAAATGCAGTGAGTTGCTGCCATGTGATTGGTTGACAACAGGTATACCTCTCGAAGTGACCGGTGAGTATACAGCTCGATGCTGGCAATGATGTAATGATGTGTGCAGTTCTGTTTGAGACGACTTGCTGGAGTAAAGGAGTTAATCGCCCAAAAGACGTAAAATAACTCGTAAGGGAATGTATCTGATTCCTATGCAGGTCGCTAAAAGCAAAATTAATTGGCACAACACTGCAGTATGGAGTTAGGTATAACAACGACACTGCGCTGTAAATTTACTCGGCGAACTTACTTTCTTGGAATTCCAGTAGTTTTGAGAAACGGAAAAGGATCTAAAGCGTGGTCTGCAGACCAAAGGTAGCAGCACTTTTCTAACTGCACACTGCATTCTTTTCTGCCGGTACGGAGCTCACATCGAGGAGAAAAAGGTCACACGTGCGCTCACTGCTCAGTTTATACAATCCATTATCAAAATCCCAACCTTCAGCCGTCGCAGTGCGACTATGTCATCCGAGAGCGACACAAAGAAGAAAGCTGAACGTTTCCGGTGTAGGTTATGAAGGCGAATGGCTTGACGGTACTGTGAGCGGTTTATGCCTCTGAAAAAGCCTTCGCTCATAATCGAGACTGCAACTCTATACGCAAAATATACATAAATGCATCCTAATTTGCATTGAATGGAAACGGGTAGTTACGTTATTAATTCCACGAGGGCAAGGAAGTAAACATTATGATGGTTTTATTTCGTAATATTGATGACAAATGATCAGTGCAGATTTTCTTATTTCTATTTCAGTGCGTAGGTTCTCTCTCCACTGCGTGCAGCTGTGATGTTGAAGGGTCTCCGCTGTTTCCCCCGCATTGGTCAGCACAACCTGTCCCATAGGTCCATATGCAGCTATACAATGCACCGTTTCGCTCCCGATGTCTCTGGGCTGATTGGAAGCAAATCTAGGGCAGTTGTGAGCCCGGGCGTCTTAGGTGAGGCTTCTTAGAAAAATCCAGGAAGTGCAGATACGCAGTCTTTTCCACTGATACCAAATTATTCCATTCAAATCAGGTTTAATTAATTTTCCTCAAGCGGAATTTCAGTGTCCTCTAAAGAATAAGATAACACATATCATAATTTTTACAACGTCTTAACAAATAAATAATTCCTCCAAATCCATAGCAAATTTTTTGTGACATCTTTACCCTTTTACTGACAACTTGTTAGTCAGAATGAAGTGTGATGGAAACCCTACAAGCACAGCGGGCATTTTGTCATTAGGCTATTCCACAACTAATATCTGAACTTGGTTAAAGGAAGTTCAGTCACACTTTAGACGAAGTGTTGCTCATAAAGGCTTTATACAGCATGTATAATGCCTTCACAAGTGAGACATAATGTCTTTATAAATCATACATAAGCAAATGTCATGCTTTGTAAAAGGTAAAATATCACATTCTTATCCTGCATGTGATGCCAGATGTGACAATGACAATGTCACTTAGCTGACAATGTCAGCCTTTATAGTATTTAGCCACTCGCTAAGTCACATTGTCACTTATATGACATCTGGCATCACATGCTGAATAAGGATGTGTCATTTCACCCTTTATAAAGCATGACATTTGCTTATGTAGGATTTATGAAGACATTATGTCTCATTTATGAAGGCAATATGCATGTTGTATAAAGCCTATATGAGCGACTCTTCATCGAAAGTGTGACAGAAAGTTCTGCTGCAGGAAAAACAAAAACTGAAATATATTTGCATGATCATATGAGTTTTCACTTTTCAAGAATGGTCTAATTAGGAAAACTAGGAAATAGCTCAAAACTCTTTAACACTGCACTAATTATGTAATATAGGTGCCAGTCACCAACAGATGGTTTAGGTGACAAACATAATTATATAATTATTACATTATATATATATATATAACATAATTACATAATTATACTTGTGAAACAAATAGCTATGCCTTCTGTATGATGTAAAGCCTGTAACTGTCCTATTCTTAGGCTCTTCTGCCTACTCCCATACCAGACAACTCTCATGTCTGATAACTCATGTCTGATAAATGTATCAGCATATTGTAACACAGATGAATGTGTCACCATAATCTCATACAGATGCTTAAATCAGCAATCAGGCAGAACTGCAGGCTTCATGGCCCAGTTTTTTTTTTTTTTTTTTTCTGGCTGTCCAGAGCACTGAGTCCATCTCAGTACAGGAGGTCCTCTGGTCTGGCCGTTGGTTCCTCTGGCTTCTTGGTTTGTATTTTTGGAAGATGGATCTTGCTCATGGCCACAACGATGAAGTTCGCCCCGTGTGTCCCTGCGCTCGCTACGCACAGCCAGAAGGAGAAGTCGTAGTCTTCCTCCAGGACGATAAACTGGAAGACGTCTGCTCGGAAGTTGGCCACCCTCTCAGTGAGACGATGGTGCTTCATGGCTGCAATAAAGCAGACGATGGCGAACATCCCAAAGAGACCTGGAGTGGGAGGGTCGAAGAGAGTCACAGTCATTCTCTTACCTTTTACTGTTCCCCATTTATGGAATATAATATCACACTGGTTCTGCAGTTGCATTCATTCTGAGGACTGGTCTTGAATTGCATTCACAATTAAACATTTAGTCCTGTGAAGCCCAACATTCTTAAAATTTTGTCTTTTTGATGTTGCTAAATTAAAATCTTATGACAGGAAAACTGTTTGCTCAAAATGCACGTATAAGGCCTCGTTTGGAAGGTAACATTCTCTAATTTCAATAAATGTGATAAAGCTAAGAAAAATGCAAACTACATCAGCTCAAACATGAAGGAATTCATTTATTCATTGCATGGCACACTGGCAATCCAGTGAGTTCTATCTGGTGGGAAATGGCTCATCGCAGACATCTTGACCTCTCATTAGGCTATGAACTTAAATTCACACACCTGCAAAGAAGTTCCACAAGTATAGACCCGGTGGCCCTTTTATTGACTGATATGGAACTTTTCTTGCATTATAAATTCCGAATGCCAAACTGACAGAAGCGAAGCCAATGGCGATGAAGAGGAACAAGATGATGATCACGTGAAGCCCACCGTTCAGCCTCCTCACAAGTTTGGGGAAAACTGAACAACAGCAAAAACACAAAATGCACATATTTAGACCACAGAGAAACACTGATAGCCCACCACTGTAAGAAATGAAAGCCTGTGAAGATAAACAATATACTGATATTACTGCGCCTTTTTGCGTTGATTTTAAATGTGAAACAAGATGCATATTTTTTAAAATAATTAAACGCCATCCGTTTTTTCCCCCAATGGTTTTTTCAAGTAAATATTTTTGTAAGACTGGATATTCATTTACGACCTTTCATTTCCATTTTATTGGACTATATTATAATGGCCAAAGAAGCCCAATCGCCTCATTCCCATAGAATCTTACTGTAGATCTTGGACCGTCGGCTTCCCAAGCCACACTTCCATGTTTTTCCACCTCGGAAAAGTCCGAAGTAAATATCTCCAATGAATTTCACCAACTCCGGATCTGAGGCGTTAACCAGTTCTGCCCCAGTTTTGCACAGGATCTTTCCGGTCACCCACTTCTCTGTAGATAGCGCCACAACAATCAGGACGATCGACGCGATGCTGAGCGCGGATGCCAGAGAAAAAATGATCTTCTTCCAGATCCCAGGCATTTCATTGCTAATGAAATTCTGGCCCCATTACGGCGAGCCGTAACATGACGCCAGGTTCTGTCTGCGATCTCGTGCCAGTAACACTGAATAAGAAATACACAAATAATCCCCAAACAAGTCCTGCATTAGAGTCTAAGTTTTCGGTCAACTCTGACGCAATAGTAAAGTTTTGTCTACGTTATTTTAAGGAGGCATTCAAAGGTTAGAGGGTCTGGAAACAGAATCGTCTGTGGTGGAGAGATCTGTCTTACGCCCGGAGGAAATTCTATCGCCCTCAGGGCGCTGTAGTGTTCCACATAGCGGTTTAATTTCTTCCCCTTTTACTTTAATAAATAAAGAGCATCTTCCCATGGCTGCTGTCCTTCCAAAAGTGCTGTAGTTGGAGTAAAATGCTCAAACGGTTGAACAGAAGGAACTGAGTGCAGAGACCCTGTCCTATTCATCTACAGCTGTGCCGTAGCCGGGTGTCGGATGACTGTCATCCATCTCCCTTGGAAATGTCATTCTTACGCATGAGTGACGCGATTCTTCCGAGTCACAAAGTTCCCTGTGATGAGGGTATAAACTAAGAGGTCAAAACGTCGTGTTTAATAATATTGAAACGAAATGTGTCCAAGACCCCAACCCTGAATTGGCCCATCAATCAGACCGTGACGAATGAAACCATGGGCCTCAGTGCATGAACGTGTGAGAGTGTTCGCGCGCGTGTGTGTGTGTGTGTGTGTGTGGGAGGCTGATTTAGGTAAAACTTTATTTGAATTGCTACATTTTGAGCCACATGAAAATCTGCATATATTTGAATATTTAAATTACGAGAGATGTGAACTATCCTTGGAAATGCAAAGAGATCAGTAATCATTATTTCCACCATTTTGAGCGATGTACTTTTATATTGAAAACACTTTGGTATAAACTTAGTGTGTTAATGTTCAGAGACACGTTAGTGTTTTGCTTTACGGTATTCACGCTTACAAGGTCCCTTTCAGCTAGAATAATATGTCAATTCTCACTGTTCTACGTCTTTTGAATTGTTAGGTCAGTCTGGCCTGCAGGTGGCGCTATGTTATGCTCCTTGCCACGTAGACCCGAAAGGGAGCCTGGCCAATCACATGCCACTCATTCAGTGGGTGTATTTTGTCAGGGGTAGAGAGTAGAGAGGCGCTTGGCTGCTGAATCCTTATTAACATGGCTGGAACCGAAGTGCGGCGGGTGATCGTGTACGGGGGACGCGGCGCTCTCGGGTCGAAATGTGTCGAGTACTTCAAGTCTAAAAGCTGGGTAAATTGACGATCGTTGAAGTTATCTTGCAACCAGCATCTTTAGCATGTGGTGATTACCAATTGTTTTACTTTAGAATTACATGCATTCGCATGCATGTCTAGTGAGTCGTTATTTGTTCATGATTGCGAGGTCAATGAAAAAGGCCAGAGATTATATATATATCTATATCCCTAACTATAAATTTATATTAATTCTGGAAAATGTGTTCGTCATATGCCTGGGTTTGGAAGAAGATAGATAGCTATGGATGTACATTACAGACCCAGTATTTGCATTTTTAATTTCTAAATCGGTTAATATTCAGGTGATACTCGGTTAGTTGCGGTCGCAGCAGTTCACAGTTCAGTTTTGCCAAACTTCTAATAGAAGGTACACTAAAATGAAGCTTTAAGTTATCTGAGTGGCATGGTGCATGTTATTATGGAATATTCAGCATTCGACTCACTGATTTGCTTGCATTTCTTAAGGACCTGTCCTATTTTGTGCCGTTATTTTTATTTTAACGACTTTATTTATATGATTTTTAGTGGGTCGCCTCCATTGATCTGGGAGCAAACGAGGAGGCGAACGAGAACGTGATTGTTGAGCAATCGGAGTCATTCAAGGACCAGGCGGACCAGGTGGGAGGAGCTTTTAAATCTCAAATTTTTCGTCCAGTCGTCATGGATACTGTCATTTCCCATGCTTGAAAAAGTAAAAAATCGATTGCTTAGATTGGAGGGAAGAAATGGTCAGTGATTGTTTAGCTGCTGTCAGGGGCGTGATTGTGTGTCGGTGCCTTTCAGGTGACAGCAGACGTGTCCTCGCTTCTCGGGGGTGAGAAAGTGGAGGCGATCCTGTGCGTGGCCGGTGGATGGGCAGGAGGTAGCGCCAAAGCTAAGGGTTAGTGCTTTATATTATAACTTTTGTAATGACAGAAATGCAATCACTTGGCAAACTCCAATATTGGTTTGGATTGCAGTGTAGAGAATGGATGGATGGAAGGATCTTAGGCAGGCAACCCGTTGTCTGCTGATTCTGCCAGGATCCATTTCAGCAGTTAGTCATAGATCTTTCATTCTGCTTCCATTTACCCCTATAAACCTATGGACCCAAACATACATTAGCAAAATACAGCTGCTTTATTCAAACCAGTGGAACTTCTGGCCCATTTTAAATTCTAATGGAGATCTCAAGGTTTCCATCAATCCCAAATATGTCCTGCTGAATTACAGGGAAATGTGTATTACATGATGTACAAGATCTACATGTTAACCATTTGATGCAGTGCTGTGGCCATTAAGACATGGCGTCAGAGGTTTGAATACTTCTCTCTAGGGCTGACCTGGAATAGTCGACTATTTGCCAATTCCATTTGAAGGAGTCTGATTCGACGATCAACCTCTTAGTCGAATCGTCGGAAATTGTTTTGTGACTAAGATCGTACCATTCTGACTACATGGGGGTGCCCAAGCTGCTGAGCATAAATCTTTACACAGAATGGTTTGGAATGCACCAACTGTAGTCTGCACCATGGCAAGGGGGGTGCGGGGCCTTGTGCCGATTTGATGCGCCAGGCCCTGCTCACATGCACACGCATTAATCATGTCAGGCTGCAAGCACATAGCTGTCCTAGTTATACCCGGTGGAATGACATGCATTTTGAGAATAAAACAGCATTATTGTGGCAATAATTTCACTATGATTTTTTGAATACCATAATCTCTCAAAGAAAAAAAAATCAACTGCACAACGATTGGCTTTTATCATCAAATCAGCTCAGCTGTCACTTTATATTGGCATGTTGAAGTATTACAGTGCGTCACAAATTACAATTCAACAAACACTAATACCTAATGGCTCACACTCACTGGTGACAATCACTTATTTTGACTCATTTCTATGGAAAAATCTCAGATTAACAAAGGCGTAGTACCTGCTGAAACCTGCAACAGTTTAACATTCGATTACGATGCAGAATATTTTCTCATACTAGTCAGTCACAAACGCTCTGCTGCAGTATAACTTTAAAACATCAGATTCCCGCTCACCATTCATTCATTAGGTGATGGTCACTTTCCTTGCCTTTTGGGCTGCAAACTCAGCAATTAAATCCTTATAATCCAGCCTGGATGCAACGTCTTTTTCGATAGACAGAAGGGCGAGGCCGCATAGTCTCTCCTACAACATGGAGTTCCAAAAATAGTTTTAGATTAGTGTTAACTTTGTAAAGCTTCGCTACCCCAATGCCAATTATTGATATCATCAATAAGACCCTGAGAGCAATGCCACAGTCAGGAAAGGCGAGTGAGCAGCGAGACGGAGCATGTTACGTTTAACAACATTAAAAAAAAAAAAAAGATCTTTGTAAGCTTCTATCGAGATGAAATGGTAAATTATGAAACTGACATAGAAAATTGCCATTTTAGGAGTATGATGAGTCAAGTGCAGTGATGCAAAATATGTATTCATTTATTTTAAAAAAAAAACATGATTCAACGATCAGTTGACTATGGGCAAAATCTGACAAATCAGATTCGACTATGAAAATACTTAGTCGAAGACATCCCTACTTCTCTCATTACAGGTGTGATTTCGCTTCGGCGAAGCACTTCAACCAGCAGATACAGAATATATATATGTGACATTGAAAAAAAACACTTAATGTTAAAACCAAATTTATTATCTTGCCTTCACTCATAAAATTGTGTGTTGTTCCAGCAGGATTTTGGAATTACGGGATGTTAGAATGCGTGAACGTACAATGGAAAAAATGAAATATAAATCTCAGAATCGAGCGCAGGTTAACTTGGTCTCGTTGTGCTCTGCAGCTCTGTACAAAAATGCTGACATGATGTGGAAGCAGAGCGTGTGGACGTCCACCATCTGCAGCCATCTGGCCACCAAGCACCTGAAAGACGGCGGTTTGTTGACTTTAGCGGGCGCTAAAGCAGCAGTGTCTGGTACGCCAGGTGAGAGCAGGGTTTGTCTGGGGCCTGTGGCGTGTGGTTAAAAGGGCAAACATGGTGAGGTATGTTTTTAAAGCCTCTATTTACCCAAGGATCTCCCATTCAGAACATGTTTCCCCCTGTTAATGATGCCCTGGGAGAAATGCTCGATAGAACAGTGGCCATTAGGGAGGGATGGAGAATGGGGATGATGTCTGGGAGTGGTTTTGGGCTTAAGGGCCTTGCTCAAGGGCCAAACAGCAGAGGTCCTCCAAACTTCATCCCTCCAGACCCCCAAGCGTCACCAGGGGCTTGAACTAGCTGGTCTACGGATGCCAGTTATGCAGCAGCCCTGAGTTACCCAGGTGCTCAGTTGCTATGAACAGTAATTCTGCCCCCCCACCCCCCGAAGGGAGAGAGGAGACGTAATGTTTTAGGCTCGGTTCACTTTCCAACTTCTTTTCCGGAGCGTAACTCCAGAACCGTTTTCATGATCTTAACGAAACTTTGCATACTTACTACTCAGGTCCTTAGGTGGTGCCTTCTGGTATGTGCCTGTCAGTCCGCCCGTCTGTCTATCCGTCCGGATGTCATCAAGGTTTGTCCGGAGCATAACTCCACAACCAATTGCATGATCTTATTGAAACTCTGCATGCTTACTACTCAGGTCCCTCAGTGGTGCTTTTTGGTATGTGCCTGTCTGTCTGTTCATCTGCCCGTCTGTCCGCCTGGTGGGTTAGGCCGCGAAGAGGGGCTGGGGGGGAGACATACGTTTGTGCAAGTAAAAACACATCCTAGTAGTTGAACCATTTCAAATGGCCTGTCTGTTTTGTCAGTTTCTTCATCACCAGCAGCCTTATAGCAAAATGGAAGCGACCAGAAAGGTTAATTTTTGCCTCAGCTACCACAATATTGGAGGCTTCACTGATAGGGGGCCACCTGACATGGCATACAATTTAAGAGCAGTTCCTCGTTGTCATGATGTGTAGTGATATAACGGCAAATTAATGTCATATTATTGCTCCTTTCGTGTTGGCAGTCAGTTTACCTCACAGTGCAGTTCCCTCAAATATTGTTGGCAAACATTCAAGGCTCACAGAAAGAAGAGTGAGTACTTTGGTAGATGTTAGCCAACAGTTGCCATCTTAAGCCCTTTAATAGCCTGCTCAACCTTTTGGTAGAGCACGTTTGAGTCATCGTATCTCACTGAAAGATGTGTTGAACTTAGCTCCACTTGATTGAGCCATCTCTGCCACTCAATTGAAGTATGTAATGCTGAAAAAATCAGATCAGTGAATTTCAACACATTTTCATCCCCCCGGCATATAATGTGGGGGGATATAGTCATTGGTGCAGTTGTCTGTCTGTGCGTCCATCCCTCTGTCTGTGAACATTTCATTTCCAGAGCATACAGTAACTTGAAAACCATTCAATATTTTTCCACAAAACGTGGTGTGCAGATAAATCATGACCTGACATGGTGCCTTTTGCTAATCCGAAGTTGATGACGTGGGAGGGGGGGATGTGCCATCTCCTGATGGCTCTTGTACAGTTGGATACAGAGATGCAAAATGTGCCCTACCAAAAGGTTGAGCCGGCAGTTAAAAGGTTAAAATGTGTCTGGTTAAATTACCATCGTGAGTTATTATTGAGGATGACGGTTTTACTGGAGAACAGAGGGCTAAACGCAAGGCCTTATCTGATGGAAAATCCCTACATGGCATCTGTGTTTCTCTCATCAGGTTAATGTCTCCTCATCCTATCAGATGAAGTGATAGGATTCAGTCATTATTGTGTGTGTGTGTGTGTGTGTGTGTGTGTGCATGTTTGTCTTTTCAGTCGCACAGTTGTCCCGTTGTTATGGAGACCTAACAGCCCCTCGGCTGCACAGGAAATTAAAACTGAACCTGTCACCTGTTCTGCCTGTCAGTACGGACTTAAGAGGAGGAGGATAATGGCGGAAAGGACATGTCCACTTTTGGAGACGTTTCGTGGTTCCAGGCTGATAATATAGCCTGCATTTTACTACCTTCCTCAGAATACCTGACTCAGTCAGTAATCACCGAGGTAGTGATGTCCCAGCTTTTATGTGCCCTAGTACTGTCCCAATATTGCCATTTAGCCTTTTTTTTTTTTAACCATGATTCATAAAAACAGGGTATAGTGATTGAGTGCTTGGCCACACGATGCTGTATTTACAGAGGATAGCAGTGGCAGGTGCACCTATCGACCACAGACCATCAGAAACCTGTGATCCCCCCCCAGCCCTCGGCTTCCTCTATTCCCACCCAGCCCGACGCAGACATGCTGGCGTCTGTTGGAGCGGTAACTGTAATCCCTGTGAAGACAGCACAGTGTTGGCACAGAGAACAGTGTTTCGTTTTGGTGAGGCCCCACAGAATGGCTGTCTCAGCTGACCGGCCCCATTGGCTATTGTGTACCTTCCTGGAATGCCAAAAGCAGTTCGACTCCCGCAATTTCGCATGAGTATGGCATTCCCGCGAAGCCCAGACTGCGCTCGAGTTGACAAATGCTTCCAAATTTTTGGTGATGTTAGGGGATTTTCAGCATTTTTGACTTTCACGTTGGAAAGGTCCACGATTGTCAGTCATTTTGTTGCATGTTCAACTCGAGGAAATCGGGATTCTGCTCGCGACCTGAGCTCGCAGAGTTGTACAGTACATCATCATCATCATCATCATCATCATCACTTTTATTGCCAGACTCAAAGTCCAAAATGATCAAGAAAACACGCACATTATCACAAAAACACAAACAAATATACAACATACAATACAAGGATGTTTCATAAAAGGCACTTGTACCGATGTTTCCAGAGAGGTGACTGGTATCTCACATTTGTGTATTGGGATTCACGAGCAGCATGACAATGTTATTCTGTGACAGATTCCTTCTACAAATAAACTTATACATTAAAAAGCTCAGTAGTGCCGTGAGTGTGTTGACCCCTGCCTTACAGAGCAGGTCACCAGCACTGGTGCTCCTTGGTCTCTTGAGCAGAATCCTAAAGCAGTTATTAGGAGACACCTGTAACATCTGCATGCTGGCTTTTTTATAAAGTGACCACAGCGGAGCTGCATACAGGGGTGTGCAATATGTCTGGAAGAGCCTTGTTTTATTATTTTCAGAGCACACGTGAAATTTTCTGGTCAGCATGTTTGCTTGAGAATACAACATTTGACATGGTCCGTAAATGTTGTCATCATCATTCATGTTATCGCAGATGTTGTGACCTAAATACTTTGTTTTCTTTAAAACATTCAGCGCATTCCCAGACAGAAAAAATTAAGGAAACACAAATCTTTATGCACACTCATGCCAGTATAATTTTAAAAAGCATTGGGTCCTACTTGAACCATGAGAAATTTTAATTACGTTTTAAGCCACATGTGACGTTGAGACAGATATTTTTAACACCGAGACATTCTATGCGAACAAATTTACTGCAGTATTTGGGTCCAGGTGGTGTTTGCATTGTTCACCCTCTGAAAGAGCCAGAGTTTGCATGCTGCAAAGAGCTGGTCGATTGCTGGTGTATAATTAGGCTTATGTTGTCGGAGGCGACGGCTTGGGGTATACCCCCGAATGCCCCCAATCCTCCAATTCCCCAATCCTTGAATAGACCCAATACAATATAAAGCCCCTCAGGTCATGACCTTGCATTTGAACTTAATTTCAGGTCAATCGGACAGATGGTTCTGAAGATACGGCGAAAATGGTAATTTTCCACCACAAAGCGCCACCTGGTGGTAAAATATTGAACCATACAGGTATGATGTCATCATGTGACAAGTTGTGAGGTCATGACCTTGCAGTTGCACATTGTTTCATGTCAATTGGACAAATAGTTCCAAAGATATGGCAAAAATGGTGAATTTTATGTGACACAGCTACACCTTGTGTGAAAATTTTGAACCAAGCAGGTATAATGTCATCGTGGGACACATCCTCAGGTCATGACCTTTCATTTGCAGTTGATTTGAGGTCAATCGGACAAATATTTCCAGAGATATGATAAAAACAGTGATTTTTTCAGTTTTTGGCCCCTGGTGGCCAATCTAGAAATCGTAAATTGTTCAAAATCGAATCAGTTCTTTCTCTTTATGATACTTACCTATATGTAAAACTTGGAATTTCTAATTGAAATATTACTGAAGTTATCGCGTTAACACGTGGTGCGGTGGCGGTGGGACCAAAAACAAAATATCGTTGTCGTTATGAGCGCTCGTTTACTACCGTATGTTTCTTCGTGTTTGACGCTACTGGAAGCGCTCCTGGTGACTTATATGCAGTAACATTAATTCTAACTGGTATGCTTGTGTTACTTTGGTTAGCAATCAAGGCGGTAGTGTCGTCATAACGTTACCTGTTTGTTGCCACTACAGTTGAAGCTAACCGTAGGGGCATTTAATGTGCCTTAGTTGGGCTGATAAGGCTGCAGTTAGACCAGACGTAGGCTTTAGATACCATTCATTTAACTTTACCATTGCTTTGAGAATTTCGTTAGAGTGGGCTAGCTCCCTGGTGCTCAAGCTGTGTCTGGTACAACAAATGATTTCAGTGCATTGCTGCAGCAGAATTTCGTCACCCTTTAAAAATCGTTCTGACTAATTACAAACTGAAAAAGTGGAAACTGGATACAGAATTTTTTCCCTGTACAAGTCCACACAAGCAGCGCTCAGACCGTTTTGCGAGTTTCTGCTATAAGCTCACTCAGTAGCTTTCTGTCGGAATTGTTTCGTTTTGGAAGAAATGGTTATCAGGAACTTATAGCAAAGTTTCTTCCAGAAAAGTGGGTATATAACAGTACAGCGAGACAGTACAAGCAAAACACTAAGCTGAGAAGAAGGTGGTTCATTTCATTTTATCTAGTCGCACATACACGTTGTACAGCGTTTGATTGCGCAATTCCCCATCGATTCATTACATTAGATGTCACACATTCAGGAGAACTTGTTGCCACAAGTTCCATTCGACTGGTGCAGTTCCTTCAATCTGTCGCCTTCAGTCTGTGTCCGTATGCCCACTGATCACATCCTATCAATCAGATGTTCTTGAAACGAGCAGTTACTGGATTGTCATTGATTCATGTGCGATCTATAACTCTGCAGCAGCTGTGTGGTAAATCTGAAATGACGACATGAGGTAAAGAGCTTCCCAATCATTTTCAGAGGCAGGGGACTCTCAGCCACCCCTTTATAAACTGCATCCATGCATCTACGCACATCAGCTCTGTCCTCACTACTGAGCTCCCCACCGGTGTACATGTGTTTCATTTCTGATCATACTGAGCGACTGTTAGCCAGTCTGGGAACAGTGATGTGCAGGTGAAAACTAAAAACTGCTGCAGAAAGCACACACCGGTGCGAAAAGCAAGACAAGATGGTTACAGGCTGGTTTACGACTCTCCAGTTAGATTATTTTGACAGAAATTACCAATTAATAACAATAATGCAAGTACATACAGGCAACAACAACATAAATGGCAGAGGTGGAAAGTCTGGGTTTAAAAAGTAAAAATCCTCCCCAGAACTTTATTCCAACCACCTGTTTTACTTCCTCCAGGAGATAAAGCTGATGTGAGTGATCAGCTCTTCTGCGGGAGGGAGGAAACCCTGGCTGGGGTTTTACTTTCTGACCCCTGGATTTTCCACCTCTGATAAGTGGGCCCCACTAAAAAGAAGTGACTTGCATGATTTTCAGAATCCCTCCCCTGGGGTAATCACTCCGTCTGGAGTTATGAATCCTGCGGGATGAAGTGAGGCTGCAAAAAAAATTCATTATGAAAAATAAAATCTATTTTAGAAGTGAATATTTTTTTCTTCCTCCTCTCGTATCTGCCAATTACCATTTTGAGGAAGTGGAGCATAAAATTTTATTTATTTTTTTATTTCACCCTCCTCTCCTGTTAAATAAAGCCCGAAGACCAAGGAATCAAAAAAGTCTGGCCTCACTGAATCCATCTTGCAATTTGCCACAATGCATGTGAGTGCGGAGGAGCTCATTAGCTGAGTTTTAGTGTTAAATTACTCAACATAATTTGAATGTGGGATCTGTCCTTTCTCCCGCCAAGGCATGCTGGGATACGGCATGGCGAAAGCCGCGGTGCACCAGCTCTGTCAGAGTCTCGGCGGGGAGAATAGCGGCTTACCGGCGGGAGCTTGCGCGGTCGCCATCCTCCCGTGAGTATCATTCCGCCGTGATTCTCATACCGCCATGTGCGTCAGAGCAATGAGTGTCTCATCGCTACGAGTGTCATACTGCCATGATACGCGCGCCAGCGCATGCGGTATTTGTGCATGTGCATAATGACTTATACGTTGTATATGTATGTTTTATATGTGCATGTATAGCAGTTCCCTGTGAAGTGGATGTTGTATGGATTTGTACAGGGGATCACCATGAGTTTTATTTTTGAATATTATGTACACTCCTGATCAAAATCTTAAGACCAGTTAAAAAATTGCAAGAATTTACGTTTTGCACTGTTGTATCATAAGATAGTTCTAAGTAGAGTTTCAAAATGCAAAAAGAAGAAATGTGAGCAAGAGACTAAATGTTTTGAGCAGGCAATTTATAAAAGAACAATTTAACTAAAATAGGCTGTTCATCAGCTGATCAAAAGTTTAAGACCATAGCTCAAAAAAACCCCTAAAACAGAAATTAAAGTCTCAAAAACAGACTCAGTAATGAGTAGCTCCACCATTATTGTTGATCACTTCAAAAATTCGTGTTGGCATGCTTGATGCGAGTGTTTCCAAAAGGCTTGTAGGAATGTTGCTCCAAGTGGTGAAGATGGCTTCACGAAGGGCATCCACTGTCTGGAACTGATGTCCATTTTTGTAAACTTCCCTTGCCATCCATCCCCAAATGTTCTCAATTGGATTTAGATCAGGGGAACATGCAGGATGATCCAAAAGAGTGATGTTATTCTCCTGAAAAAAATCCTTTGTCAGAAGGGCATTGTGAATTGCAGCATTGTCCTGCTGAAAGACCCAGTCATCACCACACAGACGAGGGCCCTCAGTCATGAGGGATGCCCGCTGCAACATCTCCACGTAGCCAGCTGCTGTTTGACGCCCCTGCACAACCTGGAGCTCCATTGTTCCATTGAAGGAAAAAGCACCCCAGATCATGATGGCGCCCCCTCCGCTGTGCCGTGTTGAAAAAATCTCAGGTGGCATCTCCTTGTCATGCCAGTAGCGTTGGAAGCCATCAGGACCATCAAGGTTAAATTTTTTCTCATCAGAGAATAAAACTTTCTTCCAACTTTGAACGTCCCATGTTTGGTGCTCCCTTGCAAAGGCCAAACGGGCAATTTTGTGGCCTTGAAGGAGACGTGGCCTTTGAAGACGTTTTTTGTTTTTGAAGCCGTTCCTTTGCAGATGCTGTCTGATGGTTATTGGGTTGCAGTCAGCACCAGTAATGGCCTTAATTTGGGATGAGGATCGTCCCGTGTCTTGACGGACAGCCATTCGGATCCTCCGGCTCAGAGCCGGTGAGATTTTTTTGGGTCTACCACTTGATTTTTTTGTTCCATAAACCTCAGGATCTTTTAAGAAATGCAAAATGACTGTCTTACTGCGTCCAACCTCAGCAGCGATGGCACGCTGTGAGAGGCCTTGTCTATGCAGCTCAACAATCCTGCCACGTTCGAAGGCAGAGAGTTTTTTTGCTTTTCCCATCAAGAGGTCTTGACAGTGTGATTACTTGACAGAAAATGACATGGAATCCAAATTTTTTCCACAGATTTGGGCTTTTAAAGGATGTGGTCTTAAACTTTTGATCAGCTGATGAACAGCCTATTTCAGTTAAATTGTTCTTTTCAATAAATTGCCTGCTCAAAACATTTGGTCTCTTGTTCCCATTTCTTCTTTTTGCATTTTGAAACTCTACTTAGAACCTTCTTAAGATACAACAGTGCAAAATGCAAATTCTTGCAATTTTTTAACTGGTCTTAAGATTTTGATCAGGAGTGTATAAACTCTGGTTTATTTTTTACATGTTTGTCGATTTGTGCATTTAACTGTAGTTTATACCAACACACTAACTGACCCTGTCCTTTCTGGGTTTGTTTTAGTGTGACGTTGGATACACCAATGAACCGAAAATCAATGCCTGATGCGGACTTTGGCTCTTGGACACCTCTCGACTTTGTGGCAGAGTAAGTTTGTGTGTGTGTGTGTGCGCGCGTGTGTGTGCGCGCGTGCGTGCGTTCGTGCCTGTGTGTGCGCGTGCATGGGTATATGTGTGTGCGTGCGTGCGTGCGTGCGTGCGTGCATATGTGTGTGTGTGTGTGTGCGCGTGTGAGCACGTGTGTTTGTGTGTGAGTGGGCTGCAATCAGATCAGTGAGATGTAGGGTCGTCGGTCTGTTTGCCCGATAGAGCCGGCCCAGTTTGTCCTCTGTACAGTGCAGAATACTTCTCTGCATTTTCCTCGGTTTCCATGGTCTGCTTTGGGGACAGTTTTAATTGCGTACAGGAATCACTCTGAATCACCTTGAAAGCCTTTAATTGATTTCCTGGTCGGTCAGCATTTGGTAACATGGGGTGAAGTAGGTCTGAATGATCTGCATTTTCAGATGGTTGAAGTGACCTCATTCCTGAATGCATTGTTTATTTTATAAATAAACACAGCTGCCATAAACAGTGCATTTTGGGATTCCTGAAACTTATAAGATAGGAAAATGCTGATCTTTCAGCTCTACCTCATACTTCATCCTATCTAATGCCGACCTACCTGGTCTGCTTGTCTTCTTCTATGGTACAAAGTGACTGAACTGGAGTTATGGTTCAGTTTGCTAGTCTAGAGACTAAGACCAACCACTGCTGCTGCTGGCTGCAGTACAGGGAGTTTAGCTGCTACTTTTATTTCAAGATAATAGTCATATAAAAATCTGAAATACACTCTTTTCCTCACAAGAAAATAATTTTTGTTATGCGTTTCTGCATCATCTGATCCCTTTTTCTGTGCCGATGCGTTGTTAATTGCTTTTGCGCTGTTCGGACTGTAGGAAGGTGTTTGTATAGTAGTTGTAAACAGGTTAAGTCACTGCATCTAAACATACTTTGCAGACTGTTGTGATTCAGACTACTGCTGTGGCTCTGACTCTGATCTGCAGTGCATGACGGCACACCAAAACTACTCTGGGGTTCAAAACATATTATGATCCAGACAAAGAACCTGATGCAGATTCATACGGTAATCCAATGGGGAGTGTTTATTGGTAGGAATACGGTAATCCAATGGGGAGTGTTTATTGGTAGGAATACGGTAATGGCTAGAGAAATGGCTGAAGCCCAGAACAGGGAGGAGCGGTCCAGCTCGGATGGCATTGGCTGGTGAGGGTAGTGGGTGTGTCTGCACCCAGCAGAGCCAGAGGTCAGGTGGTAATAACCCTCGCTGAAGCTGTACTGCTTGACTTGGTCTGAAAGGTTGGCGGGAAAGCAGTCCCAATGGTGGAGAGCAATGAGGGTGTGGAGGATGTTCTTAATAAACTGATCAGTGGAATATACTGGAACAACCCTACTGGAATGTTAAAGGGCTGTATGGGCCCAATCCGAGAGACTGCTAGTAATGCTTGGAAGTCTGCTCCTACGAATAGCACAATGAGTTACAATGTGTTTCACAAACGTTTTTCATATAGGTTACAGTAAATTCAGAAGGAGACTGAGCTATAAAATACGTCTGAGTGACACGCAGGTGCTGGGAGGGGGCAGGAGAGAGTTATAGGAGACCCGAAGGTTGTGACGAAATGCTATCCCTCTGTGGAATGTTGCTGGGTGACATCACCGGCCGGCTTGGATATTATATTCTCTAGAATCCATGAGTATCACACAGACAGGCCCTGGCCGCCGACTTGTGCGTGATATGAATATGAATTTAACGTCTTACAGAAGGGAAGATTATGGGATGGTGCAGGAAGATTAGACGGCGGTTTGCTGCAAATGTGATTTAATCCTGAAAGCTGTGCTGTGACTGGTGCATCTGCCGCACACTGGTGTTTGTTTTTGTTTTGCTAAGAAAAAGGGGGAGGGGGTTTTGTGTGGTGGCGGGAGGTTAGTTCTGTAATCAGTGTCTCTGTGTGGTATACTCTTCCTCCAACCTGAGTGGCATTTCCCCCACACGCCCTGCCTGTACGCATACCCAACCCCCCCCCCCCCCCCCCCCCCCCCGTCCGCCCCTCACCATCCTGTGTTTCGATTCATCTCAATGACCACATGATCATTTACTGCATTAATTATTTCATGGAACAGGATGGACGTCCACAATTCCTCTTATAGTTGTTGGCTCTTCTTCATCTGCACCTGGGAAACAGACCCACCTCTGCTCCGTTAAACTACCTATTTCGAAATAAAGATAAGCTTGCATTTATTTGTCTACTTGCCAAATATGGACAAGTAAGTTTATTGCGTAAATTCCATTCCAAATTCGTGTGAAAACTGCAATATGTGCCCTTGTCTTCCAGAACCTTCTTCAAATGGAGCACGGGAACTGGCCGGCCCACGTCGGGGAGTTTGGTGCAACTAGTGACATCTGGAGGCCAGACCGAGGCCACGGTTTTGCAGCCGTGAGGAGACGGTGCCCTCTAGCGGTGGGAGGCTGCAGCAGGTGTCACACACTGCCATGTTATACTGTCAGGAATCACAGCCTTCTGCAGCCGGTGAATTCAGAGCCAAAGAAAGACCCAGTTCTCTTTCAAAACCTTCATTTTATGTAGAAGTCTCCTGTGAAGTGGCCTTACTCTTACTGCTCGTACTGCTATCTGTGAATGATAGTATCTGTTTAATATTGTTGTGATTTAGAAATATATAAATGGACTTTACTCTGGCTATGGTTCGGTACAGTATATGTTATTTTAAATCACATGGATTTGAATGACTATAATTTGTCCTTTCTGCATTAGAAGACTATATATTTGTTCAGGTTCCTTTTGCGCTAGCAATCATGTTTACCTTCAGCTCCACCTTCAATGAGTATCAAAGGTGAATATGATGTGTCCTCCTGGTGGCTGTTGAGGGAATTAGCAACTGTAGCTACCTGGCGTGAAGCTGCTGGGGTTTATCAAGGCATAACCACCCCATCATCTCCAGAGTCCAAAACCAATAAATGTTTAGCTTGTACCCAATTTGTGTTAGTTCGTGCTTTAAGGGCTGAGACCCTGAGGTGGCCCGACCCGGGTCTAGGAGAGCCGCTGTGTTTGAAGGGTTTTGTAGTTGCGGAGCACTTAATTGATCAGTTAAAGGAGATGATTACACCGTTGGCTCATCTGTTCTGACGTCTTGAGTGTAAATTGCTTGATGCGAACAAAAGCTGGCACAGTGTGGCTCTCTAGGACCAGGGTTGGCCACCTGTTCATATGCTAAATCTGCATTAATGATATTTCATTGTACTTTTTTTTTTTTTTTAATCACTTGCCATGTGCACTGACGCTCAGCATTGTCTACAGTATGAAATTTGATGATGTACTGGGTCAGATTTCTTCCCCAAGTGATTCACTGCTGAGTTCATTTTGGAAAAGCACCTGCTCCCCCTGTTCTGTATCTCAGGACTATTCAACCTTGTCCAGAAAGGGCCAGTGTGGGTGCAGCTTTCATTCCAACCAAGCAGCTACACACCTGACACCACTAATCAACCCCAAGAGTCTTTGCTAAGGAGCTTGATTAGTTGCATCAGGTGTGTAAGTGCTCAGCTGGAATGA
Source organism: Gymnothorax reevesii (assembly GCA_029721435.1). NCBI lineage: Eukaryota > Metazoa > Chordata > Actinopteri > Anguilliformes > Muraenidae > Gymnothorax > Gymnothorax reevesii. The sequence goes on along the minus strand of CM056574.1, from coordinate 6,622,375 downwards.
AAGCTGCACCCACACCGGCCCTTGCAGGATAATGTTGAATCGCCCAGCTGTATCTCATCAACTCTCCTAAGACGATGAAGCTCACCCTGTAACCTCACTTTCGTCAGTCATATTTTGCATCCTTCCTTGTTTCCTTCCTTCATTTCCTTTATCTAAGCTTCGCTCATCTGGGAGGCAAGGAAAAGTGGAGAGGAAAGTAAGAGATTTGAATTAACCCTTGGAGCACTGGGGTCATCGAGTCCGGACCTCGAATCCTAATCCAGGCCTGGTTTCATGCTCTCCCAGCTGATTTATCGAATGATTAGTGCTTTTGACTGGTCAGTCTGATCCGCACATCTGATCCCCTGGTAATGGGAGGATGGAGAGCCTGCAGTCTTTGTCCTTGAGGACTGTGAGTTAAGTCTCTGTCACTGCATGTGTGTGGGAATGGGGACGTTAACCGGTGGAGCAGGGAGTTGCAGGAACCAGTCAGGTGCCCGGTGCACTTCAGTAACCTCCATTTTCCCAATTTTCTCCTTTATCTGTCAAGTTAAGTGGTGTGTGCTCATATTTTGTGCAACTTTCAAAATGAAACATTGGGTAACCTCTGTCCGCAGAGGTCCAGTATTTGACCCAGACAGGACCTGCCCGCCGGTTTCAATAAGGGAAAGATGTCAGCGTTTTAAAATACGGTGAAACTAATTGGCTCTCATTGTATTTTTCAAGGCCCATTTGGCTGTTGAAGTGCGGGCGGAGATGAAATAACTGCCCAGCGGTGTGTGGCTGTGTGAATGTCGCTGACTCGGAGAGACACCGCAGTGCTTTATCGTGCTGTCAGACAAGAGTTTCTGTCCCCGTACGCAGCCAGAGAGCCCTGCGTTCTGCTGGGTAAAAACTGTACAGAGCTGGAGGCAGCTTCAGTTAACCGGTCACACATATTCCTTCTGGTGTTTCTCTGTGACAGTAACTTCATTGCTGTGCTGTCATTTCAGCATGATAATCCCACCTTAACTAAAACTGGAGATTTGGTGTAAATCAGTGTAGAGATGTTGAGTAACAACACAATGTGATTGATTTGTTTTTTAACAGCATTTCAACAATGAGGCCAAATTGTGTCAGTCTTTGTACACCTAGCGATGTCAGTCGTGCTAACCGTTATCCTTACAGGTAATTTAGCCTGATGTGCATGTTTTTGGACTGTGGGGAAACCGGAGTACCCCGAGGAAACCCACATGAACACGGGGAGAGCGTGCAAACGCCACACAAGGGCCCCCGGCCTGAGTGATAGAGAAAGGATGCGTAGTTGCATACTGTAGGTAAATCATGAACAAATGATGAGTAAATGATGTTCTTTGTGAACAAAATAAGACCGCATCGACGTGTCTGTTAAAAAGGAAACCTTCGCCAGGCTTTTCAAGAAAATTTTAACCAAACCAAAGTTTAGGGCTGAAGATGGGCAGATGCCTATGAGGGTATGATAAACTCACCATTTTCCGGGAAAATTATAATTTATGTTGTTATGTCATTTTATTGTAAAGACAAGAAATACATAGTATTAATAGGGCACAGCAAGGCCTATTTTAGGGCAGCTATCACCCCCCTAAAATGTTCTTTCGCCCCCAAAATAACATACATTTTCAGTTTCAATCATCAATAACTGGAAAAGGACAGTACAAACCAAACCCCCCAGTAAAGGCTTAGCCCACCCATCTATTCATCTTTATCAACAACACTAGTTTTAATTAATCCATGTTTAGAATAAAAAACAAGCCTGGTCATTTGGAGATTTGTGAATAGCACAAACTAAAAAGAGAAACATGCTGCAACATTTCAGGAAGTAAATTGTGCCTCCACTCATCGTTGGTGGACCGTTTCTATCTTTCTACTCTATAAACCAGAAAAACATAATTTAAAGAAGAAATTGTCTGTCGCTCATGGCATTCCTGAGAACCAAAATATTTCCATTCCCTTGATACTTGGAAAGTTTTATGGTAAACACACACACACACACACACACACACACACACATACATACAGAGGTATGTTAATGTGGTACAGGATGTGGTTTTCTCCTGGTTATAATCCTGAGCCAAGTGCAGTATCCATGAAGAAGTGACACTCTTCTGCCTCCTTAACATACTCAACCAGATGCTGACGGCGGTAAACATTCCCCAGCGGGGGCTGGATAGAGTATTAGCACGTTAGCCACTCTTGGCACTGTCTTCACAGGTCGCAATAATGATTTTATTTTCCGTTCATTGGTTTGCCTGTCACGGATTTTGTGGTGGCCGATGGTGTGTGGATTTCCACAGTAGTTGGCTGGCTGGGAGTGCCGAGTGGCGGCAGAGTGGGCGGGACGGTGGAGAAAGCTCTCCAGTGTCCGTTGAAACCTCTGTTCTCCGTGCTTCCGTCGCTCAGGAAGCGGATTACGGCGATATTCCCCTTGGTGGTCAGAGGCGGTGGGAGCGTGGCTCCGCAGAACGGACCTGTGTGGAGATGGGGGTCACGGCTCCGATACTTACTTGCACAGACACCGGTATTAAAGCAGCACTCCATGCTACGTGCTATCCTTGAGATGGCAAAGTTAACACAAGTCAGTGGAATTAAGCTATAAAAGATAATTGGCACCATGTCTATTGACTCCTGTTCATTGTCATGCCTAGGCTACCATGTAGCATGGACTGTCCCTTTAAAATTAGCTCAGGAGAAGGTGGAGTTTTATGCTGATAATTAATCATCACTCCAGAATTGAATCTCATCACCAGGCTTAATCTGTGTGAAATTGGCCCTTAGTTAACCTGTTCTCTAGTCCATTAGCTCTGAATTGCTCTACGGGGATTGGATGGAAATCCTCCATTCAAATCTATGGTCCAAGCCATCATTTGTGACAATATGTTCAATACTTTGTCACTCATCAACAAACTGCACAGAAAGACTCATCAATCACTTGAATTAAAGTTTTTTTTTTTTCCTGAACTGTCTCGTATTCACCCTGTGTTATTATTGGAGACTTTAAATGTATAAATAGATGGTATTATGCAAAACAAGCTTTTTACACGAGCAACACTGCGTGGCATACGCCCCCGCCTGTATGATGATCAAGGGCATATAGAGATGGCTGCTGTGGCGGCCATATTAGATATCGCACAACGCTGGTTTTCGAAAGGAACCTTCCTCTAGCCACTCCCAATTCGCCTTTAAGAAATGGCATCAATCCGATGAGGGATTCTATAGTTATCCCACAGAAATGAAAAGTTAACGGACGGATGGACGGACGGACGGACATGGTGTTGACATAATGCCCCCTTTCCTCTTTGGAGGGCGGGGGCATAAAAAGTACAAGGGGTAAAAAATAGGCGTGCAATGCACAGAATACCCCTCAGCCCCATGTCGAAGTTTTTGGAGACGCCCGCCTGCCCAACCGCACGAAGGATAGCAATACCCCATCAGCCTTGAGGACCCTAGTAAATGTTACAAGCACTGTGTACGTCAGCGGCTGCTGGTGAGCTGAACATTGGCAAAGCACAAAATATTCTTTGAAAAGAATGACTGGTCTTCACCTATTTTCAATTACTTATTTTAAATTAACATTAAAACTCCTAAAACACTCAACATTACCAGGTGTGGCCAGTTTTCCTCTAAGATGTAACACGAAAATGAAAACGCTTTGTTTCAACGCGAAATTAGATTTCAATCAAAATAATACGTTTGCAGATATTGGTTAATTTTCACTTAGTTGTATCTAAAAAAATCATGAAGCGAGGATTAGATTAGATGGCAAAGGATGTGCTAAAACTATATTAGCATGGTAGTTTATCCTTCTTGTGAAGTGAATAAAACATTTTAATCGTTGCAACACTGCATTAAGAAGAAAGCTGTGTGTTTAACTGACGATAGTTATTCTTATCAGAAAACTTGGTAATCGAGGAAAATGACTTAAAAAGATCAAAACTTATTCGAGTTTGTCTTACCTTAACGAAGAGAACTTGCTACACCTGACGGTCACAAGTGTTTTCAGAGTTTATGTAAACTCAATTTAAACAAATGATTGAAAGCAGATCAAGACCAATCATTGCTCTTGAGATGCCCTGCGCTACATTAATTTTTAATCCACCAACCACGAGTGGTATACGTATACATCGGACAAACATCGAGGATAGGAATGATACTCACCGTGAATCGTGCCGCCCGAGTCAATCCCATCGTAGATGGTCAGATGATCGTTGCACCTGCCCAGCAGGTTTGGGGCCTGCAGCTGGAACGCTGTGAAGTCGATATAAAGTCTGTGCCCAGCCAGGGCCGTGATTCGCCAACTGCAGGCCTTCAGAGCGGGGTAGAAAGCTTTGGGCCAGCCGGGAGATGAAAACTCCCCCTGCGGTATGTCAAAATGGCCACCGCACTGCACCTCAACTGAACGGAGAACGGTAAGCCCGGTTAGATTCAGCTGCCTATGACCCCATGATGTGCATTAAAGAGGATTTTCTGCATGACCTCCAATGGTACAAGTCCAAGGTATGACTATGGAGTTACTGGCTGGGCATTTCTGAGAGCTTTACGATATGAATCGGTGGTGTCACATTGGTTAAACTCAGTGGGAATGACTGGTCTGGATGGTGCAAATCTATGCTTCAACTTAAGTGTGAATCACTAAACATGCTGCTGGTGGACCAAGGAATTCTTCCATGATGCAGCTCTGTAATGTCTCACACAGGCTAAAGTCTAGACCGTAGTTTAAATCTATGGTCTAATTTTATGTTGGAACCAACGGGGAGGTCTCGGAACTCTATGGTGTAAATACAGGGGGTGTCTGCAGGATCTGGTACAAATCCACGGTGTAAGCCAATGCTGAAACGCATTGAGGATGTCTATATGTTGGTATCACTCTATCCTGCAACTGTGGTGCTGAGGGGGGGCTCTTGAACTCTATGGTGCGACTATGAGGTGTGACTAGCGGGGGTAGGTCTGAGAATTCTATGGTGCGACTCACCCTGGATGTCTGCTGGATCGATGGCAGACCAGGAAGCGATGAAGCCGGTGTCCACGACCCTCGCATTGGAGAAGAACTCTACTGTCATGGTGTCGCTGGTTGTTACCACGTCTTCGGGCGCCACACCTCCACAATGAGCACCTGCAATACAAAAAGCACACACACACATCCACACATACACACACGTGCACACATACACACGCATATACACACAGAGAGAGTAGACTTAATTGAAATTAGGTACGCTATCACGTTAGGATTTAAATAGTATGGCAATGAGGTATTATTCTATCCTAGCAGTATAGAAGGAGTATGGTTAAAAAAAATAAATGGTATGGCAATAGAGTAGCATGGTAAAAGAGTAGAATGCTACTCCGGTATTGTTAAAGTAATACACCTGCTGTAGGCTGGTAAAATCCAGGGGTCAGAAAGTAAAAGTCCTGCCAATTTTTTATCCCTCCCATGAGCTGATCACTCATTGGCTCCATCTCCTGTCTGAAATAAATCCAGGTGGTGGGAATGAAGTTCTGGGGAGGATTTTTACTTTCCGAACCCGGACTTTACACCCCTAGCTGAAGGACTAAAGGAGTACTAGGGTAGCGGGAGTATTAATGAAGTATTGCTACAGCAGAGCAGTAATGAAATGGTGGGAGTATGTTGTACCCAGTGAGCCGAGGTGGTCCGCCAGCGTGATGATGTCGTTCATACAGAGCTGACTCTCCTCCAGGGAGAACTGCTGGAAGTGCAGCCGCACCAGTTTCCCCCGGGGGGCTTTGATGTTCCAGTGGCAGGTGGCGTGGTTGTCGTAGCTGAGCGGATGGTTCATGCTGGAGATCGTGCCTCTCAGTCCTGTCTGATTCATATTGTCTCCACAACCAGAGCCTGCGAGAGAGAGAGAGAGAGAGAGAGAGAGAGAGAACGACACACTCATGAACACCGTAAGCAAAGGAAGGAATTATCAAATAACTGACTGCCCCACCGACATGTCTGCTCAATAGTCAATTTAAAAAGAACTACTGACCACAGCTTATTTTATTTATTTGTCCCCCGCCGCACGGAACGCGTGAAGCGGCGGGACTTAGTATTCATGACCGTCCGTCCGTACATCCGGAATCCTTGTCAGCGAGATATCTCAAGATAGAATTGACGGATTCTCTTCAAATTTGATGTCGACATGTACTAGAGTGATACCCCAGCGCCAGCCGATTTTGGTGACCTTCGCGTCACTCTCAAGGTCACACCGAGAGATTGCCCATTTTGACACGATTTCACATTTTGCGGCGGGGGACAAAGACACGTTAGTGGCAAATACTTGTTCATCTGTGTTTGTACGGGACGTTTCACAGGACGACTGCTGCCGAGGCGCAGATTCCCTCCTGTTCCGGTTTCTCTCAACTGGTGTTTTTTTTTTCCTCAACACTGCTGAGAGTTGTTCCGAGTTTTTTTTTACCTCATTTACTAACAGGACGTGCTCACTACTGTTCGAGAGTTTTTCTATCCACTGAGATTTTTTTTTTTTTTTTTTGCCTCATTTGCTATTTTTGAGACTTCGGCCGGGAATCTGCCCTTTCTGCATCTCAGTAAAGTGATTAGTGTGACAGTCCCGTAGGAAGCTCAATGCAAATATAATTGATATAGAATTGAGAGTATAACACTACGAGAGCTGCAGAGCTCTGAGGTTCTGACAGGGGCCAATCGAGGTGTCTTACTGAGACGATCGTAAATGTTCTTGCGCATGACGTTCTCAATCCAGGGCAGGTAGGCCGAGGTGCGGGTGAAGACGCTCGGTTTCTTGTCCACAATGCAGCCTGCTGCGCCGAAACTGGTGATGCCATGGACCTCCCAGGGGCTGCCGGGCTTATCCTGGCAAACCAAAGGTCCCCCTGAGTCGCCCTGAAATGAGACAGAGGGAGATAGAAAGAGAGAGAGAGCACCCCCTTCAGTTCTGAAAACAGTATAACAAATGCACAACTCGATGTGTCTGAATACCCATACACCTTTACTAAGTCGTAGGCGAGCTGCTGTGCATGAAATTTGTAGTACGTCAAAATCCTCAGCACAGATCAAACTGTAGGTAAACGATACCCCGATGGCAAACAGCACTGGGTGGAATGCTGCTGCATGTGACCAACTGATGCAACGCTATTCCATACTGGTGCTGGAGCTTCTTTTTCAAGATTATGGTGAAGTAAGCGCTCCCAGCAGCTAAATGTAACTTAGCTAATCTCATTCAACAGCTAGAGCGGGGCTGTCTAACCTTGTTTCTGGAGATTTACCATCCAGTAGGTTTTCACAGTGGCTGTAACACCTCATTCACTAGCTAAAGACTGCAGCTAATTAGTCACATCAGGTGTGCAAAACTGAACTTTTATTGAAAAGCTACAGCACATTAGATCTTAGAACAAGAGTTTGGGCGCCCTGCTCTACAGTAATATACCCTATATTAAACACAGCTGCACTGCTCTCCAGTAAACAACTGTGCATCACTTTAACACACTCCAATTAAACACACCAGTGCACTAAACAAATTTGTTTTTCACTTTTAGTCACAATTAATCACGTCCTCTGCTGGGATTCAGGGCTGCGCCCTGGACACACGCGACAGCTGCCATAAATTGGCGTTTTACATCTCAAACGGAGAAGCTGTCTCCAACTCTGTTTTGTGCATATCGTGATGAGATACCAGCATTGTCTCCCGAGTCCAGTAAACCGAAAGGGAATACACACCTGGCATGTTGACTTCAGCTCATCCGGTAACACATAACCGCTGCAAATCATGGAGGGCTGAACCTGGAACCACCAGTAGTCCATCCTCTTACAGGTGTCATAGGGGATCACAGGTAGGGCCACCTGATTAAGGGTTTCTGCCACCTTAGGATTGGCAGAGTCACCTGGCGTGAGAACGAGAGGCGGGGTCAGGGTGATGTAATTCAGAGCATAGGTGTCAATCAGAAAACTACAGCCAATGGTCAACTGAATAAGCGGCTGTTCTGCAGTCGTTCAGTCAGAAAAATCCAGAAAGATCTTCTCAAACACTCAAGCTTTGCGCTAATCCTTTAGGGTCAGTTTCTCAACGGACTACTGCAAGATAGTAACAATCAACAGAGGAAAATTTTGGAAATATTGCTTTATAGACTATATATTTACCAAGAACTTATAACATCCCTGGATAACTCAATTTATCCGCTGGTGTGTTTGTATGAACAATAACTAAACTGTCAATTGGATTTCACTGACACCCCAAGTATTACTTTGATCTGAAATGGGTGATTTGTGCAAATGCAGCAACACTGAAAAATTTGTCTGAAATGTTAGGGTATACAGTGTTGCCTCATTTCCAAAGTGATTCGCGGTTATGTGGTTGATAATGATATTCATACCGACTCAAGAAGAACTCATTAGTTCAAGAGGGGCAAGGTTTTCCCAGTCTCCGCCCCCTCTGGCTAGGAGAAGGGGAGGGGCCTATAGCTAGCTCTAGTTGCTATAGTACCTAGCTACCTATACTTGCAAAAGAATGGATGGGGCACCAGGCTCCTCCCTCGTGATCTGATAAGGGGTGTGGCCACAACTGGCCATTCTCCTGAGGGTAAGAAATGGGGAATGACCTTACCTGGCCCCTCTTCCTTATGGCAAGAAAGTGGGGTGGGGCTCACCAGTTTCTGTCCATTAGGCTAAGAAAGAGGGAGGGGCCTCTCTGACTGTCCCTCACGGTAAGATATGGGTCAGGGTTTCACAAGCTTTTTCCCCCTTTTGATCATAGAAAGGGGTGGGGCTGCACTGCTCCTCCCCAGATGGTAAGTAAAGGGGCGGGGCCTCAACAGGGCTCTCCTACTCAGCATAAGAGACAGGGGGCGGGTCCCCATCTGTCTGGCTTCCCTTCCTCAGTATAAGAGAAAGGGGGCGGGTCCTTATCTGCCTGGCCCCTCCTCCTCAGTACAAGAGACAGGGGGCGGTGCTCACCCGTTTCGTCACCCCAGCCAGACGCAAAGCAGTGCTTGCCGCCGGGCAGTATTTCCTCGACCGAGGGCCGGCAGGCGAAGCTGATCTCGTCTGACGGAAGCACCTCTCCGTTCAGCCGCACCAGGGCGATGTCATACTCCACTGTCGGCACCTCCGGGTACCTGAAGCTCTCGTGGCGGTATATTGCTGCCACGGACAGGCACTGCTCGGTCGGCTCCACAATGGTCAAGTTGTGCTTCCCCAAACACATGCGCCAGCGATGGAGTTCATCAGCGTATCTGAGCACAACAGAAGATAATGTGCACTGCTGTTACTGTTACAGGTTCCACATTACGCCACATGACAGAGCAAGGATTACAGCCAGTCACTCAGTACAGTCAATGCTTACAGTATCATAACACAACGCGATGAAGGGTACCGTTAGAGAGATCAATACTTTCTGTCACTGCTTTATATCATTAAATGCAATGAGGGTTATTGAAAATCAACACTGTAAGTGCTAATTGTTATCGTCAATACATAGAGGATATCTAATGAGTGAGCCCATGATATTAAATTTATGAATGAAAGTAGTAATTTTCCTTTCATTCCGAGCCTTCTGCAAGGAATTAACAAAAATCAGTGCTTGAGTTTATTTAATTTGATACCTTGGGCTCACGAATTGGAGAGCCTATTTATCCAATAAATGTCAGCGTCATATTATTTGTCAAGTAAAAAAAATCGTTAGAATTCGCTTGGCGGTCTATTCAAGTCAATGGGATGAATAATTAGCTTGCTAGCATGCTAATGCTCTTCGCCATTAATTTAATAAATTCAAATTTCTACTACAACAGCAACTCATATAGCTTATTATTTTCATGGAAAAAAGCGCGAGCATGCTAGCTAGCGAATTATTCATCCCATTGACTTAAATAAACCGCAAACTCGAAATTAACGCGAGAGATGGTTGACGGTTACCAGCAGGGGAATTGGTAATGTTACTGTGCTTGCCAATGAATAAAATCTGACCAATCGCAGCTAAAGAAAGCTATATTACATATGTAATACCAAAGTTGCATCTCATGGGTTGTTTCACATCGATTTTTCATTTATGGAATAAATCTACATATCAACACACCACACAGCAAAAAAGTCTCAATGATATTTTAAGCCCTTCAACTGCCTGCTGAACTGTTTGGTAAAGCACATTTTGAGTCACAATCTAACTGAAAAATGTGTGAAACTTCACTGGTGGGGTTTTGTTTTGTAAATTAATCAAGTTCAACACAGCTCAGTTAGATACAGTGACTCAAAATGCGCTTTACCAAGAGGGAGCAGGCAGTTAAAGGGTTAAACAAAGAAGCCCCAAAGGTTTACAGCCTGAGGAGAGACCGGTCTTACTGTATAAAGCAGTGGGCAGCAGTGAGGACCCAGTGCTTGTGGATGAGAGTGCCCCCGCAGGTGTGGAAGAATGTAGGCTCAGGTCGGCTTGCAGGCCACACCTGTACGCGGAGAGAGAGTCACATGATCTCCCAAACACGCCCTAATAAATCCAAAGCACCGCCTACAAACACGCCTACAGACATATGCAAACACACCCGGAGGAAAACCCACACGCACACCTGGAGAAATATTCACACCTGAAGATATCTGGACAAATATGCACACCCAAAAACACCTGGAAAAATATTCACACCCAAACACACCTGGAGATGAACACACACATGTACACACACAGGAATATTTACCTGCATAGACACCTGCCAGGGCCAGGAGTGCGGTTTCGCCGGCTCCCCGTTGACGATGCGCGTATTGACCGTGGGTGGGATGGCAGGGACGCCGCAGTTATCAGGCCAGTCTGATGGTCAGAGGGTACAGTTAGCAACACACCAATCAGTCTTGTGTTAAAGCTAAAGTCTCAGCTGGTATAGGTGTCAATCTTTCATTTTCCAACCTGATGACCACAACTTGAAGGCTACTCTGGTGTCCAGTACCAACAAAATAGAGAAAATCAGTAAGAGAGACTGTAAATGTGATTGGAGTAATCGTCGATGGACAGTATATGTGATTATTGTACACCATTGTCGTCCATTTCCGGTGTGAGAACCAAGCTCTATCGCAATAATTTGCTGAAAATATGCAGCTCGCTAATATCTTTAGTGGTATGGGATTTCCATTCCATAATACTGCAATATTTTCTATTTGATTTACTGCAATCAGTTCAGGATTATTTGAGTGAGGAGGCGTATTCATTAAATCACGGCTGCCCAAACCTGGCCCTCGAATCCAAATCCAGTCCACACTGCAAAAAAATGAAAGATGAAAATACTAGGTGAGATGAATTTACTTATTTTAAGACTTAAAATATGAATTTCTATCACCATTTTTCTTAGTAAGACAAAAAAATGTGTCCTGATTTGCAGTGATTTTGACTAGCTTGCCAGTGGAATAAGAATATTTTAATTTGTCAAGCAAACAGTAACTCATTTGAAGTTGCTATGGGCTTGACAAGTGAAAATTTTGTTATTTGCTTGACAAGTGAAAATTTTCTTATCCCATTGGCAAGCTAGTCAAAATGACCTCAAATCAGGACAATTTTTTTGTCTTACGGAGAAAAATGGTGATAGAAATAAGTGTTTTAAGTCATAACCCTATAATGCCTCCTGTATCATATATGATACACAAAATTTGAAGGATCATGTCCACCACGTAAGATGCAACACAACCACGACTGCTCACTGTATCATATCTGATACACAGTGCTGCCACCTGAAGGGAAGAAATGAGATTACAGGAGTCTCTCCCCTAGTCACTCACTTCAAGGTATTAGCTCCCATGTCAATGGGAATTTATGAATTTCCTTGGACTTTGGCAGTGAAGTTCGGCATTCCAAGGTAAATATTACACAAAAACTTATTCTTATACATGTTAAGGAGTAGCTATAGATAGTAGAGAGCATATAAATAATATGAAATTTCGGGTGTTGAGTTATGGAGGGGTGCTAATTTTTGGCTGTATCAGATATGATACTTCTGGAATTAGAAAAAGTTCAGCAATGTATATTTTGCGGTCACAAAACCTAATGATGATCAGTGGATCTGAATACTACCCTTCAATACTTCAAAGATATTACTGGGTCATATTTTTCCTATAATAATGTCTGTGTCTGGGCACTATAGGGTTAAAATAAGTAAATTCATCTCACCTAGTATTTTCATCTTTCATTTTTTGCAGTCCAGTTTTTTTCTCTTTCCAGGCAGGGCTATGAACAGTTATCACCACCGAGTGGGCGGATCGTGATCACACCTGACTTCCAGGTAAAGGGAGGTGGAGAACCAGCAGTTCTCAGGCCTCCAGTGCCGTGATTTGGGAAGCCGTGTCATAAATAAATAACTGTTACATGGATACACATTTTCATAATAATTTTTGAAGTGATTTTTGGCAGTTGGTTATTGGTGACAGAGGGAGCAGGGTCGGGGGCGGGCGGTGGGTGGAGCGGGCCTGGTTACCAATGGCGTAGTCGTCCCAGGGGTTGGGCGGAGTCGGGGGAACGGTGGGGGCAGGCAGGGTGGGGTCAGTGGTCCAGTGGGCCCGGAAGCCTTCGCCCTCGGTGAGGAGGTCCGAGTAGAACCGCATCAGCAGGGTGTTTCCGGTGCTGTGGATCACCGCAGGGATTTCGGTCCCACAGAACGGACCTGGAGTCATTCAAACCGGGTCAGAACTTCATTTTGCGGTGCTTTTGGGTCGCTAAACATCAGCCATAATCAGTTAAGGCCAGGTAGCATTCCAGTGGTGCTGCTCGCTGAAGTAGGTTGACTAAACCCATGAACTGTAATTTATGCATTTTTGTTGATTAGTTTGTTTAATTTGTAAGAAAATATAATGGAATTCTGTTTATATAACTGTAGAATGATGAATATTGAAGAAAACTCTTGAAATGGTCCCTTGAAGGATAGTGCACATTAGAATTGAATTACAGTACTGTAAGTGTAACTTGCGCAAAAATGAATAACTCACCATACTTCTTCACTCCGGCGGTCGCGCCATCATAAATGAGCACGTTGTCAAAGCATCGGCCAATCAGGGGGGCCGACTCCTCCACGTCGAAATGTGTGAAGGTCAGCGTTATGGTCTTTCCCGCAGGAACTCGGATACTCCACAGGCATTGGCTGTTGGCTGCGTAGTTCTTGGGCCAGTTTTGAGATTTGATCACTCCCACCTCCTCATGTGAAGCCCCCCCACATCCCTGGATCTCTGGGGATGACATCACAAAGGTGGGAGGGTGACATCAACAAAATGTTGTCTCCAGAGCCGCAAACTCTGAGGTCATTCAGAAAAGCTTGTATTTAATAATTCCCTCATTTCCTTCCATGGCAAAGGAAAAATAAGGATGAATAGGAATTGAAGAGGGGGAATTAAAGACATAGCAGGAGTATTGTGTACCGTTCTGGGGACCATACTTTAAGAAAGATATAGAGGCTCTAGAGAAAGTTCAGAGAAGAGCCACTAAGCTAATTCCAGGTATAAAAGATGAGACCTACGAGAAGAGGCTGAAGATCCTTAATCTCTACAGGCTTAGGGAAGGGAGACTAAGGGGTGATTTGATTGAGGTCTTTAAATATGTTAAAGGGATTAACAAAGTGAATAATGCAGGATTCCTTCGACCAAGTGTTGTGAGTAGAACTCGGGGTCACAAATGGAAGTTGACCAAAGGTAAATTTAGCACTGATATTCTGAAATATTTCTTCACCCAAAGAGTAATTTTGATGTGGAATAGCTTGCCTGACCATATTGTTGAGGCAGAGACCTTGGGGGTTTTCAAGAGCAGGCTTGACTTAAAGCTAGATATCATTGAGTCATTTAGTATCTGAAGAGATATATTTACAATAGTATAAAGAAACTGGCGAGCTTAGTTGGGCTGAAAGGCCTGTTCTTGCCATTCATGTTATGTATGTAACATTGGAAGAGGAGTGTCAGCTGGGGGTATTAATTTGAAGGGTATGGCATACACTGACAAAAATAAATCTTACCGAGCACGTTTATCTTGTATTCTCACTTCAAACACTAACTCTGATTTCCTTTCTTCTTTGAAAAAAAATTCTGCCACCGAGGTGAGATGTTTTTGACTAATTTCAAGATTTGCCCAAGGTACAAGTGAAATTTTCTTAACCTACGGACAAAACTAGAAATGAGTCAAAATTATCTTGCATCGGTGGCAGAATCTTTTTTTCCCGAGAAAAAAGGTCATAGAAATAAGTGTTTAACGTTTCAATACAAGATTAGAATGCTTTGGAAGATTTTTATTTGCAAAGTAGGCTAATACTGATGTGAGTTCATTATCTTTCAGAATAAAAGTGAAGTTGTGAAGAAATTTTTATTTTAAAGATGCTTAATTTTTCACAGCAGTGTGCTACTGAGTGTGTCTTCTCCCTGTAGTGGTAGCTTGGTAGCATCCAGTGCGTACATGCTAAATACCACATGAAATAAATCAGGCAGACCTGCACATGTTAGCCGTGTGATGGTTTCTGCCTCCATGATTAGCTTCAAAGTAAATCCTCTGCCATTTATTTTTTAGTTTCTTGAAAACAGGAGGGAGGACACAAATTGACCCAATGTAGGAAAGTCCATGTGTAATTGCCTCTCTGATAGTATGTATCTTATCTGCTGTATGTCAGGCAGTGGTATCATTGCCATGTGCTGTCATTCACTCCACAAATCACACCTCAAGGTAACATGCGTCACGTGACCTGAGTGCTTTGGCAGCACTTCAAAGTTCTCGCCTTGACCAGCGGTTCCCCCGACACACGTGCATCTTACCCCCGATGTCCTCGGGATACGTCGCTTCCCATTTCGCAGAGAAGCCGTGGTCGGCCAATCGGTAGTCGGATAGGAAGCTGACGGACAGCTTGTTGTCCGAGCTGATGATGACAGGAGGTTTGATGAACCCGCAGTGTTTCCCTGAAAGAGAGAGAGAGACGGAGTGTCGGGACACGTCCAGATCCACACGTCTGGGAAAAATACTGCTGCTCCAAAGACCACCACACTCATCCGCAACACTGAGAGAGTTTAAGGGCCATCCAAGTCCTGACCCCCCTAGTAAAGACAAAGCCTCTATAAATTTCTTGCCGTACCTAGCGACTGCATGCTGTCGGAAACTTCTAGAGCGTCTACACCGCAGTTTCCTGTCTCTCCGACCACGGCCATGTCTGTGACCGTCAGCCGGGCCAGGAAGCCCTCGGGTACTGTGATGGTCCAGGTGCAGTGCAGGTAGGCCGGGTAGGCCTGAGGGTAACCTTTGGACTGGATCACACCTTTACGGCCCATCTGCAACCCGTTAGAGTCACAACCTGAGTCTGAAACAGGAGGAGAAATCAGACAATGAGGATCTACTTTAATCAAGGTGAACGGACAATAGTTCAATCTGCGAAATGCCCCTACGCCATCTTTGATGAGGGTTTGCGCAGTTACAGGCTTCACCTGTATCAACTTAAGCACAGAGATATCATTTTTGATCAGATCTTTGGGGAGTATTTGACAAAATCCTGGAGATAAAAAGCCAGACAACTTGCACAGAAAAAGGCACTCCCGGATCCTATAGATCTGTTTGAAGAAATAACACGTAGTTGGAGAGCTGAAATATGTTTACTGTGATTCAAAAAAGAATAAGACGCTCCACAGCAGGTCAGAGAGACTAAATAATAATAATAATAATAATAATAATCTGAGGAGAAGAGATTTACAGGAAGTCAGAAAACTGAAGCATTTTTGCGCAGCATCCGAGGAACTGGAGAACTTTTCAGAGTCAGGAGAGGCCAACAAATTTCCCAGGCAATCACAGAGGCTAATTACTTCACAGTTATTCTTAGAGAATAAAAGGTTTATGCAGTGAGAGAGCATTCATAACTTCTTGAAGGAGATGAAACTCCAAATTGTGTTGATTTAAAGCCTGAACAAAACTAGATTCGCTAATGCGATCGTCTCCAGCCCTGTTCCTGGAGAGCTATCCTGCTGGACGTTTTTGCTTTACCCTTAATTCAGCGTATCTGATTAGGCCAATCAGCCCTTCATCGAGGTCCCTAACTGATGCACGCATTGCTCTGGCTGGAGTGAAAACCTTCAGGAACAGAGTAAGAGAGCCCCTGCGTTAGAGCATGAAATCCAGGACCCTGCTGTGTGAGACTGTAGCCTTACCGATAGGTGCTGGTGTGGTACTGGCAGCGGGGTTGGGTGGGCTGCTGGTGGTGGTATGGGGTGCGGGGACCGTGGGTTTGGCGGTGCTGGTACTGGTCTGAGGTGTAGTGATGGGTACCGGCTTGCTATTGGCCAGCCTGTAAGTGGCTCTGAACCCAGTTGCGCTGAGAGAGTGGTCCGTTTTGAACCGGACCACCAAGGTGTTGCCACTTGAGACCACCGACGTGGGAATCTCGCCACCGCAAAAACGAGCTGACAGAGAAAAAATTATTACACTGGGAACAGTTTTCATTCCTAAAAAAAATCTCCGGAAATTAAATGAACTTGAAATGAACAGAACCTGTATAAGTGTGTTCATATACAACACCTGTTTAATGTGGGTATTGTAACATTTAAAAGTCCTCATGAATTTTTATGGCTCCCTCTGGAGGCCGGTTTAAACATAATTCATTCTCTAGACTCCAACCTTAATATTGATTTCCTACTTTAATAATACCTAATAGTGAACCGTGTTCAAGCACGTACGATAGATTTCACGTCATTGAATCTCTCAATCAACAGTTTGAAGAGTTGGTTAACACCTTACTGTCAGTCACTGCCAACATTTACCTTTGTAAAACATTGCTTAACAGTTTGATTGACTATTTTGCGTTCGGGTTCTCTCCGTACCCAAGCGTGCAGTGTCGTACACGTCCACATAGTCTCCGCAGTTGTCTGGCACGAGATCGAAGGAGGAGAACGTGAGTCGGATCTGTTGATCTGCAGGGACTGTGATCTTCCACTGGAAGACAGATGGCGGTATTAGTGATGCACAGAGTTCTGTGGGCAGCTGGCGTGGCCTGGTGGTGGGTTGTTTAACTAGCAGTCGTGGATTAGCTCGCTTGAGCCCCCTGTGGGGCTGGGTATTCAAGGGCTTAATCTTAGGGGGGGACGCGTCCCCTCCAATATTATATCACGCAATTTCGTCCCACTTGTTTCAAGTCGCCACATGATAGGTTTTCAACAGCACAGGATAATAACAATTTTAATTCCCAGGAAATGTATTCAGCACTCGAAGGGTTGACATAACTTCAATGAAAAAATAAAATGTCCTCTTACAGACACGAGCTGCCAACCCAGTCTTACACTAACTGTTATTCCAATACTGGGATTCTGACTCGCATCAGGAGAAATTAAATGGGGACGAATTCTGCTCTTGGGTCTGTGAGCGAGGCCCTTAACCATAGAACCAGCCCAGGGTTTCACTCATCCAGCTAACGCAGCGATCCCACTTCATGAAACCGGGCCCATGCAAAGTTCCATGCAAACGCCACCGCTAACTACATTTTAGCTACCAAAAGGGAATCAGAGGTGGCAATGCCAGTTTGAGACAGTAAACATCCTGCCCAGGGTTTAATTCCAATCAGCTGCAAATTAGCGACATTCTTCACCCAAGAGGTAGAATTAATAAGCATCATCAGCTGGCTGAGTTTCTGGGCGTGAGAAACGACACTACGCTTTCACCACCTGACCCCCGGATTTTACACCTCCGAAGAGGGGCGGAAGAAGGGGGTGTACCTGATACAGCGCCCCGTTCTCGTACTGCTCCACTGGGAATCCTGGACTCTGGAACTCTCCATGAGTGCCATGCAGGTAACCACCTCCACCAACAATTTCTAGAAACAGAAAAGAGAGTTCAGACGTACTTACAGGGGCACGTCCCGATCCTACAGACAATATTACAAAATGAATAATTATTGATTTGTTGTTTCTGTTGCATTAGAGAGAAAAGGTATTTAAGGCCTTGCATAATCTAATAATAATAACAATATTTACAGCAATACAGTGCAGCGATACAATCATAGTCTGCACTGCATCATGCCAAACACCCTAATATAGCAGGGACACAGGCAGGACCTCTCGTGCTGTTGTGATTAAGTCAAGGATCTGTCAGAATCCGATTATTATTATTCTAAATGTGTGTATGTTCTGTTTGTGTGAGGGGTCGGGCACCTGCAGTGCTCTCTGGCGCAACGGCACTATAGCGGGCCTTGAATCCTTTCTCCGTCCCATGTTCGTTCGTGTCGAAGTACACCACCAAGCTGTTCTGCAAGGAGACCAGAGGCTTGGGCTTCGTGCGCCCGCAGTACTTCCCTTCAAGACCAGAAAGAGAAAAGACAACATCTGGCAGTCAGCGGCAAACATGCTACAAACTTACATCACACAACAAATATACTGCAAACAGATACATCAAAATCATACCACAAACAAGTGCACGGCAACAAACAAGAATTGAACATACCACAGACAAACATACAACTATACACAATAAACAAACATACAGATGCAAATGTACAACAAACAAAAATACAGCTACTAACATTGAACAAACATACAGCTGGAAACATACTGCTAAGAAACATACAGCTACCAAAGTACTACCAACAAGCAAACAGCCTCAAGCATACTAAAAACATACAACTATGAACAAAAACAAACTTGCAGCCGCAAAAAATGAATATGTAGCTATAGACCTTTTGCCAGGTATAGCTACAATAATGTAGCTACAACCAAACATACATCCAAAGGTCTGAAAGTATTTGTACAGAGACAGTTTCAAATGTAAGTGTAGGCTGCCAGGTTTGATTTGACATCCATAAGGAATCAACCCAATGAATATTATGCAGACCACAATGTAGTATATTAAATGAACAATGACTTGGACCGAAACAACGGTATGAATAGTCTTTCGCCCTTACCGATGGTCCCCAGGTTGTCCTGAACAGTGAGGTGGTCGGAGGAACAAAGGTCAGTTTCTTCCAGAGAGAACTCTTCAAACCACAAATGGATGACCTGCAGATGCAGCAGAATGACACAGACCACTGAAACTATGACGGATTTCTTTGATTTATCAAACAGACGCACAGTAATTAAGGAAAAAAGCCTGTGTAATTAATATGTGTGCGATATGATGCGTAATTTTATGTTTCGTGCGCATAAAAAGCACCAGAAAGATACGAAGCACATAGATAACACTTTTGCTGCACATTTTGTTAAAGTGTCCAGTTACATATTTTCAGTCATTTATAACTTCCATATTGGAAATCAGGATGATGCTGGTGGGAACAAAAAAACTCATTGGTCTGTCTTTTGACCCAGACTACAACTCCCAGAATTCAAAGCTTGAGTGTACATCCCCTAACAGTGACTGGGTAGGGACACTAGTTGAATTAATGAACTAACGTGATAGTGAGCAAACACAGAGTATGCATGAGGTAATCCGTATAAAATAAAAAAACATTAAGACTACCAGCAGCTTTTTTGTGGTGAATTTTTGTCTCATGTTGGGTATGTGATCTGTACCCTATCTGGGTCGACAGTGATCTGCCAACTGCAGCTGTGTCCGTTGTCATAGCTACTGGGGAAGTTTTTGCTGGTGAATTCGCCCGAAGAGCCGGTGAGCTTCTGAGGATTTCCACAGCCGGAGTCAACCACCTCTGTGCAAGGAGAGAACATCACAGCCCCTTTCACCTCTTTTCAGAACTGATTCTAACTGTGATATCAAACACCGAGGGCTGGTTTATCAAACATGACTTACAGTTGTTTAGGTCAGGCTGAAGCAGTGTCAGATCAAGGGCCTAAAGGAGGGACAATAAACCTGTACTGGCTTTGCTGTAGCCACAGCAGGACATGAACCAAGAGCCTCCTGGGCCAGTGCATTTACGCAGAGTATACTCACCTCTTTTTCTGTTGATTTACAGCATACCGACCTATCAGACAAAAAACTGAATGTACCCAGTCTCTCCATAGCGATCAACCCATCTGCATAATGGAGTATACCCACTTCTCCAGGGACCACTAAACTGCTCTGGGCCGCGGCCATCCAGCCCTGGTCTACAGCCGCAAATGATTCTCGGAAGTACATGACGATCAAATATAATTTCTCTTCCTGTCAATGAGTGGACTGTCTTTGTTACGTGATTTTGTTTTCCCGAAACACAAAACTAACCAAACTCACTTTATGCTACGTCATCCTTACGCTATATCAGTATGATAAGCCATTTAACAGCCAGTGGATAATTTTCAGCCTATCAGCATGCAATCTGAGATGAGCATCTGGGCGCTGTGGTGCATGCAGTGTTTGTATCTTCATCATCAGGTACTACAAACAGCTGACATTGTGACAGACGCAATATAATCTAACTGTTGGATGGTGCTAATTGAAAATAACTGATGGATAAATCTTAGACACCTTTAAGGACTCGGTGCTGTTTAATTAGAGACCTGTAGGCAATCGAGCACAAAGTGAAATATGTGTTAATAACTAGTTCAAATCAACTCATGCAGAGTACATACCGCACAACCCTTGTCAGGATGCTAATGGACTGTACAGAACAATATGATATGTACACAGATATTACCGTGTATTCCTGCATGATATATCCGTATGAACTTTCTGAAAATAAAGTTCAGTTATTGCGCTTTGACAAAAATGAGAATTCTCCTATATTTCAGCTGATAAGGGAATGGTAGTATACCTTAGAGCTCTGGCAGCAAAAATACTCCACAAATTGTTCTCTAAAGTGAGCATACTCCTTTATTAGAGCTTGAAAAACAATAAGAGTACACATTTACGCGCTAGATATGTTGACTCAAAGAATTTGGAATATCTCCAAATTAGGCAGCTGTACAATCTATGGGAATGCACCTTCAGAGAAGTGGGTACTGTTTCATGGAGCAGTTAGCTGCTAGATTTACAGCACAAAGAAAAACCCTGAACACTCCCAAATCTGCGCACAAAATGAAGCAGAGGAGATGTGTCTGAGTTTAAAAGTAATCCTGCTTCATGAAATACCACCCCCCCCCCCCCCCCACCTCCTGCCAGTCCTCAGTCGCACCTGCAGTGCCGAGCTTTTGTTTCACTTCAAGTTTCATAAAAAATCTCAGCCAAGTTTCCTCAAACTTTGTTAAACAAAATGACAGAGCAGGATTTTTGATTCCTCTCAGATTCTAATCCAACTTTATAACTAGCTAGCCCGCGGAGGATGGGCTCCCCCACTATAGCCGGGTTCCTCCTGAGATTTCTTCTCACTGGGGAGTTTCCTCTCACCACTGTTTGAGGATTTTTCCTCTGTATTGGGAGTTTATGGACCTCATCAGCTATTTTGGTGATTGGGCTGGATACTAACTTTTTTTACTCTATAAACCATCTGTGAGAAGCAATATACAAATCAAATTGAATTGAATAATGTCCAGTTGCTAAATATTACTACTACTACTACTAGTACTACTAATAACAATAATAAGAATAATAATAATCATCATCATCGTCGTCTTTTCACGCCACTTTTGCTGAGTTCCGAAACTCACCTTCTCCACCGTTCTCAGCAGTGGTTTGGTCCTGCCGCTCGAGGACGTACGCCACGACCAGGCCAATGCAAACGCCAGTCATCACCACGAAGAGGAAGATGAGCCATTTCTCCAGAGTGGTGAAGGTTTTCCGTGGCCATTTGGAACTCTCTTCTCCCATAGTTGCGGAAATGTGGTGGTGCAGAGCGAGATATAAGAGGGGCTCGTGCAGAGCACAAATGTAGGGCCGCTTGGAGGAGCAACTCGGGTTTATAACGGACCCTCACGCCTGACCTTTGAGAGCCTGGACTTTTGTACTTTCATAGTTTACTAAGATCAGTGTTTTTTTTTTTTTTTACAAAGTCAGCACAGTGAATACAGCCACTACTCTTGCAAATACTATCACTGCTAATACTAATAATAATGTACAACAGCTACAATAATAATAGCAGCTATTATTATTGTTATAGTAATAAGGAGCTGTAGTTTTTGTATATTTGATTCACTGCAAATATTTTGATAGTACTGACGGTTGTAAAGTGACTATTTATGAAACATTGAATGTTTTCTACAACTCCAATTCTGAAATAGTTGGGACAAATTGTAAATTGTGAATAAAATCAAAATGCAATGACTTTCAGATCACATGAGCCAGAATTTTATTCACAACAGAACAAAGATAATATAGCAAATGTTGAAACTGAGAAATTTTGCAATTCTATCCACAAAATGAGCTCATTTCAAATTTGATGGCTGCTACAGATCTCAAAAAAGTTGGTATGCAGGCAAAAAAGGGCTGAGAAAGCAATTAAAGCACAGGTGAGGTATGTACTGTATTTGCAGCAAATTAAAGAATCGATTGATTTTTATTGCTTTTCCAGTGAGGCACGAGAGGAAACAAAGAAAAGTGTGTGGTATTATAATCCTGACGCGCACAACATGCACACGCCAAGCACTTCAGTAATAACAAACATTGAGCTGTTCGTGATGTGTACAGTGACACTTGACTTGTTCTTTTTGGTGTGGTCAATGGCCTATACATAAAGCCAACAAAAAAAATTAAAAATGCTACTGCATCGAGAAAATGGAAAAGCTGGTGACACAGGAGAGAGAAAAGGAGCCTTTGGCATGTTACGGGCAGACCTCAGCTGCCGAGAGATGGTGCGTCATTTGCACTGTCATCGTTCAATAACAATCAGGCGGCTGTCTATCTGAGAATGGAACACAGGCACTGTCACTGACCGACCCCGCTTAGGGCAGCCACGAGTGATGATGGCAGCTCAAGAGCGCCACATTTGGTTACAGCCTGTACGTGACAGATTCCAGACAGCAACCAAAACTGATCATGAGATGAGGGGTCTGAGGCGATTGAGGGGGAGCTCAAGTACTGTTTGACACCATCTACGTGAGCAAAACACACGTGCACATGGCCCCTACAAAAAACCCATGTTTTCCCCATCAGCAGGAGCAGGACTCTTCACTTCTGACTGGGGGACCTGCCTCTGTGTCGTTTTTGGCTCTTTATTGCCCTGTTTCTGTCTGAGAATGGAAAACAGGGACTGTCACCGACCGATCACAGTAAGGGCAGCCATGTGTAAATGGATGAAAGCTGGGTTTTCTGTAGGGCCCGTGTGCACGCATGTGTTGCTCACATAAACGGCATCAAACAGTACTTGCGCTCACCCTCAATCGTCTCGTCTCAGGTGAAATTATCATCCACAGTAACTTATACTGAGGAAGGATACAGAAGTGAGGATATTGTTAGAAATCATTGACCTATCCTGTTTATAGCAGAGACAGAATTATCTATTATTGATAAAGAGGGAACACAAAAATAGTCAGTGGGGCTATCTGTCCTAGCGATAGCTTGCGGAGGCCTATTATTACCTCCCATAAACTGATGAAAGTGAGAATTTATCTCTACTGGCCACTTGTTTGTCATCCTCCAAACTACTTATATCACTTTGAAGAATTAACATCAGGACCCCGCAATCTAACTCAAATAGAGGAAAAGAGAACTTGGTTCCTGATATTCGCCACGTGACAGAAGGCCAGCTCCCCGCCCTAACGGGAACTTTTTTTTTAGTTTCTCTCTTCCGGGGTAAAGAAATTCAAACGCACACTCTGAAGATTACCCTCCTTCAATTATATTATAATTATAATTCCATGTGATTCCCTTCTTTTTTCAACAGCCACTTCCTCTTAACTGTTACTTAACCATGCAGGTCAGTCAACGACAAATACGTATTTATAAGAGAGCAGGAATGACAGGCAAACATTAGCAAGTAGAGAGAAAATGAGGAAAAGAGAGAGAGAGAGAGAGAGAGAGAGAGAGAGAGAGATATATAAGGTAAATAGTCTTTTTAAGTTTAGAGGATTTTTATTGGACATACTAAATCCCACATCTGACAAAATTCCCCCCCCCCCCCCCCGTATGAGGTCAGGATTACACCTGTATATCTGTATTAAGACCCCAACAATGCAGAGGGAGCAGATATTGCCTTACCCTAACATAATATACAAAAGTAACAGAACACTGAGATTAACTTAAGCATCACTGCACACAGGCCTGGTTTACGGCAAATATAGTGCCAAGCAAAATCGATAGCTTATCCAGACAAACATCTTTGACACTTTTTTGAACTATGAAAATTTTACGAACTTGCTAAAGTACTTTGATGCTAGATAAACCCTCATAAACATTTACTAAATGTTCAGACTTGGTTGAAACCCAACAATTATCATTTTACTTGCACAATAAAGCATACATTGAATGGTATCTGCAATTACGCTGATACACACTTAGCCATTTCAGACTCTAGTGACAGCAAACGCATGCATTTGACTATATATTATTGCCATTTCATTTTCAATAATGCTAAATGCTACACACCTTGCTTACTAATTTCATTGGCTAATCTGTTCATCGGGCTCATTGGCTAACATATACTTCCCTGGAATTTTCCTTGCAGTGAAAAGACACAGAAACACACCTGTGACAAACTTGGTGTGGGAGAAGGTAACGATTTATGCCTATGGTAGTTTACCTTCATGTTCTCGGCACTTCGTATTACAAGTATCTTAGTTACAGGTCACCTCAAATACTAATGAGATTTTTTTGCATTTATTTTAGAGTCTCTTGAGCAGTAGGTACTAATTCCAAGATATACTGGCACTGATCGCTCATCCTTAATGGGAAACAGCACGCTGCGGGGGGAAGAACGGTTAAATATTTCGTAGAAGAAGACTGCAAAGATCCTCGGCAGGTCAAATATCATAACCTGCCAGCCACAGCAAAGTTGAATAGCATCATTCTCTCTGTGTGGGTGGAAACATCGATACCCAGCACCAATGTTCAGCAATGATTCTGCAAAGTGACAGTTAAAACATGCTTTGCACCCAGACCAAATTCAGCATGGGGTATATTTAAGAGGGCCATGTTGTCGGAGCCAGTGTAGAGTCACTCTAAGATGGATGACGGGGGAGGGCGGCCGCAGCACTTGGGCCTTCGGACGTTCTTCATCAGGGATCGGAAGACGTTCGACCTCCTCCTCTTGCTCCTCTTTCCCGCGGGAGACGCAGAAACCCCCGACCTCCGGCGCTCCATCTGGACCTTGATAAGCCTCTCCTGCTCCCGGATCTTGCTCTGCAGGTGGTTCTGGATGGCGAAGCCCAGAGATTCGGGGTCTGCCGAAGCCCCGTACACCTCCCAGGTCATGCCTTGCTCGTCCCACACCACGTCGTGCACTCCCTTCGCCTTAGCCTGAGGGCCGGCCTTTTCCCCGCAGCTAGACTGCGTCTGCTTTTTCCGGCCTTCCGGGTTCCTTTGGCTCCCATCCAATGGCATCTCCTTCTTCTTGTCTCTATTATCCCCACCCTGGTCCAATTTTTGGATGCGCCCATCTCTATTAAGGGGTGTCGACTGTTTGAGATCTTTGTTAAGCCGGCCTCCTGCCTCTTTGCCCTCCTGTGCAGCATTCAGCAGTGAAGGACTTGCTTTCTCATCATCTCTCTCACATTCTGCAACAGTCACAGCTCCTGGCAAAAGGCCATCTTCCAGTGAAGATGTGAGTCTATCCGAGGGAGACTTGATGGGGTGTTTAGGAAGAGCTACTGTGTCCACGGGTAGTTGACACATATCGGAAGAAGCTTTGCTTTCAGGAAATCGCCTTCCTACACCCTCATGAACACTACTTCCAGTCTCAGCTCCTGATTTGCGATTGCATG
The DNA here is from genome assembly GCA_029721435.1 of Gymnothorax reevesii. Taxonomy (NCBI): domain Eukaryota; kingdom Metazoa; phylum Chordata; class Actinopteri; order Anguilliformes; family Muraenidae; genus Gymnothorax; species Gymnothorax reevesii. The sequence continues at coordinate 6,596,724 of CM056574.1, read as the reverse complement.
CTGGGTCACTCACTTGTGATGATTGACCACAGGAGCTGTCATTAGAGGAGATTTTTGATTGACCGCAGGGCTCAATGTTAATCTGATAAACGGGTTGTAAAAGAGGAAGCCACTTTTGGGCCGTGTCCACAGGCTCTTTATGCGTAGATCCTGGTCCTCTGCCAGGGTCTGAGTGCTGTTTTACGTCGGCAGTTTGATTACTGCATTGGTAAGCTTTCAGTTTATCTCGTCCTGGTAAGTGGTCGCAGATCTGCTTGCTGGTGTGGTGAGAGGACTCTCGCTGGACCTGCGAGGAGACGAGAGTGTGGCCGCATGCATCGCTAAGAATGCCGCTTTGGCTTGACCGGCTGTTGTCCATGGTGATCTGGTAAGCAGCCCTGCCACCCCTTTGACAGGTGACAGTCAGCGTTTCCTGCACTTCGGTTGCCATACCATTAAGCTCGAGCGGTCCTCCCTGTGATGACAGGCTTGGGCTTGTACCGACGGATCGGCTGCAGACACTGGCAGCTGCCTGAACCCCAGCATCACGGCAGCTGAAATTAGAAGCTGCAGGGTGCTGAGCGCTCACAGTCATAGTCCCGGCTTCCTTGTACCGTAAACCGAAACCCTGAAGGGCACCGTGGTCGTCCTCTGCTGCTGCATCCGGGGTCTGGGAAGGTCCAGCAACTGTCAAGACTGCGCCCAGTTTGTTGGGAGGCCCGAGAGGTGAATCTGTATGACTCTGAGGCACGAAGGATGGGTGATTACATGAGATTAACTCAGACTCTCTGGCTTCCTTCATCAGAGAACCTACTGCACTTTTATACGCAGATGCTGATGTGGCATTGCCTGCCCTCCTAGCCATATGACATTCTGCTTCCGGGGACCTTGACTTCTCTCTTTTGTCCTGTTGCAGGTTTGCCGTCAAACATGTGGAGGATTCCCTCTCACAGGACTGTGAACAGTTTTCTGTCTGCACCGAATCGTTGGGTGATACACAGGGTAAACACGGGCCATCTTTGAGACCCTTCAATTCTGATAATAGCGAGGTATTCTTGCAAGAGGATTGAAATTCTGGATTTTTTTCTTGCTTAGTGGTAACTGTCAACGGAGCAGAGTGTGTTGGTTGAAAGACCTGGTCTGACCTTCGTACCACATTTGTCTTATGCTGAGATGCTGGTGAATAGTCATATTTCTTTGTCACACCGTCATCTATTGATTGTTCCAACACCTTTGCTGAACTTTCCATGCTATCTCTGGAGTCATTTATTTGTGATCCGACTTTCGGCGATGTTGCAGCAGATGATGACACTTTGGTCTTACAAATGCCCTCCTTAGCTTCTGAAGGTGACATTCTCAATGTAACGTAGCCATCCTCACGGCTTGATGTGACGTTACTGACACAACAACCCAGTGGGATTTTGCCTGTTTCGGCATTCTTTCTTGATAAAAGCTCAGATTGACCACAATCTCCAGAAGAAATGCTTGCTGATTTACCATAATTAGCTACAGAAGTGGTGGTATCCTCAGCTACAGAGGGGATGGTGAACTTGCCATCATCTTTGGAAGAGGAACTGACCATGGATTTCCTATGATCTTCAGTTGAGAACGTGCAGCTGGATTTCCCTTGATTTCCTGTGGAGGAAGCGATGGTAGATTTGTCATAATCCTTTGCTAAGGAAGTGGTGGTGGATTCCCCATCATCTCTGGGAGAGGAAATGACAGTGGATTTCCTGTGATCTTCAGGATAGGAAGAGACGGTAGATTTTTCATGATCTCCTGTACAGAAAGTGATGATGGATTTCCCATCTGCTGAAGAGGAAGTGACAGTGGGATTCTCATTATCTTCCAGTGCGGAAGTGATGGTGGTTTTTCTATGATTTTCGGTACAAGAAGTGATGGTAGATTTCCTATCATCTCTGGGAGAAGTGCTGGTTGATTTCCCATGATCTCCAGTGGAGGAAGTTATGGCACATTTCTTATGAACTTCATCAGAGGAGGTGAAGGTAGATTTCTCCTTCGCTGCAGCTGAGTTCTCATGATCTGGAGGAAAGGGAATCGAAGTCTTCAAAGCCTCCCTATTACCTAGCAGATCATTGACTGAAGATTTTCTCATTCCACTATCCTGTGTTTTGACAGACACATGACTCAGCTGTTCCACCGGTGCAGACAGCGGTTTTGAGTGCTGGGTCGGCTTATCACTGGCACATGAGTCATGGCTTTTACCGGAGACGAGAACTTCGGGCTGTGGGACCATCTCAGCAGTCATTGCCCTTTTGGGGTCAGGAACAGTGCCCATTTTTAACTTCCTGTCTTTAAACCCAAAGCAAGAGGGTGCGGAGGCAGACTGTGTTTCCTGTGCATTAGCAACTGTGTCGACAAATCATGTATTTCTAAAAAAAAAAAAAAAAAAAAAGAACTTCAAACCAAGTTTACAAGGGACAGCAGGTGAAAATATGATATAGTTACATCCAATTATGCTGCATTTTAAATTCTGGTCATTTAAACTCTGTCTTTATGCTACAATTCAACCAATGATCTTGTTGCCGTAATTCTCAGATATTGTTTAATGTCTATGATGCAATTTTCCAACACTGAAATTAAAACATTTTAAATCACCATTGAAATTATTGACAGTTTTCGTCCTCCTGAGGGCCCTCACATTCAAAATAATAATAGATAGAATTCAGCACCAACAAACAAACAATATCCCCAACAGTTTGGATAGTTATTGAAATTTTGCCAAGCAAACCTATTATATTTTTCCTTCCATCAGTCATGTAGTGAAGTTTTACTCCTCAAAGGCGCTGGCTTGATCTGCAAAATGTCTTGTTCTGCAAAATTCTTGTCTTGAAAAATGTTTGTAACCTCAGAATTATTTCATAAAATACAGAGTTTTCCTGTTTAGAATGAAATCTCTTAACAAATATCATTCCAGATATTTGATTGTAAATATTCAATCAAAGAAACCCTCAAATGGGCTCCAATGTCTCCAGTTCGCATATGTAGAACTACCAATAAATAGAATTGTGCCGAATGCAAGACCCCTCCTCTCTATAGAGTGTACCTGTGACAGCCAGCACCAATCATCCCACAACCACGTACAGCGGCAATGCTCAATCTTATCCAACCAGGGATAGGCAATGTTTATGCTATTTTTTGCTAAATTTAGCCCAATATTTTAGGGTAATATATCTGACTGTACTCATCGAGGTCTCCACTGAACACCCTGCAGGAGTCTTAGTTGGGTCGAAACAAATATCTGCCCCAACGCCGGCCCTTCCCAGATGAGATTGGACACCTAAAATGAACGAGCCGTTATCTAGCTATACTTGTATTTCATGTGTGAGCAGAGCCCAGGCAGTGTGAACGCACAGCTGAATGTGCACTACCACAAATGCTCAGTGAATGTCAAGTCCCCAAGATATACTGTACTAGTCTAGTGCATAAGTCGTAGCTCCATTGTACTAAGCTGCAGTGAGGTTAGACCTTTTTGCCAAATGCTAAACCTACGACACTCCCTCACACAGATCATGATAAATGCCCCACTGAAAGTGAAAAAGCAACAACTGCAAAACTGTTAACAGCTTTTGAGAGGCCCACAGTCCAGTTTCACAAAGTAAGAATATCAAGTTAGCCGGATAACCCAACAGAGCAAAACCTGGAATCCTCAAAATAACAAAGATGGACTGGAGTCTTACAAGCTGTTCTTTTATTTACAAAGTTACCCGTGTGACTCATCAATCTGTCTCTGTGACACAGACCCCATGACATGAACGCCTGGACTACTGACATCATGCATTCCTCCAGCGCCCTTGAGGCAGCTGCCCTGTCAGTTTTGCAGCTGAATCCTTCGGTGGACCCTGTCACATTCTTCCTAAAATCAGTGACGTAAACCTTCAACACATGCCAGTGTTTTTATTTATTTATTTATTTATTTATTTAAGACACGAGCTTGATTCATGTTTCTCCCCTCTAACAACCAATGTCCCTTTGTAAAAGCAAACTCATTCCAAAGGAAAATTGAATGAGAGATGTAAATAGTTGTGCTTTTTTAGTAAAATAAATGAAAAATTGCAGATTGCAGAAAATCATAAATAGCCCTTGCACTCAGACAAAGCCCAAGGGAAAGTTCATTTTGTACCTTTAAAATATAATTTATGTTTTGTGTCAACGTTTTTCAATTTTATGAGTATACATTTCCTTACAAGTCTCGTTCAGGGACAAAGACAAAGGAAGGTCTTTGGAAATACACAAAAAACCTACATAATAAAAAACCTCATAAAGATGGTGATCAATATGTCTGACAAAATAATTCCATAATTGCAAGTGGAGATGTAGGCTAGACTAGACAAATGGTTTCGTCTAAATGGACCGGACCCACTGGTCAGTCATTCCATGGTCAGCTGGACTTTTTATGCCGTGCTTTTATATTCATGTCCTGATATTGATTTCAGGCTGTTAATACGGCCAACATCAACAAGGCCCATCGGTTTATATTAGGTAAATTCCAACATAATAAATTGAAGAAGTATCATCTTTTATACTTAAATAAAATAATAGTGTTGCTATTTTTGCTTAAAAGTACATATTGAGAGCATTTCACGATTGAAAAATGCAACCTTCGGATATCACCTTATCATATAATTTATAACAGAGAACCCATAGAGAGAAATTCTGTCATAACCTTATTTCCATAAATACAGTGCTTAAAATGTCATTGCCAAGTAGGTTAATTTGAAGGTCTGCGCGAGGCAAAATAGCCGAAAAATAATAATAATAATAATAATAATTCGGCATCTCTTTTAGGCATTGCACCTTAATCATTACCTGCCTAAAAACGAGTTATAACCTATAACCTGCAATAATATAAAACACAATTAAGGTGAATATCTTTGAAGTAACTGGCACGTAGGATGCGCGGTCCCATCGACAGCTGTGCAGCGGTTAAGTTAGGATAGAACGTGCCTCCAAATATATTTTGGCATTTATGTCAGTATTTCGAAACATCTCACTGCAAGCTACACAGCGTAGCCTAGCACAGTCTGTCCTAATATCTCGGGGTACCAAAGACACACACCGAACCCAGATTTATACCCTTTCTGCGGACCGCAATTGCAACTGACGGCCAAATCTGTTCAGCCAAATTAAATTAAATTACTTAATTCTGGCGGGAAGGTTCTGCGGTGAATTAATTATAAAAATATGTGAAGGAATGCCGAAGTGCGGTACGCAAGTTTAGGCAGACAGCAGAAAATAACACAATGACTTCACCAAAACAGCGTTAATAATAAGATGACCAACCCACCTTGCTAATCTCTAGCCTTCCATCACACGGCATCTAAGGTGTATCTGACCTTGCGGACGATTTCATCAGAATCTTCTGGCGAAATCCTTCCGATCGCATTCAAACCAGAAGACCGATATCGCTTTGCTTTCGCCTCGCGTAATTCCGAGTTGTATTTTGCGTTATTTATTCACTGCAGGTCCAGCCGGGATACTAACTCGACTGAATATGAATGAAAAACGTTCTAGGTGCTCTTCAGTGACACCATACCGCGCCTTCGAGCAAAAACAATTCAATACCCCTTCTCTTGGGGGATATTCATACTGCTGTACGCCAGTGGGAGAATGATCTGGAGGGATAGCTTTTGGTTTATCTTTGCTATTTTATGATTTTAGTCGGTGGGCAACGCCAAGAATTGCACTTTTAAATTAACAACACTTTTAAATAAAGTTGATAACCATCGCATTTACGTGATCACTGAAAGGTGATCTTTTATTTCAAGTCATACTGTAGCCGACGGATTGCGACCTCCTCGCCCTCAGGATGACACGTTAACGCACAGATATGCATCTTAAATGTGTCATCGGGACAACAAAAGCTCACTGAAAACAAATTATCGACTACAGTCCAATCAGGTGAATCAAAACCGTTTCACCCGGGGCGTCACAGAGGATGAAATCACTCGATGGGTCATTGGTGTGATACAGGGGGAATTTTCATTGACTAAATTTCTTTGATGAGGGTCAGATAGCAGTGATTTATGTACGCGGCCAGTAGGGGAAAATGTAGGACCTCGAAATCGCATTGACCAGGGACCATTGTCCTGATTCACATTAATGGATCTCGGCAGTGTTCCGGCGTTCCCGTCAACTCGTGTAAAAACTTCAGTTGATCTAGAATGTGGTTGCCACAGAATGGTTCGCCAGTGATCAACCATCCAAGGTATAGTTTAATTCTAGTCTGCCGAAAGTGTCAACTCCAGGTTCGTTGACGAAGGTAATCTGTGCCAAAAACCAGGATTTTTTAATTGACACAGTTCTTCAGTCGGAGCGTAAAGCTAACTGGTTAAATCATTCCTGGACTGTCAATTTATGACCCCTCTTCTATATTTCGCTGTGGCCCGCAAAACCCCATCTTTCTCATACAATGAAGGGCCAGATTGATCTTTTCAACAACCTCGAGGTCGTGATAATCCTCTCCTAGTGAGATCACCCTTCCTCGACTGTTTATATCATTGAGATACACCAGTCAGCCTCAGAATTACAACCACCTGCCTAATATTTTGCAGGTCCACCTTTTGCCACTCAGACAGCTCTGTCAAACTGATGTTTGCTTCAATTCACTAATGTCCCAGCAGAACATTTCCGAGAACAGCACATTTCTCTCCCACCCCCCGGTGCCATGGCCATCTTTTCCTCAGGTCAATGACAGACACGTACACGCCCGGCCAATGTACATGATGGCACTAACTGGACCAGGCAACCTTCTTCAATTGCTCCAAGGTCCAGTACCGACATACACACGCCTTATGAAGACGCTTTTTTTTTTTTGCAGTGGATTGGGGATAGAATGAGCACTTTGACTGGTCTGCAGCTAGAAAACATTGACACAGCAGCATGCAATGCACTGCGCCACATTCCTCAAATAGCCTAAGCATCATTAACATTCTCAACAATTTGTGCTATACCCCTACTGTCACAACATACCAGAAGGGACAAACTTCATTACCCTTGAGTTTTGACTTTGAATGTAATCTGTCGTGTGAAAAATTTGTTCCGTGTCCGGTGTGAAAGCAGCTTTAGGTGCTGAACACCTTGTTGCCGGGTCATTGTTAGTCCCTCCTTAGTCTACTGTTGGTAGGTACTCACCACTGCTGACTGCGACCAGCCAAGAGAAGTCTGCAACTTTGGAGATGCTCAAAACATAACCATTTGGCTTTTGCCAAAATCACTCCAAGTCCATTTCTCTCACATCCAACTCGATGACCACAAGAACCGACTGTTTAGTGTCTAAGGTCTATGTGTAGACCTTGACATGCGCTGCTCTCAGGAGATTATTACACCAAAAATGGGCACATGAGCATCAGAACTGGACTTGGAGGAGTTCATGGAGTTCACCCAGTCCAGCCAGACCCATTTTCTTTTACCTCACGTACATTGGCCAGGCAAGTGTGGGCCACTGACCTGGGAAAAACAAAACATCACGATGGACTATGGCAAGAAGACAAGCTGGTGGAAGGAGTTTGATGCCTTAAGAATGTTCAGGAGGGAAACTGGAGGTCTGGGAATTCAAGTGGACATCAGTATGTCAAACAGTTTTGACGGTACGAGGGGGACCTACACAACATTGGGCGGGTGGTATTATTGTTGTGGCCGATTGGGGAATATTACCAAAATATTCCTCATTTTATTTTCATTCATATTTCATTTTATTTACGGTTGGAACATTTTCTTCAGATGTAAGCAAACTGAGACCACTTGTTGCCCCAGGAATGACACTGGATACGGATCCCATTAATGCTGGGATTTCACTTCGCAAATAAAACACATAACATGAATCTTTTCATTTGTACCCTCACAAAAAATTTGAACAGGCTACGTCACCGAGAACAAATTTTTTGTAGCCTGCACCATTTTGTAACAGTCTTACCTCTTGAAAAAATGACATTACATCATATTACATCGCCCACGCGCACAATCAGAATCGCAAATGCCCCAACATCACAACTGGGAATTTGATAAGTATGACATCGGTATTCATCAATATGCATAAAGATGTGTGGACCAACTAACAATATAGTTTAATCCAGAAATGATCATCATAAGTGAGAGCAAAGGCAAAATAAATAAGTAATAAATTATATATGCAAAATATACATGTAGATAGAATTTTGTACGCTATCTTTTCAGTATAACTGAATGCTGATTGTTTCTCAGTGTACTTCAACGCTTTCCAGTCTCAGCTCTAGTAGCTCTTCTATTTCTTCCATTTGTCATGGCTTTGTAAGATAAATGATAAGTTGAGACAATTATTTGCGACAACAAACACACACGCACAAAAAACTAGAATATGAAGTAACTGCACTGCATTCTCTCATGACCGAGAACAACATTCATGAATCGAATTTCACGCCACGCCTACTCATCACGCCATTGGCTTGTTTATATCAGGGGCAGCGTCCCCCCTCGTTACGATTGGCGCCTTCGTCAGCAGTTTAAATTTAAATTTTACCAGACATTACCGGTGGTGATTGTAAGCTGGGAAATTCGCTAGTCAGTCTTGTGTTTGAGGTGGAACGTAGTTCACGCGAAGTTCTGAAAAAGAACGTCTGTCTTCAAAAGGTACCGTTAACTAATTAATTTGAACAGCCAGAGATGGTAGGTGCAGATGGTGCAAACTTTATCATTTTAGCAGGCTAACAAAGTTACTTGTAATGGAGTTTTAGCAAACTCTAATTTGGCTAACCGTAGCTTAGGTGCTGTTAACAGGATATCAACTTAAACTAGCGAAGTTACCGACGAGCGGCATGAAACTATCTAGCTAACTAACGTCTGGAATTATGAAGTTTAAGCAGTAACGTTAACAACGTTGGTTACTTGGCAAGTAAAACCGCTTTCACGCTGGACGCGAAAGGAATTTTTCGTACGACACATTACATTCAAAGTCAATGAAAAGACGCGAATATTCGCGTGTTTGCATTGACTTTGAATGCAATCCGTCGGGCGTGAAGTTCGTTTCGTGTCCAGTGTGAAAGCGGCGTTACTTGCCAACGTTTATGTTGCTGTGAAGTTTAGTTCACGTTTGCCTTCGCAGGTTAAATCATTAACTAGCTGCTCTTACGATTGAATTTCCACGCATGAACATGTGCGCAACAGGAATGTTATCCTGCCTAATTTGTGTGACTGACGTTAATGGTAATTTTATTAATCGTAGTCGTTTTTGGTTGTAATTTTATTGTTATAAATGGTGAGAGGTTTAACTTTTAACGTTATCTGCGGTGAATTCGAGCCTCGTTCCCAGTCAGATGGGAGTCGTTACGTATATTTGCTAACTTGCATACATGGCCCGGTTCTAAGAAGTTTTCTAAACCCTGATGTCAGATTGAAAGCGGAACCACACTCGTGATGCCCGGTGTCATCAGCGTGTTGCCTCATTTTTCCGAACCATCATAATGTTATGGGACGTACTGGGCTGACGCACTAGTTTAATGCATTTCTGTGCGGTTTATTTCCACAGTCATCTGGGGTGATGTCAGGCACGATGGGAGCTGAGTAACGGTGTGTCCTCTTCTCTCCTGTTAGAATGAGCGCCCTTGCTGTGAATGACGAGAACTGCGTCGAGGGCTGTAGCAGGAAGCCTGTTGGTTTGGAGGTGATCTGCGACATCTTTAGTACTGCGCAGCCCACGGGGAGACCCTCGATTCTGCGCCAATCCCAGATGGAGAACGTGCCCTCCAAAAATGTGCCAAAAGCCAAGGTGCATTGACTCTGCTTTTAAACCGCTCATTGTTTAGTTATTCTCTCTGAACTGTCACATCAGTGTGCCCCCTGTGTTTCCTGAGAAATTCAGCTTATGGGTTTTCTTGTCAGGTGTGTTTTCAAACGCCACAGAGACACCCGGTTACCAAGAAGATCTTGTCCCCCTCGAATCCTAAAATGTCTGGTGTCCTGGAATCTCCTGATGTGTTCGCCTCATTGAGTAAACAGTGAGTTTGACGTCTATATGAAATGCCCAACAGTAATTTTTCATTTGCGTAGATGTGTTCAATTTATACACAAATTGGACTTAGGATGTTAATAATTTGGGTTTCTTTTTTTTTTTCTTGTGTCCAGTGTCCACAGGGGAATTTCTTTATAGATAAATGCATGCTGGGTACATCACAAAAAATCCAGAAAGTCTCAAGCATGGAATAAATGGTGTCCAAAAAAAAGGCTGGACTCCACAAGCACAGTGCTTTTTGAATTTCTATTCTAGGTTATCTTGCTCCAGAGAGATTGCAAAAACAGTGATTAGAAAGCGAGGCCTTTTTGTCTTAGGTTTAATTAAGAAAATAGTAAGAAAGTGTGACCATCCTAGTTAAGCCTCCTGCGCGCGAGGGGGGGGGCGAGGTGGGAGGAATTAATTCCTTAAATGAGGAATGAATTCCCTGAACTTTTATAGACACTATGATGCTATTTCAACATTGGATGGCTGATAATCTTTATACAACAGACCAATATTTTTCCGTCATCTAATTCGTTTTTTTTTTTTTTTTTTCTCCAAGATGGACGCTCGATTCAACAAGGCAGTGTCTCAGACATCCCCATTCCGATGGGCATAACTCGTCTCTTGCGCACCAGATTGTCATGCAGATAGTATCAAAATGGTCTTAATACGTTTTCTTACCTTATCCTCCCAATCGAACTGGTGAAATTAATTGTACTGTCCGTATTTGGACCTGAAATCGGAAGGAAATTTCACGCTGCCATTAAAACTCGACGGGGACGCGTAATTATATGGTGAATTTGTCACATGACCTGAAGGTAGTTCCTGATTTTGGCTTAGTTACTACCGGTGTAATTTCTTTTGCATAAGTTTAATGAAATCAGGAATCCTGAGGTGCTGACCCGCCGCCATCTTGGTCGCAGTTGTAATGTATTCAAACAACCATGGTGGCAATCCCCAGCGGACTGTGACGTACCTATGTAGGTGCACTCATACAATCATATAATGGAGTAGACATGAATAAAGAAATCTTGAATGTTGTGGCCTATCTTTGCTTAAAAAGAAAAAAATCAATGTATAGATGTTTTCCAATTTCTGCTATTTTACTTTTGGTTCAATTCTAGTATGGTGTGCTGGCAGCAGTAATGTAACTTCGTGTAACTCTTCAGGGTTATGCATTTTAAGCTTTTGCTTGCTGTTGTGCACAGGATGGCGTCATTGGATATCAGTGGGAGTCCTGTACTGGATAAACATAAACCTGGTAAATATGTTGGGTGTCTCTTGCAGTACATGCAATTATCTTTTGTTGTTTGCCCACTCTTTGCATGCCCATGAATGAACAGCCTGCTTCTCTTAAATCTAGGTTTCCATGACCCCTACGAGGCTGAGACACCTTCTCCTAGTGACATGGGACTTTCAACCAATGGAGGGTACCAGCTGGACTTTGACAACCTTGAGGCCATGAATCCATTCAAATCCTCCAGTCTAGTGAACAATTCCCCAGTAAAGCCCCAGAATTTGCAGAAGCACCAGATCGCTGTGCAGAGGGAAGAGGTGGACCCTTTTAAAGCATCTACTCTGATACCAAACTCCCCATTGACGGCTCAGATGCCTGCTGAACCTCTGGTCACTGTACATGACCATATTGGAGATCCTTTCAAATCTTCCAGTCTGGTGAACAATTCTCCAGTGAAGAATCCAGGCCCTGTAGAATCTCTCAGTACTGCAGAGAGTGAGCCTGTAGCCAAAATAGCCGCTAGCAGTGACTCTCAGACCGCTGTTGACGAACTTGTGGATCCTTTCAGAGCTTCCAATTTGATTGTCAACTCTCCAGTGAAGAGCCAGAGCCCAGCAGAACATGAGGCGACTATGCAAAGTGAAACTGTAGATCCATTTAAGTCTTCTAACTTGATGGTCAACTCCCCAGCCAAGACTTCTGCACCCACAGAATTTGAGGCCACTGCACAAGGCGAAGCCCAGGATGGTGCGAAAGATGCCGACTTGATTGTCAACACCTCCCTGAAGACCCAGATATCCACAGCACTTCGGATTGTGTCAGAAAGTGAGGTGGTGGATCCTTTTAAAGTTTCTAACCTGATGGTCAACTCTCCAGCAAAGGTCCAAGTCTCTTCTGAACCTCAGGACAATGTGCAGTGTGAAGGTGTAGATCCATTTAAAGCTTCCAACTTGATGGTAAACTCTCCCGTGAAGAACCAGACATCAGCTGAACATGAGGAGACGATGCCAAGTGAAGCCGTAGATCCATTTAAGGCATCTATTGTGATGGTCAACTCTCCTGTGAAAAACCAGAACTCGGGAGATCATGAGGTGACGATGCCAAGTGAAGCTGTGGATCCATTTAAGGCTTCTAACTTGGTCAACTCTCCTGTGAAGAACCAGGCCTCAGCTGAACATGAGGTGACTATGCCAAGTGAAGCCGTAGATCCATTTATGGCATCTATTGTGATGGTCAACTCTCCTGTGAAGAACCAGAACTCGGGAGATCATGAGGTGACAATGCCAAGTGAAGCCGTGGATCCATTTAAGGCCTCTAACTTGATGGTCAACTCTCCTGTGAAGAACCAGGCCTCAACTGAACATGAGGTGACTATGCCAAGTGAAGCCGTAGATCCATTTAAGGCGTCTACTATGATGGTCAACAGTCCTGTGAAGGACCAGACATCAACTGAACATGAGGCGACAATGGCAAGTGAAGCCGTAGATCCATTTAAGGCATCTATTGTGATAGTCAACTCTCCTGTGAAGAACCAGAACTCTGAAGATCATGTGGTGACAATGCCAAGTGAAGCTATGGATCCATTTAAGGCCTCTAACCTGATGGTCAACTCTCCCATGAAGACTGGGCTCTCTGTGGACCTCCAATCCACTGGACAGGGTGATGTCTTGACAAATGATGCCAAGGACTTGGCAGAGAAGGTTGTCGTACCTCTTGCGCCCCTGGATGAAACCCTTCCCTTTGCCTCGTCCGAAAATTCGATAGCAGACATGTCGACAGAGGTGCGCTCCACGGAAAGCACGGTGATCATCGACCTGAAACAGGCGGAGACGTCCCATAACGAGGGAGATTTTGAGCCTGAGGCAGACGTTTCCAAAAACCAAGACGTCCCAGCCAATGGTGACTCTTCCCAGCCTGTGGAAACTCCGCCGATAACTACCAGAGGGGCCTACAACTTTGATTTTGACAATTTGGATTCCATCAACCCCTTCCAAGCAGGTGGCTCCAAGCTCCAGAATTCCCCCATGATCAGCAAGCCTCAGCCCATTCACTCCCCTGTTGTGGCACCGGAGGCCCCTAAAGTGACCGAGAGCAAAGAGTCCATCTTGCCCAGGAGCAGCCCAACGGTTCAGATGGCAGAAGTCGGAACCCTCAAGGCCTCCGACGGGTTCGATTTCTCTCCTTTCCGGATGGAACCCAAGGTGAAGAGCATCCCAAAATGTGTCCAGGGAGAGGCTCCAGCCCAGGCACCTGTTGGTACTGAGACTGGGCTGACCAACACACCTGTTCTGAAGGATAAGGCAAAGGGGCCTCCGGCCCGGTACGTCCCATTTTCTTCGTTTTTATAGATTTGTGATGCATTCACGTGGTTTGTATACTGTGATAATATAATGTATAATATATTTTTTATTTTTATTCCCCTCCCCCACCCATCGGTATCCCTGTGCTCACATTTAACATAAATTAATTACATTGGCTGTGTTGTATGATCTGGTTTTGTGTTCTTGGTGAGCATTTTGAGGACCATTGAATAACTTCTGTGCTAGAATTTCTGCCAAAATGTAATTGGTTTCCTATGGTCTTGTGGAGGGATAATGTTGGTCACAGAAGTGAGAAATTGATACTCATTTCCTCAGGGTGGGATATGTGGCTCCTTTTAAAGAAGACGTGATGTCTGCAACAGAGGTAAGGGTGTCCTTATTTTGCATCAAGTTTTAAATAAATTTTGGGCATTATAATTAACATTAACATTATATAACTCAGGGGTGTCAAACTGACCCGTAAATGGGCCAAGAGGCTGCAGGTCTTCACTCCTACCAAGCAGAAGCTCACCTGTAAGCACTGATCTAGGCCTGCACAACTGATTAGTTGTATTACGTGCGCTTCTGTATTGTTGGAGTGAGAACCTGCAGCCTCTTGGCCCGTTTACGGGTCAGTTTGACACGCCTGATATAACTAATCAGTTTGTCTCCCCATAAGTTGCAGTCGATTTCTTCTGTAAATGAGTTTTATTCATGTCTAAAAATCGCACTTGCTCCACACTCATCAGCCAGTCGTTCTTCCTTGGTTGAATATTCTTGCTGCCTCTGCCATCCATAAAAGCTGGGTGGAAGTTGCGTGTCCGCCCTTGTAGGCTTGTTAGCCCAAACAAGATCTCATTACTTAATCTGTCATCATGATTTTTGTGTGTGGTAGCGTGGACTATGGGCCAGGGCACAATTTATAAAATTTGGGATGCATTTCAATTCAACTGGCCATAGATGTCCAGTTCTTGGTGATTAAATGTGTTGGTGGAGGTGCTCTCTTGGAGTTTAGTTTTTGCAAATTCTGTTAATGTTGCAAAAGAGAGTTTCAGAGTTGGCTGATAACTGGCTGAGTAAAACCTGGAATGGCTCATTCGTGGTCAGTCCGTGCTCTGGATTACTAAATCAGTAATCCTGCTTCACGAGAAGGAGCAACCCTGGAATGTGGCTCCTGGGAAAGTGACCTTATCAAAATGCTGTTTCTGAACAGAAGACCCTTCAGGAAAAAGGCAGTCTAGTCTCTGAAGCGCGAGGGTGCCCCCCCATCCAAGCTCCAGTTTCCCTGCCCCCCCGGCTGCAGACCCCGGAGCCCCCCACCAGCTTGGCCCCAGGGGACAGCTCGCACAGCGGCGTGGCCCCTCAGGAGGAAGAGTTCGTCCCCGGCGCCACATGTAAGCGTGACACAGCTCTGATTGGTTGTGTGTGATGTGATGTGATTGCTGCTATGCTTCGTGCTAAATCTCCTAAACCTCAATCTCATTTCAGTCATGGCTGCTGATTTTGGCCAGATCGACTATCTGGAGCAGTTTGGGTCCTCCACGGTACGTACGCTCCTGAGAGCCGCAACCCTGCACGTTAATGACGGGAGTGCTGCTGCACTTGCTTTTGCTGGCATTTTCTTTTGCCGTCATTTGGCAGTCCTACTTATTACTGGTAAGTTCCACTGAGACCGATGTGTCTTTTTCAGGGTAGGCCTGAATACAATAAAACGATTACAAAGTGGGTTAACACAGAGCGTAGTAAAATTCACACAATTGCATACATCAACTGCAGAATAATGGAAAACAAACTAAAATGCAGTTAAATTCAAGTGTAAAGGACAGAGAACAAGTCCAAGGTTAAAACTAAAGGCAAGGACATCTGGCCACCTCAAGTAACATCTCCCGCAGTCGATTCTGGGATTCATGTGGAATGAGACAGTCAAACTTCAGAGTCTTTCTGTAAAGAAACCCAATTTTTGTTCTGATTTTATGGGACAAGTTTGACACCTGAGTTTTAAAGGAAAAATCATGATCCCGCCAGATACCCAAATACTTAAGACTGAACTTGCTCAATTTTAGCCCCAGTCTCAGAAAATTGAGTCATTTGGCATAATTGCATTCCGAGCAGGAAAAAAAGACTTAGTTTTATCCATATTTAAAACAAGTTTCATTTCTGCCAGAGCGTGTTGAATAATATTAAAAGCCGATTACAGGTAGATAAGGGCCTGGGCACATGTTGGTGCAGAGGAGTACAACACAGTGTCATCTGCATAAAAATGAACCTGGCAATTTGCAATATTACGAGCAATATTAATGAATTGTGAATAAAATCGGTCCAAGAATGGATCCTTGTGGTACTACTTTTGTCACTTTTAAAAATTTGAGTCTTTGCATCCCCAAGCATAATAGCTTTTGTTCTATGACAGTCCTGGAACCATAAGATTTAAACCAAACTCCCGGCTACATGCAATTGTGACTCCACATAAAGCTTGGTTTTACCCAGGATGTCTTGATCGGTGTCTGTGAAACCGGTCCGGAGTGTTTTGGGGTTTTAAATGTTTGGTTTTTTTAATGCAGTTTAAGGAGTCGGCGCTGAGGAAGCAGTCCCTGTACCTGAAGTTTGACCCCCTCGTGCGAGACAGCCCCAAAAAGCCATCGGCCTGTACCGTCGACCCACAGCAGATCCCCCTGCCCCCCTCCTTTGCCTCACGGTGGGTCCCGCGGGGTACTGCACGCGACACCACGTAACGATGGCTAGAGTTCGTACGTGGTTCACACAGCATGGCTGTAAACGCCTGAGAACAAAAGACGAAAGTCTCCACATCAGCACTGAAATGTTTAGTGTTTTTCATGCCCATTGTGCTGCAGCATGTAGAATGCAAAATTACTGCTGGCAGCCTGGGAATATTGAGCACCTCGCTGTACATGGTAAACTTCTGGTTAATCAGCATCCAAGAGTGATGGGGTTTATACTGTCCTGGGGTAGCCTTGTGTGGCAGTCCTTTCGGGCATGTCTGACCTTTCAGATTTACCAGTGTGACTGCACCCTTTACCACTGTGCGCTCCTTTACTGGTGTCAGATCTACAGTGCGCTTGGACATTCTTGGGGTCATGAAGCCTGGTGGTTTACAGTGTGTAATGTCACCATCTGTGTCTGATGCCTCTGTGGGTATGTCTGCGAATGCTGTTTGTGTGTAATGAACCTTACTGTTTCAGGTTGTGTGTTTGTGTGTAATGACTCCTGGTGGTTCAGGTCCTGGATTCATGTGTAATGACTCTTGCTTT
Source organism: Gymnothorax reevesii (assembly GCA_029721435.1). Taxonomy (NCBI): domain Eukaryota; kingdom Metazoa; phylum Chordata; class Actinopteri; order Anguilliformes; family Muraenidae; genus Gymnothorax; species Gymnothorax reevesii. The sequence goes on along the minus strand of CM056574.1, from coordinate 6,579,948 downwards.
GGGTTGAGGGTTTGTGCGTAATGACTCCTGGGGGGGGGGGGGGAATTCCATCAACGTAGCTAAGAACATCCAGATTAAGGCGTAATCTTGAGGCTTGTTTTGGCTCCAACTCCCTGTCTAGCCTTGACCCGTTCCATCAAGTGAAATAAACTAGCTCCAACTGACGCTAATTCCTGCCTCATCTGCTAAGCTGCACTTCGTACATGAGCCCAGAGAAAATTAAAAGCCCACACCAGCAAAATGACTCAAACAAGGGAAAGGAACGAGCGGAGAGGTTTTCCTTTTTTGTGTGGTGTCTTTTTTTTTTTTTTTAAAGGGTGTGTAACCAACGTTAAGGCGCTATACCACCACGCACTATGGTGACCTAAGGTCTAGAGTATACAAAAAAACCTAATCCACAGTTCTGTCTCAACACTTTTTTTTTTTTTTTTTTTTTCCTTCTTCTCTCTCCCTATTTCCCTAGCACTTAACTTCCTCAACATGACTGTAGCCTACATTGCTAATTTGCGTTTGGCTCTCGCCAAAACCTTTTTCCAAAATTTCTTGGATTTCTCCCTTCTCTTCCATAGGCTAATTCCTAGAAATTCCCTCCCTGCATGGACCACCATCCTAATCCTTTCCGTCTTCAATTCAATTTCTTTTGCACAATTAATGACCATTGCAATGAAAGCCATAAATGTACCAGAATGTTTTTGCCCTACAAACTGCGGCAATATTCTTGGCACCAGAAGCAATGCAGTGGCGCCCTCTCACAAGCCCTTAACACAACTCGCGTAGCTCAAAAATATTCTGTCCGCTAACTTTTTCGAATTGAGGCAAAACCATGCTGTGTTGCTCCTTCCAGTCTGTGCGCCGAGCTGCACAAACTCCCTCTACTGCCAGAAAAAATCTACTTGAACAGAATAACGGACACCTCCAATTACACCCTTTTTGTTGTGTCGCCTGCGAAGCATAGCGGCACATGGGGATCACTTTGTCCGGCGTCTGTCTGTCCGGTAGTCACACTTTCAGTTGGTAGTCACACGCAGGTGACACGTGTTCACCTGAACACTCTAGTTTAGTTGGCCGCTGATGCATTTTAAGACATGTAATTTGACAGAGATCAAATTATTTGATGTGCTTTTCCCTTGTTTCGCCGTCCTTCATTCAATTATCACTTCAATTCCACTTCTACATACCCTGCAATCCATTGTCCCCTGTTACATTTTTGACAAACTTCCCGACAAAATGATCACTGAATACAAGTTTGATTTTCCCATCACCTTCATCCTTACAACAAACGGCCCTTCATCAGTTTCACTGGCACTTCATTTATTCCTTTTTTTTAACCCCCTTCCACCTCATCTCTCTACTTGTTCAACATTTCAAGCAAAAGACAACCATCTAACAATGAAACAAATCGCTACACTTTAGAATAGGGGTGGCCAACCCTGATCCTGGAGAGCCGCAGTGTCTGCTGGTTTTCAGTGGTGCTTAGCACTTGATTGATGAATTCAAGTAGTTGATTATGCACTTCACTTATCTCACCTGGTGTCTTAAATCAGGTGGGGAGAACCAAACTCAGCACACCCTCTGGCTCTACAAGACCAGCGTTATCCACCCCTGCTCTATAAACTCTTATCTGTAGCATACTCTGTACTCTGCCTGCATTACAACTGCGCAAAATATCCAGCCAAACTGAAAAATCTTGGTTAACACGTAGATTGTTGTCACAACCTGCAAGTCTGCTTAATTGGCTTTAGGAGTCTTGTGGTTTGTCCCTGCTAATTGCTTGATTGTCTTATTACCAAATTCAACCCAAGACAGCAGGTGGGATCAGTTAAGTGAATAATCAACTACTTTAATCCATCAATCGAGTGCTGAGTAACGCTAAAAACCAGCAGACACTGCGGCTCTCCAGGACCAGGGTTGGCCATCTCTACTTTAGAAATTGGTGCCTTCCACTCCACCGGCGCAGCCCGTCTCTGCGCTCTCCTTAGCAGAGCAAACCCTCCTTATGGGGGTTTGTGAGGATTATTGGGAAATTATCACAAGGAAAGGGAGGTGGCCTGGCAGAATATCGCTGAGGCTACATGCAGAAGTGACACAAAGATCATTCAATGGGTTGTATTATATAATAAACAATATACTGCATGAAAGGAACGAAATGAATGTAGATGGGGTAAATTCACCAAATTTATTTTCGAAAGCAATACCACATTTATCAACTGATTTGCTGCCAAAAATTTTAGATAATTTGCTGGCCTATTTGAATTTTTTTTTATTTTTTATTTATTTTTTTTTTAAGTTTTTGATTTTGTCTTTATTGAAATTTTTATTTTTGAATTGTTAATTTTTATGCCCCCGCCCTCCAAAGAGGAAAGCGGGCATTATGTCGACACCATGTCCGTCCGTTAACTTTTTGTTTCCGTGGGATAACGATAGAATCCCTTGTCGGATTGATGCCATTTCTCAATGGCGTATTGGGAGTGGCTAGAGGAAGGTTCCTTTCGAAAACCAGCGTTGTGCGATATCTAATATGGCCGCCACAGCAGCCATCTCAATATGCCCTTGATCATCATACAGGCGGGGGCGTATGCCACGCTTGTTTTTAATGAATTATATTTGTTTCACGTAATCATTACATGACATTGGAGTGTGTAAATGCACTGGCAGAACTGTCTTTTGGGTGTCTGTTCCTGTATATTGGACATTCTTTGAACATGGATTAAGCTAATCCTCACCTTAAACCTGCCGCAGGGCAGGATTGCCCTGCATCTTAAATCACCATGGCTATTAGGCTGGGATTCACATTAACCACCTTGATGGAAGGGAGATTTGGCTTGGGTTGCTGGAACAGAAATCTGAGCTTAGCTGTATGCATCAGGCGTGGCCAGAACCATGGTTTCCATGGTTACCAATGTGGAGCTAATCTCAGCCACTTTGATGGAACTGAACTCTTGCCATCATAAGCCAGACTTGGCCATTTAAGTCTGCATTTTCCCTTAGCCTGCTTGATAGAATACCCCCCTGGTGTCTTGGGTTGTAGGTTTGTGTGTAATGACAACTGGGCCCGTATTCACATAGCATCTTATCTTAGCGCTAGGACTACTCCTAAGTCACGGAAAGACATTTTCTGTCGGAGTAAAATCTTAAAACTAATTCACACGGCCGCTGAGGGCAACTTCTAGCTAAAACTAGTCACTCCTAGAATAGGAGTAGCTCTGAGACAGGTGGGAGTAAATCTCCATTGCCATGGCTGACGTCAATTCTCATGCGCGAGTCTTGGGACAATGACCACAGTGATTGGTTGTTTGGTGACAGGGCGGCCCATTGGAAAAAAATATCCCACATACAACCCATGGAGGGAAAAATGCGGAAATGGCCCAAGCGGCTGGTTTGTCCCATAGAATATGTTGAGCACTCCTGATAATGCACTATGCGCAGTCCCCACACGTCACGCTCTAGGCAAATACACATACATGGGAAAGAGAGATGTTAAAACGCCAATAGCATAACGAGTCAAAACACGTCATTATCCCCAATAATTTAAGTCGGGTCGTTCAGGTTTGTTTGCCCTAAACTGTCATGGATGAAAGATCAAAAAGGACGCGAAAGCCCAACTGGAGCCACGACCAGTTACTGCTGCTGGCCCAGTTGGTGCTGGAGCGAAAGCATGTACTTAAGCTCTCCCAGACTTAGGAGCTACTTTTAGGCCTAAAATGCTTTGTGAATAACACTTAATAAAAAAATAGGAGTCCTAATATTTACGACTTTTTGTTTCTCCCTCAATCCAGCAATTAGGACCTACTTTTAGCACCAAGATGCTTTGTGAATATGGTCCCTGGTGTTTCGGGTCATGGGGTTGTGGGTTAATATGTAATGACTCCTGGTGTTTCAGGTTGGAGAAGCCGGTGGACCTTGTGGTGGTGGAGCAGAGCCGATCGGGGAAGGCCGACGCCCTGTTTTTCCTGGAGGAGCAGCTCCCAGCACCAGTAAGAGCTCAGCGAGGCTTCGGTCTGCGTTGCGCACCGCCGGGTTTGTAGGAATCGGGCAGAAACTTGCCTTCAGGTCCAGCAGTGTCTGCATGGAGGGGTTTTACAGGGCTGTGAGGTTAAGGTGATGCGTATGTAATGTAAACGCCCTCGTATTACAGCTGACAGTCGCCTCTTAATACTCCTGTCCTGCCCAGTGTCAGTGCTTTAATTTCTCACGGTCCAAATGGGCGAAACATCCTCAGTGTGGCAAAGAGTAGCATCACTGGAAATCTGTCTGGGGTCAGAAAATGAAGGACTGAAGGTCACAATTGGCAAAACCAAAAGGGGAGCCTGTGGGCTCTGATCTGAGGGTGAATTGTGTTGGTCTGTGATTCAGTGCTTTAATTTGTACTAATTAAAAAATAGACTTTAGATCGTGGTACAATTCGCATCGCTCGAACTGACATTTTTATGGGCCTGTCCTGGCAGCATAAGCATGAGATGTTTACTTTGTTATTGCTGTGTTGAGTACCAGTGGGGTGTATACATTGAAAATTATGCTATTAAATATCTACAGTAAGTCCTCTATGTTATCCTGTTCTTGTGGCATCAAGGATTCTACACGGACAGTTACCCCCCCAAAACGGCTCCAGAGTGGCCATTCTGGAGCCGTATATCAGATGGCCATTATGTGAACTGCTAAATTATTCTGTTTGCAGGCAGTTTTTCAGGGACTAATGCCGCTAGCACGGGGAGCCTCTGCGGTGTGTTGAAAGTCGATGGTGGTGCAGTTGTCTCAAATGCTGTGCGTTCAGCTCGCGTGTTCCCCCTGTGTTCTTGTGGGTTCTCTCCCGTCCCACACTCCGGTTTCCTCCCACAGCCGAACAAAAATGCTCAACCCAAAGGCCGTTTGAAGTGTTTGTCGACAGTGTTTGATTTCCAAAAGTTGAGGCCGATGGGATCTTATACCTGTCGAATGTTTAACGTTGTTGACACTGTATATCGTTTTATTTCATTGGTTGAATCGACCAAAAGTTTGGTGGTTGCCATGGTTATAGAACTTAAGTGCTGTAGCATCGGCAGAAAGATTGGTCAGTCACTGTAAGGAAATGACTCGCCATCATAACCATGGAGATGACTGTTGGCGCCAGACGTTGTCCAACGCTTTAAACTGAATGCGATCAGCCTGACGCTTGAGGTGTCTGTCGGCATTAGTCTTTGAATTATAAGATGGTCAGACTTGGCCGACCTGGCAAACTGAGGCAGAAACGGCGCGGGCCTGCAGCACTCACCTTGTGGAATTGAGGAAACACTGAATGCTTGTGGCGTCTCTCCTAGGCCGCGGCCCCCCTCGTGCCCCCCTCTATCCTCTGCTCGCTCGGCCCCTCCCTCCCCAAACCCGCCGGTGGGGAAGCCGCCATCATAGAGGTGCTGATGTACAGCCAGAGCGACCTGGACGCCGCCATCGCCAAGGTGAAAGCAGAGGTGAGTGACCTCGGGCAGCACACATTCCTCCTGAAAAATGACTTCTCTGGCGTTCACTGTTCTGCTGCCTGAAGTCTCTGTTCAAGCTTGTGTATGAAATGGTAACTTGTGAAAATTCAGGGACATTTGTAATGAGATGGGGATAAATGAGGCTTTTGTGCTTTGTTGGAAGTTTGGAGGGAAATGAAAGCCCTTTGTTTTAAAAAAAAAATGATTGCAGCTATGAGCAAAACAGCAGCTTGCAGCAAGTTGAAAAACTGTTACTGGAGACGATGTGCGCGCTCAGCCATGGGGATAACTAATTCTGAGTCAAATGACTCGACTTCAACTTGGATACTTATCTAACGCACCTGTAGTCATGACGGACGTCTTTCTCTTGCTGAAGTGAATTTGCAAATTATACAGATGTGTCAAATCCTATGATCTGTCAAGTTCAGTTCTGAAGGATCTAAAATGGCCTGGAGAAAAACGATATGCCACGATCGAAGTGTATGCAGCTCGGGTGTGTATTGGGTTGTAAAAGCTGTTTAGATTTAACCGCTGATGTTTTCTGACGTCCTTCCACAGGGCAAACAGAAGGAAGAGGAGTGGAGGGCGAAGTATGAGCGACTGACGCAGGATAACGAGGATATGGGGTATTACTGCGAGAGTCTTTACTCGCTGTACAAGCTCTCCCTTGTAAAGCCAGTGGAACGCATGTATATGTGCTGCCTGTCGGGTAGGACAGAGGAGCATGTGCACTTTACTACCCTGCTCTAACTTAATGCCTTGTTTTTGTTTTGTTCTTTAGGAAGATCATGGCTGATTTTGAGGCGACAGTATCTCAGGTCATTGGTACGTTTCCCTTTGCTTCGATGAAAAGCCTGGGCGTTGGATGTATGGAATCAATTATTCATGAAATGTTTCTACCAAGTTTATATTTTAATCGCAGCAGGTAATGAGGTGTGGCAGAGTTCCTCGCTGGAGGATTCCAGAAAGTCTGGTCATGGAGTCATTTTGTTTCAGTCACTTCACTGGGCACCCTCAGAGGCCCTTTTCTCTCGTCTGAACGTTTTCCCATTACGCTTTATTGAAACCAAGCGCAGTGATTTATTCCCCCCCCCAAAATTGGTGCACTTCCCTGTCAAAAAAAGTTAAAATCCAACCATTTCGATTGTGTAACGTGGCTTTGTTTCCTGCAGTAAAAAACAAAATGGCTCCTTAAGAGTTGCTGCAGCTCTAACGCGTGCGCGTGTGCCAAAACTGCATTTTGAATAAGATGTTAATGTTCTAATTAAGTGTGTTTCAAGTTTAAAGCAGTTTTATCGTCTAAAGCCGCATTTTGACAGAAATCCTCATGATTGCCATAAAGAATAAGACCCTTGAACATATTGTCTATTTTACCATATTGCCAGCAATTTCAAGGAACAAAATTTTTAAACAGATCAAACTGGACACTGAGAGAACCAGTCAACTCCAAATTAGGCAGCTGAAGACGTGTTTCACTTTCTGTCATTTCCTTGAGCTTAATGACTTGCGTGACACAAAGCAGGTTTGACCTATTTGTTTGCCTAATAAGTTGTTAGTCTTCACGACTGGTGTCCACGGCCTCGCTAATTAGGACCCCACTGATCACTTTGGGCTCTTTTTTTTTTTTTTTTTTTTTTTGGGTCCCCTTAATGCAGTTTCTAATCACAATCTGGATATGGATTTAGTTTCTCTTCATGGTCTGTATGGATATTTGTTTTAAATGTGGCTTCGTGGGATAAATACTGCAGTAAACCTTATTGCACCTGGTTAAGACAAACTGACAGCTTGTTAAAATCCAGTGATTGCAGTTGTGGTTGGAACAAAAACCAACTCACACTGGGGTGCCCTGACAGATTGGGAACCACTGCTTTAGGGTGTGGCTGTTGCTAGCATTGTTGGTGTAGCGGGCGCTGATGTGGGCGGGGCAGTGATGGCATCGCAGGCGGGGCTAACGGGAGGGCGTGTCTCCGCAGCTGACGGTAAGAAGCAGAAGGCGGAGTCGCTGAAGGAGCTGCAGAAGGTGGTGCAGGAGAAAGAACAGGTGACCATGGACCTAAACTCCATGGAGCGCTCCTTCGCCGACCTCTTCAAACGCCTGGAGAAGTACAAGGAGATCATCGAGGGCTATAAGAAGGTCCGAACCGCCGTCGCGCTCGCCTGGGGTCACGCTCGCATGCATCACGGCCGACGGCAAATTAGGGAGTTGCTGTCGTAGGCGATAGCTGACTGGTAGCATCTGTGTACTGCTGCGGGCAGTGCAGTTTGCCTAGGAATTTAAACTGATTTGTTGGCCTCTATTTTCAATTAAATATACGGAGTTTTGTTTTCCACTGAGCAGATGGGGCTATAGTGAGTGCACCTCCTGTCCATGCTGACCGTTTCCGGTGTTATTTACCAATCATGGAGTTTGTTTTACCGGAGCGATGCACTTTAGATTGTGCGGTTAAGCCTTTTTTAAGGCCAGTTTAAGCTTTCGCAACAGTATAGTTAGTTGTGATCCATGTGAACACTGCATCGACCCGTCGTCCTTCTAGAACCTCTGCGCGTGCAGGTTTGACTGCTGGCTAATCGTGTGGGCGGTTTCACTCCCCAGAATGAAGAGATTCTGAAGAGGTGTGCGCAGGATTATCTGGGCCGGATCAAGCAGGAGGAGCAGCGGTACCAGACCCTGAAAGTGCACGCAGAGGAGAAGATCGGCCTGTAAGGGCCCGTTTTCTGGGCTGACATTAACTATCCGTCACACGTGGCTTTAAGTATCATCTCTCTGCATGATCTGATGCAGGGCCTCTGTTTCCATGGGTTTGGGGCGCAGAATGAGCTTTATCCTGATATCTATGGGTTTGTTTACTCCAGCCGTGGGCAGTTGTATTCCTGTGGAGCCGCTGCGAGGGCAGGGTCGAATTCCCACAGATAATCCTCACTAAATGAACCCACTGGCAGCTCAACGCTGGCACAGCGGCACTTTCTCTCCCCGATCACAGTAAAGGCTTCAGAGGGACACACACTGCCCTCGGCTGTCTGTCCTGTGGTCAGAAATATGAAGGAATAACGCTGGAGAACAGAACTGGTTAAGGCCTTAGTTACCATCCCGTGGGGTGTTAATCTCTCCACCGCTCTCCCTACCCCTCCCCCCCTCGTAGAGCGAATGACGAGATCGCACAGGTGCGCTCCAAGCTGAAGGCCGAGACGTCTGCATTGCAGGCTCAGGTGCGACGGGAGCAGCTGAAGGTTGGCTCACTGGAGAAGCGTCTGGAGCAAAAGGTACGCTCTGATTGGCTGACTGAACACAACTCGTATTTGAGCACTTATTGGCTGCATACACACCTGTTTCTATTGGCTGCGTACTTGCTGCAGGCCAGTATCTGAGCCCTGATGTGACTGCCTGTTTTACATAAGTAATGCCAAGTTGAACACACACACTGGGTCTCAATTATGAAACGATAGGAAATTTGTGCATAGATTTGCGCATAAAAGCCTACGCTACTAAAGACCTACTCTGGATTCATGAACGCTGCGGGAAACTCAAATCTGATAGTAAACACGTGTGTATGATCATGAATGCCAATCCACTGTAAAGTGACAGTGTGCTCCCAGTAATCAGCTATTGGCATAAATCCCCGCCCATGACTTGCCAATGACCACCATATAAGGAGGTGTAGATGCATCCAGTCGACCTGTCAGTCATGGCGCAAACAAAAAGGGTGAATTTTTCAGAAGCAGAGAGAAATAATTTTGGGTGAAATAGAGTTAAGAAAAAACATGTTATTTTCATCTGTTAGCAGTGGTGTGACAGGGCCAGGCAGAGCGAAGGCCTGGAGGGAGGTGACAGATGCAGTTAATGTTGTCTCTGTGGTCCAAAGAACCAGGTCTGAGGTGAAGAGTAAATGGTTTGACATGAAACTGGAGGCAAAGAAACTCATGAACGCTCACACAGTACATCAGTCACAACTATCACCTGCAGACGAGCGCATCGCTGGGGAGACCTGTCAGGAATTATACCTGACGGAGACAGACGTTTCCCCGCTTTTATCCATCATTACACATGTAGAAAGAATGTGTAATCTATGGAGTCTGTGTGAATCGACCTGATCTGGATCTTCAATTAGTTGGCAATTTGCAAGTTTAACTAAATGTGTTTATAGCCTAAACAAGACAAACGATTTAAAAATATCTCGCTTTTCAAAGGCATCTGCGTATTGTGACATTACAGAACGCAATATGAATTAAAATGGTCATTTCCAGTAGTGAGGAGCATTATGTGCATTCTAAAATTTACACGGCACTACGCGTGATCAGCATGTGTGGATTTTGTTGGTAGCTACGGAAAGATTGGAGCTGCTAAAATATTGATGAATGCGGAGATGCACGTAAATTTCCGTCTGCGAACAGTTCACACTCTCACTCGTTCTGCTCGCGTTTCCTGAATGAGACCCATTGAGCGGAGCTCCTGTGCTTCACGATGGGAGCACTGGTCTGTTTTGCTGCACCAGTAATGTCAGAATGCCCCCCCCCCCCCCTAACAGGAGAAGGAGGCGGAGGAGCTGACCAAGCTGTGCGACGAGCTCATCGCCAACGTCCAGAAACGCTGAAGGGACTCGCACCGCATCCCGTAAACCACCGTCGTCCTCGTCTGTGTGTCTTATCTGTGTTTTTAAGTGTTGAAAGAAACTTGACTAATAAAATTTGAGTAGCAACTCCTGTTTTGTTTTGCACTGTGGGCGTCGCTTGTTTATGCGCCGCCCTACTGGTCACTTTACAGTTCGTTGAGTTTATGGACTGTGTTTTACAACCACTGTAATTCTCTTCCCTCCCCCCCCCCCCCCCCCCCCCCCCCCAAACCCTGACTGTTCATCTAGCCCATTGGTAAATCTGTACATTGATTTTATAAATTTAACTGAAAGGAGAGCACTAAAATGATGCAGATTTCTTGACTTGATCTTGTTTGTGGAAAACAGTTGCAGTTACCTGTTGTGTTGCTTTGTCATCTTATAAATAAAGTGTAATGTTACATACAAGTAAATGTGTTCTGTCTGTAGTTCTGAAGCTCACTGAATCCTCAATGCACACGTGCCATAATGAAACTGACCCTCTACAAGTCCTCAAGTTTTCCTACTCAGTACGCACTGAGCACATGCCCGGTGTTGTGTGATGCCAACATTAGACTTGCAGAACTTCCAGGTCAAACCCTGGATATCTGTTTTCAGGCTTTTAATAATCTCCAGTGCTTTGGCACAGTCAGCAGCCCCATTGCCTCACTGCTAGAGGACTGTGGGTTCAAATCCAGTGCTGTCATGTGGAGTTGGTGTTCTCCCTGTGTTCACATGCGGTGGGTGGGTGGTCCAGAGAAGAGAGAATCTCAATGTCATTCTATGCATTGTTCAATGAAACGGGTGACACATTAATCATGAACTGTGCATGGAAATGAGTTTGAGATCTTGGCTACAAGAGGATGAAATCTCATGGTCCGATACATGGAAAAATGCAAGATGCCCCTTTCGATCCACAAAAAAACCAAATTGATGCAGTTTAAAATTCTAAACTGCATATACTGCTCTCCATCTCGTATAAAATGGGACTGTGGGAAAATGGTAATTACATAAAATGTGGCACTTGTGAAGGATCACTATTGCATTTGCTATGGGAATGTGATAAAATCAAAGGGTTATGATTTGGTATAACTAAACAGGTCCTGAATGCTAATAAAATAGACAACTAAATCCTCAAACGTGTTCTTGGAGAACTAAAGTAAGCTTTCATATAGTAATAGAAATTTTTCAATTTGCATCCTTACCAAAAATATTATGAACAAATGGATTGACCCAAACATACCCACTGATAAAGAATGGATCAATGAAGCAGTTGATATGATTAACATTGAAAAAAATTGCTGCAGATATGCAAGGTAAACAAAAACAATTTATAGAAATTTGGGGTCTATAAGAAGAAAATATTAAGTCTACTAAATATTTACCTTGAAATCACATCATGGAACAGTTTTTGTCTCTTAATATAAGATTTATCAGATTAATGATTTAGTTGATTTGTCAACTGAGTACTCATAATTGTCAATATTGCAGGCACTGTGACTCCTTATGAATGATATGTTTTTTTTGTTTTTGTTTCTTCCCATGTGCCTGTCATTTTTATGCCAATATACTGCGCTATGAAACACTGATGTAGTTTAATAAAGTATTGGAGGTGGGATTATCAGGAGGCAGGAAACTTCAGTATTTGGATTTAACGTCATCTTAATGCCCTCTAGTGGGGTGGGAGGGGGGATCATTTATGTCTTGTTCATGCCTCATGTCCGAACATGTTTGTCTGTGCTAGTGTTTGTTTCAGTTATTCCCTTCCTGTGAGGAGAGGTTTCATTGATTTATGATATAATTATATGTAAACAACAATAAAGCTGACCTCCAAAGAGGGGGGGTGGTGACGGGAAAATAAAAAGGAAAGCGTTCTGCCATGAAGCCGATGGGAGGTCAGGTGACTGTATGAAGAGCCACTAAGCCCAGAGAGTAAGCGAGTAGATGTGGGTTAGGCAGAGGACTCGTGCTCTCAAACGAGGTTTCAATCCCATCGGTGCTCATACCATACAAATATTTTAAAACAGAGTTGGCATTCTTTTCAGTTTTAAGATTCAGTTCTCAGTTGCAGTTTGGTTAACTTCAGACAACAAAACTACTTTAAGCACCATAAATATTGGGCTAGGTTTAGGAAAATATGGTTTGGGTTAAAATGGACCCTTTCACAATGTTCAACACTTCAAAAGCCTCTCTAAGATGAGCTTTCTGGCAGAAAGCCTTCAGGGCCAATTTCTCCAGAATTTTCAGGATTGAAATCCTCAACTTTTAAAAAGAAGACCCTTGACTTTCTCCACCAATGTCTAGTCAAGAAATTAAGTGTCATACTGGTCCTTGATTTTAGGTTTGAGCATTACAAACGCACATGGGAAAGCAGCTTCAGGAAAACCATTTAAAGTGTTTCATCAAAAATAAAATTCCTAAAATTGGTGTTAACATGCAGTAATCATGCCAAATAAAACCTGACACCAAATGATTTAATTTGTCAATTTTAATGCATCACACTTGGCAATACTGAAAAAAATGGACATTTAAATAAGCAATATAACAACGCAACACAATCTTTTCAGAATTAGTATTCCTTAAATTATTAAATTACCACAAAAATATTAAGGGAATGCAATTACACCATTGTAAGAACTGTTCAGCAGCTAGTTTAATAACCATGTACTGCCATTCTGTGGCTGGAAGACTCAAGTACAGTCAAACCGATATGGGGAAATGTTGGACCACATTTCAAGAATTGCACTTCATCGGTCTTCCAAAGCCCCAGATGACCACATATACAATTGAAAGATTAAAGAATTTTATCATTGGGACGCAGTAAATCCATTCATTTACCTAAGAGGCCATTGGAGACCTGGAATGATGACTTTTTAAGGCTGAATATTAGTATTTTATTAATTTTCACAACTTAAGCCCTTGCAAATATCACTGGTAAAAAAAGGGGGGTTTAAATTTAAAGGATGGTTGGAGGTGGTTCCCATATCATTATGCAAAATGCCGTCCCTGCAAACAGAAAATGTTTTGGTCTCAATATCTCCTAGTTAGAGTTCAGAATCAGCATGCAGACTCAGAGACACATCTGGATTCTGTAAAAGACCTTTGATTTTTTCATGAAACTTTTCCCTGTAGCGGTTAAACTCCATGATGCTTTCTGGGTTTTCTTCAATCCAAAATTTATCAAACTCGTATGCAAAATAACCTGCAAAGGGGGGGGAGAGAGAAAAAATAATTCTGATTATGGCAGATTACACTCAACAAAAATATAAACGCAACACTTTTGTTTTTGCTCCCATTTGTCATGAGATGGACTCAAAGATCTAAAATTCATTCCAGATACACAATATTACCATTTCTCTCAAACATTGTTGACAAATCTGTCTAAATGTGTGATAGTGAGCATTTTTGCTTTGCTGAGACAATCCATCCCACCTCACAGGTGTGCCACATCAAGATGCTCATTAGACACCATGATTAGTGCACAGGTGTACCTTATACTGTCCACAATAAAAGGCCACCCTGAAATGTGCAGTTTTTGCTTTATTGGGGGTCTGGGGACTCAGAACCAGTCAGTATCTGGTGTGACCACCATTTTCCTCATGCAGTGCAACACATCTTCTTCGCATAGAGTTTATCAGATTGTCAATTGTGGCCTGTGGAATGTTGGTCCACTCCTCTTCAATGGCTGTGCGAAGTTGCTGGATATTAGTGGGAACTGGTACGCGCTGTCGTATATGCCGGTCAAGCACATCCCAAACATGCTCAATGGGTGACATGTCCGGTGAGTATGCTGGCCATGCAAGAACTGGGACATTTTCAGCTTCCAAGAATTGTGTACAGATGGTTGCAACATGGGGCCGTGCATTATCTTGCTGAAACATGAGGTGATGTTCATGGATGTATGGCACAACAATGGGCCTCAGGATCTCATCACGGTATCTCTGTGCATTCAAAATGCCATCAATAAAATGCACCTGTGTTCTTCGTCCATAACAGATGCCTGCCCATACCATAACCCCACCACCACCATGGGCCACTCGATCCACAACTTTGACATCAGCAAAGCGCTCACCCACACGACGCCAAACACGCTGTCTGCCATCTGCCCTGAAAAATGTAAACCGAGATTCATCCGTGAAGAGAACACCTCTCCAACGTGCCAGACGCCATCGAATGTGAGCATTTGCCCACTCAAGTCTGTTACGGCGACGATCTGGAGTCAGGTTAAGAGCCCGATGAGGACGACGAGCATGCAGTTGAGCTTCCCTGAGACGGTTTCTGACAGTTTGTGCAGAAATTCTTTGGTTATGCAAACCAATTGTTTCAGCAGCTGTCTGAGTAGCTGGTCTCAGACAATCTTGGAGGTGAACCTGCTGGATGTGTAGGTCCTGGGCTGGTGTGGTTACACGTGGTCTGCGGTTGTGAGGCCGGTTGGATGTACTGCCATATTCTCTGAAACGCCTTTGGAGACGGCTTATGGTGGAGAAATGAACATTCAATGCCCGAGCAACAGATCTGGTTGACATTCCTGCTGTCAGCATGCCAGTTGCACGCTCCCTCAATGCTTGCGCCATCTGTGGCATTTTGCTGTGAGACAAAACTGCACATTTCAGAGTGGCCCTTTATTGTGGACAGTATAAGGTACACCTGTGCACTAATCATGGTGTCTGATGAGCATCTTGATGTGGCACACCTGTGAGGTGGGATGGATTGTCTCAGCAAAGCAAAAGTGCTCACTATCACACATTTAGACAGATTTGTCAACAATGTTTGAGAGAAATGGTAATATTGTGTATCTGGAATGAATTTTAGATCTTTGAGTCCATCTCATGACAAATGGGAGCAAAAACAAAAGTGTTGCGTTTATATTTTTGTTGAGTGTATTATAATGACATCCTAATGCTTCTGAAACCAAGCAGATTTTTAAAGTAATGGTCCTCACGATGGCAGGATCCATTTACCAATTTGTTTAACATCACACACTGCTTTAAAAACTCCCAATTCTAGAAAGTTACTGTTTCATAATATCAATCTCATATCATCCTGAACAGAGGCTACAGTGTCCAAAAAGGACATCAGCCAGTAGCCATCATTAAATTCAGTGAAATAAATCATATTTTTGGGGGAAGGCAGCCCAACCTTGTACCTGGAGATATACTACGATATATATTACGAGATATATTACGATTTGCAAAAATATTGGTTGGTTATGGTTATAAAGAAATTACTGTAATTACTGAAAGATTACAACTTGCACCACAGATGTTGTCCAAAACTTTGTTCAAGCATAGAAGAATCTATATTGTCCAACACTTCCCTTTAGATGTTTGTGGACATGTCTGACATGTATAAATGCTCTTTAGGAGTAAAAGAAAATCCGGCAGATTAGCAGATCTCCAGAGACAGGTTTGGTCAGCCCTGGTTTACAGCAGGAATGGGTCTTACTTACAGTAAAGCTGGTGGAAGTGCTCCAGTTTGGGGCTCTGAGACACTGAGTTGTAGAAGTGGAATTTGAGCGCGCCGCTCCTCAGTAAACTGTACGCCATCTCTGTCAGGTTAATCCCCACGATCGCGTACGAATACCTGCAGCACCCAACACAGGAAACGCCCGTCAAAGGCGGCCTTTGTGAAAGCTCTACTCAGGAAAGAAAACTTTATTTTAAACCACACAAAATACACTCAGCACCAGCGACAAGTTTTTAAAATGATCTTGCCCCATTAAAATTGTAAATTGTATGCTGCATGTGTATCGATGCCACAGAGATACTGAGTGTGTGGGTATTTACTGTAATGTGGAAAGAAGCCACTAGATGGCAGTATTGACTTTTTTTGTTAAGCCCAGTCTGGAGCTTGGCTTGGGCATGTCCTGGGCATGTCTGAAAGGGAAAGTCCCAGAGAATAAAAAAAAAGTCTAAAAGGTGGGAGGGGGCTGCAAAAGAGTATATAGGGAGAGAAACTGCAAGGAGAAGGATGCATTTGACCAGACCTGTCACTCATTTCAAAACCTGAGAAGCTTCTCGTGAATTTTTGCCTGTGTTGGAGCATTTTCCTCACCCGGAACATCACCAAGCAACCCCATCTCAAGGAACTGTAAATATTTTTCTTTTCTTGTTTATTATCAATCTTGGTCAGTAGTATAAATTGTAGGTTAGTGTTGGTCTTTGTTGAATTAAATCTGTTTTAGTTTTAAAATTTTCATCCCTTGCTGTCTTATATGTCGTAGCAAATTGGGGGTTAAACATTACCCATGTTACAAAGGTAATGAGTGTGTGGGTATATACCCATGTTACAAAGGCTCTGAGTGTGTGGGTATATACCCATGTTACAAAGGCTCTGAGTGTGTGGGTATATACCCATGTTACAAAGGCTCTGAGTGTGTGGGTATATACCCATGTTACAAAGGCTCTGAGTGTGTGGGTATATACCCATGTTACAAAGGTACTGAGGTAGAGGGTATATACCCACATTACCAAGGTACCGATGTGTGGGTATATACCCATGTTACAAAGGTACTGAGTGTGTGGGTATATACCCACGTTACCAAGGTACCGATGTGTGGGTATATACCCATGTTACAAAAGTACTGACTGTCTGGGTATATACCCATGTTACAAAGGTACTGAGTGTGTGGGTATATACCCATGTTAAAAAGGGTACTGAGTGTGTGGGTATATACCTATGTTACAAAAGGTACCGAAGTGTGGGTATATACCCATGTTACAAAGGTACTGAGTGTGGGTATATACCCATGTTACAATGGTACTGAATGTGTGGGTATATACCCCTGTTAAAAAGGGTACTGAGTGTGCGGGTATATACCCATGTTAAAAAAGGTACCGATGTGTGGGTATATACCTGTGTTACAAAGGTATTGAATGTGTGGGTATATACCCATGTTAAAAAGGGTACTGAGTGTGTGGGTATATACCCATGTTAAAAAGGCACTGAGTGTGTGGGTATATACCCATGTTACAAAAGGTACTGAGTGTGTGGGTATATACCTATGTTACAAAGGTACAGATGTGTGGGTATATACCCATGTTACAAAGGTACTGAGTGTGTGGGTATATACCCACGTTACAAAGGTACTGAGTGTGTGGGTATATACCCACGTTACAAAGGTACTGAGTTTGTGGGTATATACCCATGTTACAAAGGTACGGATGTGTGGGTATATACCCATGTTACAAAGGCACTGAGTGTGTGGGTATATACCCATGTTACAAAGGCACTGAGTGTGTGGGTATATACCCATGTTACAAAAGGTACTGAGTGTGTGGGTATATACCTATGTTACAAAGGTACAGATGTGTGGGTATATACCCATGTTACAAAGGTACTGAGTGTGTGGGTATATACCCACGTTACAAAGGTACTGAGTGTGTGGGTATATACCCATGTAACAAAGGTATTGAGTGTGAGGGTATATATCCATGTTACAAAGGTATTGAGTGTGAGGGTATATACCCATGTTACAAAGGTACAGAGTGTGTGGATATACACCCATATTACTACGGTACTGAGTGTGAGGGTATATAACCATCTCCGGGGAAGGATGTCATGCTCTTACCCCTTTTTGGGATGAACTGAGTGTGACAGCACCTGCCTCGCCACATCAGTGTGTTTCTCACTGAAGAACCTGCAAACAACAGAAGAAGAAGAAGTAAACAGCATGACATACTACAGGAATATTACAAACACTAATCCCTCATTAGCAAGATTATAGACCAGACAGTTGCTTCACAGTAAATTTACCATCATATTTGAAAACTTGCCAGTAATGCAAAACATGAGGAGAAATGTATCTGGATGCTCTTTGTTTCTGGGCTGTTCCTAGTGCTTTGAGTTTCTTATTTAAACTGAAGGAAAATCAAGGCGCTACAGCATACAATGTAATTTCAGATCATTCTGCGCCACCAGCAGTTTAGGGAAGGCTTGTTCCAGAACCATAATGCCACGATGCACAGGTCAGAGGTCAATACAAGGTTACTGGAGATCAGTGTGGAAACACATCTCTGCCCAGCACAGAGTCCTGACCTCAACCTCATCAAACACCATCAGGGTCACATGGAACACCGACCTCATCACCCGACATCACTGCCAGAACTACCCAATGCTTTTTAGGGCTGGAATGGGAACAGTTACCCACAGAATTGTTCTAACACCCAGTAGGAAAGAGTTCTCCGATGAGAGGAGGCTGTTACTGGAGTGTGACCTCTTGCTGCGCGGTCAGTTCAGACTCACGTAAGATTAGCTAACCCCAGCATCCCCATTCCGCGGAAATCAGTCTTGGGGTCGTCGCCTTGGAAACCAATGTCACCCCACTGCTTGGTAATTCTGGACTCTAGTTTCACCGAGGGCATCAATAACTCCCAAAGCTGATTGGTCAGGGGAAAAAACTCTGGTAAGCAAACTACCAATGGTAAGACAGCAGGCTTTTTTATGCTCAAATCGTGAATTGCAACCATAACAACTATCTTAAGAAATTAAGGTATTTACAACAGATTAAGGAATTAATTAGTCTGTGTAAGATTCTGACTCTTCTGGGCATACATAGGGTGGCCAGGTGCCCGAATTACAGTTAAACGATGCAGACCAGAGCGTATACACACATCACATATCAACAAAAATCACTACACAGCACAAGTATATGTGAGAGAGAGACCCAATATATTTGTATTATACAGAAAGAGTAATGATAGAGTTCCTCACCTTTCCTAGCATGGCCTCATGGTCGCTGTTCTCGCCGTCAAACGGCTGTTTCCTCATCTCCTCGACCGACGCGTACAGCCTCTTATATCCAGATATCTGACTCAGACACACCTGCAGGTTCATTTTAAACCTGGAGCACAGAAAGCGCATCGCAGTTACGCCCCATCATGCACCGGAGTCGCTTGCTGCATCCATTATCACACAACACAAACTCAACTATGGGGAATAATCCCAACTTCAGGCCTAAGTAATGCAGAGCACTTGTGTCGAAGAGGCGGTCGCATGCTTAAGTGTATGAACCTTTTCATCCAGCGGTTTAATCCATGTACACTGTCACCCCAGTCCCATCTAACCCCCTGGGCCCTGGGAAATGTAGCCCTCAAATCTTACTGCAGCAGGAAGATACCCAGAGAAGTTCCCGTACATAAAAACTGAGTCCAGTCATGTTTCCAAGCGTCTGGAGCAGCAATATTAATTTAAAACACCCATGGTTACAGTGTTAAGGCTTTGAGAAAGGGAGGGTCAAGGGTCCAGTTTGCTCTCTCCAAGTGTCAGAGGTTTGCGGTACCGTCTTTCCTCTGCAATATGGATTTGGCTGAATAGCGTACGGTAAAGGTACACCCCTGTTACGGTATTCGATGGTATCAAGTGATCGTGGTTATGAGCTGTAAGTCTTTCCCAGTAATACTGTGCCCATGGTACAGATGTGTGTTGAGTAAATGCACGGGAAAAAAAAACATGTCGCGCAGCACAACACATGTCCACAGCTCTCCACTCCAGCAGTCAATTAAAAACAACTATTCATTCACGCAGACTGAATTACTTTGTCGCAACTTCAGTTGTAGAACTAGAGCAACACAAGGCGTGGCACACGCCCCGACTGACACAGCTGAAGAACATGTACGCAAGGCGGGTGCTCGGTACAATCTGCTTTCTATGACCATTCAGGTCATCAAAGAGCAAAAACCTCCAGCCAGTGCGCTAAAGGATTTCAAGATGGCTGCCGTGGCAGCCGTATTGGTCGGTGGAGCGAGCTGAGAATCGATAGGCATCATCCCCTACGTATGACCATTCACCCCACCAAAAATCATAAACCTCCGTCTAGTGGTGTTCACGTTAGAGCGCGACAAAGGAAAAGTTTACGACAGGACGCCCGGACGGACAGACGAAAGGGGTGAAAACATAATGGCCCCGACCGACTCTTTCCAGGTCGGGTACATAAGAAAGACGACGTCTAGTTAAGTCTCAGTGCCTTTAATCACACAGCACCCCGATCCAGCCAGGGAAACTACACGCACACACAGACATACACACACACGCACGCACACACACACACATATACACACATGCACACACACTAACAGTTGTTACAGTTAAATAAAGCAATATTTTCCTTGAAAGCAAAATTCGAGCTTCGATCTTGTTTTTTCGATCGTTCAATTAAATGGGGGGGGGTTCATATAGTGAAATACCACAAACCGTATACCAGGGTACCTTGGTAGATACAGTACAGGACTGTAAAATTTCACAGTTACCTTCTCTAATTCAGTCCAGCAATTGAATCGTGGCCTTTCTTGAGAAAATTCAAGAACAGCTACAAACTTTGCTTCGCTCTTTCCCCATTGGGACCTGGGACTTCGCGGTGAGACGGACGTCTCCCAGCTGCACGGGCTGAATGGGCGAGGAGCCGGACACTCACCCCGGGTCCCTCTGTTCTTTCACCCCTTTCACTCTCATTATAGCGTCAGCACAGGCCCCCACCTCCTCCTCCCCCACAGCGACAGCATCTCTCAACACCTGACGAACAGAGAGCGTCACAGATCTCCAGTGAGCACCACACCGACAGCGCCTCAGCACCGCTCACGGTAAAATCAGCGCAGTGTCGCGCACATTCACTGTGCCATGCCACTCCGCTAGAATTTTACCTCTGCTGTCGAGTTTAACTCATTCTTACCTGACACAGGTTCCACAAAACTAGCCCTCTGCATTTGCTCACCTTGTAACCCCACCCATTTCAGCTGATTGGTTGTAACATCCCTGGCATTCCCCACAGACCCAGATCCTCCTCCAATGAGAATTAAGCTCTCAAAGGTGCCTTCAGCAATTTGAGCCGCTCTTTTTAACCTCGTTTGACTAGACACAAGAAAGTTCAGGCCCCTCCCCCTCTCAAGGGTCATGCACAGGTCATAGAGAGCTCCCACTCTTCATCCGCCTCTGAGGTAATAACCCGATGAAAAATTAAATTTTCTTTGAACATAACTTTGAAAATGAACACAGCAGTTAACAGTGATCATGAACAGCGTGACGGTAGCTAAGTAGTGAAGGTGCTCATGATAACTTACATTAATATTAGCAATAGCACACTCAAACTGGCTCACTTCATCTCCCAGGTAACACTGACTTATTCTGTTGTGCAGCTAATCAAACCGTGGGAAGACAGATGAAATATCATCACTGGGGTTCATGTTTTCTAGGTCACTCACCTGGCTGTGATGTTGGTTATTACGGTTCAGTTTTATAAATTAAAATTCTGTAACATCGGCTAGTCTCCTTATCGAACCAACAACCCTCTTCGTTACCCTGTCACATGAAAGATAACTTCAGCTAATATACCCAAATTTGGAATAAAACTGATAAACATCACTCTGTCCAATTCTCTCCTCAATGCTTTATTCTCCTCTGCCGTCATCATCAGCTTTAGCTGTCTGAACGTTTACACCATTTTTACTCCTGAACGAGCGAAGGTTAGGAAGTAGTATTGTGGTCAGACTTGAGCGTCACTCACTAAACAATCAATTAATTAGTCAATTTGCCTTTAGCACAACCACAGGTGGCAAGATTCACAAACAGCTCACCCAGGAGTTAACGATCGTGTCATTTTGACTGGCTTAGTACTCGAGAACTTTTCAACATCCGTAAGCGCTGAGCTGCAGAAGTATTAGTAAAGCGTACTGTAAACATGCACAGTGGCTGATAAATACAGAGGACTGCTTCCTCGCGGAGTCCTTTTCACCATCCGTAGGCGCTGAGCTGCAGAAGTATTAGTAAAGCGTACTGTAAACATGCACAGTGGCTGATAAATACAGAGGACTGCTTCCTCGCGGAGTCCTTTTCACCATCCGTAGGCGCTGAGCTGCAGAAGTATTAGTAAAGCGTACTGTAAACATGCACAGTGGCTGATAAATACAGAGGACTGCTTCCTCGCGGAGTCCTTTGCGGATTGGCTCACATCTTCAGACCAAACAGGAATGAGATAAAGAAAAATTGCTGCACCAACAGGGCCCAGCAGAGACATGGTTACCAGCGTTACACATCGGACAAACTACTCATGTAAACTGGCAGAGAGTAGTGTCAGACCGCAGGGAATGTTAAAAAAGAAAAAAAAAAAAAAACATCTGAATGCATCTCTAAGTAGCCGGATTAAAAAAAAAAAAGGTAAACCACCATAAAGCCAATTTTCCACACGGAAGTCAGGAATGGAAATAATAGGCAAAGGAATAATCCATTAAAAGGACCTAATACAGGGAGAATTTTACCATCTGTAAAATTTTACTTAGGGTGTTGGCCATCATCAATGACTTAAAAATACAAATAAATTAACACATAGAAGAGCCCATATCTGAGCATTTCCTGCCAAAAACAGAAGGGATGCTCTGAGGAAACTGAAGAATGAAAATGACTTATGGGTACAGCTGAATCCCTTACCTTATTTTTTGAAGACTCCAACGAGTATTCTGCAATGAGATGAGAGAGGACGAAAGTAGAAAATCAGAACACAGGAAAATAGGGCCTGCATTTAAAGACTGACAGAAATTTAGTAGCAGAAGCCAGAGATAGCAACCATCACTAATTCTCCCGCCATCAAGTTGCGTGCAGATAAGGTAACCTCTGAAACTCCAAGTTCTCACTTAAGTTCTCCCTCAGGTAAGTTCAAAGTTAAGCTGCATTCACAATTGACGCAATACGAATTTTTCGCACGACAGATTACATTCAAAGTCAATGCAAAAACAAGGAGCGTATTCGTGTCTTTGTATTGACTTTGAATGTAATCCATCGTGCGAAAAATTTGTGTCGTGTCCAGTGTGAAAACAGCTTTCGAAAAAGCATTAATTTTATTTCCTGTTGAAGGGCACATACTCATTCTGCTGAGCTCTGCTGAGGATACATTACACTTTTACTGAGAGAAATATTCAAACACAGGACACCGCAACATTACATTGAATGAAAAAATATCTTGTACATCATTTTGAACATATATCCCTGAAATACAACAGGACATATTTGGGATCATTGGAAACCTTGAGATCTGCAACAGAATTTAAAATAGGCCTGAAGTTTCACGGGTTTGAATACAGGAGCTGCATTTGACGCACAGCTTTTATAGGGTTAAACATTGCAGTCAAAAAAGGCCAATTTTTTCAGAAACCATCCCTGAGTTGCTTTGTTTGAACCAAATTACAGATATATCAGCTCCAGCTCAAGCTTTAGCAAAGGCCCAATCATAAGGCGTGTTTCTGCGCAGTCGGACTGAAGGCCAGCGGCCTGAGGCTCCTTAGTCCTTTTACACCCCAGTTTGAGACCCCTGATTTAAGCGTTTCACACCGTCACAATAATAACAATAATCAGAGTTTACAATTTGTTAAGACAGCGGTTCTCAATCAGTGGATGCTAGTTTATGTTCCATCCAGTACTGCAATTGTAGAATGTTAAAAAGCTGTTATTTAATCTTAATCTGTTGCATTTATGCTTAAAGCAGTAATTTATTCACCCAAGCCTCAGTCTGACACACACACGTGTGTGTGTGTGTGTGTGTGTGTGTGTGTGTGTGTCATGAAACAACTGCAAAGGAACACAATTTAACCAGATTCAATCACAGTGAATAATCAATAGGTTCTTTATTGATTAAGCCATGGATACGTGGTTGAGAAAACTAACTATTCCGCAAACAAATTTAAGAGTCACAGGTGTTTTATGCCATGCATATGTGACTAAGTTAATGTATATCACTTTAAAATGACTTCAAACACCTGTATTCAGTCACCAAACTTGGACCGTACGGATTTTCTCAGTGTCTAATTTTGTCACTTTCACCCTTACATACTGTTCAGGTCAAATTTGACCCATTTTGACATTTGACAGCAGTAAACATACTCTAAATGTCACTCTTTTAGCCTGAAATTTCATGACTTTTCCTAAAGTGACCCAAAATACATAAAAATGAAAACATTTTAAAATTTTATATTTTTGTTCAGGTGCTGCAAATTTTTGGCCACTTAGGCTGTTCCGGGGTCAAATTTGACCCGCATCCATTTAGATGGATTTTATATCCACTAGTGTGGGTCAAATCAAAGACAATAGTGGTTGTGGGGAATTTTGAAACTGTCTTACTATATATGTGATGTCTGCCTGTATTTTGTATGGACAGTGGTGACAGAGTTAAAGGGGGACCTTGACACTGTCAGGAGAACTGTTTGTGGTCCCACCAGATTTGGATTAATCGTCCATTTACTGATTTCAGATAGGTTATTTTTTGCATTCAAAGTAGATCTGTAATTCAAAATTTAGTATAGACACTTACGATGAGGATATTCTCTGTCCGGGTCAAAATTGACCCGGACCATACTGTGAGGGCATCAAATATGAATAGTATGTAAGGGTTAAAAATGCTGTTACCAGAAATTTCTTGCAATATAAAGAATAACCACCATATATTCCAGCCAGACATGGATGTTTGTCAAAATGTGCTTTAAACATAAAATTCAGCCAACTAGGACAAATCAACAGCTTGTTAAAATCCTACAATTGGAATTGTGAGAGGAACATAACCAGCGTACACACTGGAGCCTCAGGACCGAGTCTGAGCGCCACTGAGATGCTCTCAGCGGCACATACTTGTTTTTGCCCGGCAGAGCAATGTTTTAAAGCCGGGGCTTTTCGCGTTTATACCACTTTCATGTGCAAAAGTACCGTACCTGCCCGTGACGTCCTGGCTGCTCCCGGCTTGTATCCACCGCATATCCTCTGCAGCTCACATTTTCCACTTACGTGTCGAATAAACCACTTCAACAAAAACCTCAGGAACGACGTGAAAAAGTGCTGCCAAATATAACCCAGCATTCTCTGAAACAATGACAAAAAAGTTGGTGACAATTATTTTCAAAATTTGAAGAAATTGCATCACAGAAAAGGGCTTCAGTAAAAAAAGTTGATAAAAAAAATGAGAGAGGAAGAGGGGAAAAAACTGCCACGTACAGAACGAAACAAACATCGGTTGCCATGTCCTACCATGAGGTCACGTCACGTAGTTACCAAGCTATCGCACTCAGGATTCTATATATCATATGTATAAATAAATGCAGACTTATTATTAAATTTTCTGATTATTTATTAGCGATCCTTTCAGATACACTAAACGCAGAAGTAGTCTCCGGTGGGCTTCATTTTAAAGATCTGCATTGTTAGACTTTTTCAAGCGAGGTATACTTATCTGACAAGTCAGTATTATTTCAGTACATAATAAGTTTATTTGTAATAAGAACTTACGGCTGCCATTTCACCATGAACATTTCCGTTAGTTTTCATTTTTTTTACGTTTGTTTTTAATTTAATCATTAATTTTAAGAAAAGACATTAACAACAGCCGAGAAAAGTGTCTGCATATGAAGACATAGGTAAATTCTCATCGTAGCGCTAAATCAAATTTGAAAAATAACGTTGGCTTCCCTTTAACGGGGCAAACCGCAAATGCCAATCGTAAAGCTGCTTTCACACTGGACGCGAAACGAATTTTTCGTGCGACAGGTTACAATTCAAAGTCTAATACGCGTGTATTCGCGTCTTTCCATTGACTTTGAATGTATATCTGTCGTGCGAAAAATTCGTTTCGCGTCCGGTGTGGAAGCAGCTTCAGAAACCTTGGCGTGTAACTAACAAGCTACCAATCAGCGTGGCGCTCGCATCCCTCACCATCAACTTCAGTCAAACAACGAAACTTCACTCGCGGACTTAAAACGGTAGAGGTACAGTTACATACTTGTATTAATGATGACCTTCAAGCCTGAACTGTGATTTTCACTAGACCAACCCTCAATCGCCCAATTCATCGATACAACAATTCGTAAATATCGGTGGTTTTGTTCTGATTTCATAGCTACTGCAAAGCTTATTAGCTGGCTGGCTAACGCTGTACATCTCATCCGGCTGCACTACCAAAAACAACACAATGTAGTTGGTTAGAACCTCCATAGTTCGCTGTCTACATAACCTCGCTGGTTACCTACGATACATGAACTGATTGCATTACCACATCCCAAATGAAAGCGCGAAGCAGTCAAGAAGTGTTTATTCAAATCTGATGGCTCACTCTGAGATACTTTGGGAAATATTTCAATTTTTTGCACGGGATGGCAAATTTTCAAGTTGCTACGTCTCCCACACAGCCATTGCGACCAGTCTACTGGTTCTTCTTCTTCTTTTACTTTTCTAGGGTGGTAAGGCGTCTTCATTGGTGCATACTGCCACCAACTTAGCCTTCTGGTTGGGAGTGTGCAGGCAACGAAATAAAATTACTTCCGGTGGACATTCCCAAGCTTCAAAATAAAAGATTTTAGGTTGCATAAACATTATTTTATAAACGATATTCACATTTGCTTGGGAATTTTACATCAATAAAGAAATTAATCAAGAGGATGTGCACATATATTTTATCAGCGTATTTTGTTTAACTCGTATTCATTATGCCATCAAATAGAAACCAGCAATGACATGATGGGTATTCGACGATGCAAGCGCGATGTTACCGAGGCTTACTTTGCATGAGTTGGCGCAACAAATCCTAAACTCGCAATCACAGATGCCAGAAGTTACCACTGCAGGCTAAAAAAGAGCCACCTGCGTTTCTCCCGCCATGCTGAAAGAGATCAACTCTGTTCACAGCCAAGTTACTTAAAATAATGGTTTCATTATTGCAATCACTCAATGCGATAATTAGTAAAGGACTAATGCATTTGCCATTCGGTGTAGACAATACTGCTTGTTGTATTGTTATTCAGAAGAGTTGCCTGATCGCAAAATTACGTTTGAAAGACAGCAGGTCATAAATGCTGAAACATAAGTATGCAGAACAATTAAACATGTTGACCATCCAGAACTGCATGGAACATTCAGGATAATATTTCTGAATATTGGTATTATGATTTGATTGTTCTAAATGCCAATTCAAAGGTGGAGTAGAGGCAAGCCACAAATTCGTGCAATTGCATTTTTCCTTCCTCTTCAAGTGTAAATTTTCCTCTCAAGACGCTTGATTGTTCAACTATTACAGCTTTTATTTTGAAAATATCCCAATCTCAGTAACTCGCTGTGTCTTAATATTAACGACAACACCGTCTTAATATGGCAAAAATAAAATTACCATTGTCATCGGGTTATGAATAGTCACGGATTCATAGAAATAATTTTAGAGAAGTCTGCTTGACCTTATATATTCAATCACACATCGCTGTTAAAAGTTGCTTAGGCATCCCGCTGATAATTCAGTCTTTTGAACGCGTTTAGGGGTTTGGCATTCCGCCGTCCGTCCTCGGTGTTTTTATAAACACATCGTGATCAAACTAAACAGAAACGTTAAAAGTTAAACCTGGGGATTCCGTTTGACCGTCCTATTAGCTAACTCGATCCAGTAAAAGGAGGCGACGGTTAAAATATCCCACCCGGCTGTCGACCTCATCAATAGTAGGTTACACAACACCGTGTCAAAGGAAGTAGGAAGTGAAGTTGAGCCGTATGCTCGTTTGCTGGCTGAAGTTATTTGTTCTATTATTTTTTATATTTGTAACAGCCAACCGAGCTATCAAGAATGGGACTTTTTGGGAAGAACGAAAAAGAACCTAAAGAACTCGTGAGTGGCCTAAGAATTTCTTTGCCTGCTATTTACTTTTATAACAAAGGTTCAAATGCGGTGGAGTGGATTTATCTGAAAATGCACTTGTTATATTAGGAAGGTGAACCATTATAAATCGTCGGATTCGAATCTTTAGTTTTGACGACCTTTACATGTTTATATAATTGTCAGGAACAAGTGCAAAGTGTGAATGGAAGCACTAACCAGATTCCATCAGTTGTAAATACTAAACTTCAAAACAACAATAATAATCCTGACACGAAATGACGTAATTGCCGAGGCTGCCATTACCTTGAGCAGCCACCTGAATCATACAAGCTCGCTTTCTTCAATAGTTACTTTTGGCCCCGTCAATCTCCTGTTACCTAAAGACATGTAGTTACCCGTTTGTAGCAAGTATACTCTGTAGGTTTTTCTCGAATGTAGTGCTTACTATTTTTACAAAATTAATCATTGCAACACACCGTGTTATTATTGCTTCCATGTCTGTAGGTCCGTGAATGGTCAGGCAAAATTAGGAAGGAGATGAGAGGGATTGACAAGCAAATTCGAGGTGAGTTTTATGCGAAGAAGCCCGTATTTTCGCCGCTGATGCAGTCGCACGCATCCACTACGCACACAGGGACGGATGTCCGCCGACAGTCTTTCGGAGGTGGACATTCCGGGGGTCAGAGAGAAAGTGTCCCGCCCCCTGCTCTCTTCACCTTTGAACTCAACCATCTGATTTTACGAATTAGTTCGATCTGCTGGCAGGAGAACTGCCCGAATTGGATGATCTTGTTAATGGGAACACGTTTCTGTGTATAATGTTTACTTTCAGAGCTTGTTCTGTCACCTCTGCACTCTGTCTGATGAATCTGGCAGAATGTGATTGTAAGGCCCATCAGAGAGGTGTCGTTGTGATCTTTGCACAAGAATGAGGAATGCTTTCACCGAAAGCTGAAGTGAGGGGTTTGTAACCGTGACAACGGGAGCTCCATCAAGTGTGTTGAGATAGGATGTCAGTACTAGCTTGAGGTTTGTAAGGTGTGTTTGAGGTTGATGTTTGTGATGGTCTTTAGAGCTGTAACAGCGTGAGGTCTGCCAGGTGTGTTGGGGTGTGACTCATAATGTTGTGAGTTTTGTTTGATGTGATTGGTTCTGATGTTTGCACCGATTTGAGAATGATCAGCTATCCAAAAGTTCTGTAATTGTGTGCCTGGGTTGTATGTTTCAGGACTGTCAGGTGTGAAGTGACGTTTCTAAGCATGGGGTTTATACTGTGTGGAGGAGTGTAACTTTTGTTGCAGAGTGAGGCAGGACAGATGTGAAGGATTTTGACGTGAGTGAAGTATGTCAGGTGTGTACTGATGTTGGTCACAGTGTGACCTTTGTCGTGTGCAGGATGTTTTGTGACAGTGTGGGGTCAGTTACTTTTATCAGGTTTGTTAGGTTTGTAGGGGTATTAGGTTAATACTACACCAGGGGTAGGTTGGTCAGATCTATTGAGGTGTTAGGTTTGTTAGTTTTATGGGGATGTGAGGCTTGTAGCCACGTTTGGTAAGTTTGGTATAAAGGGGTGTGCAGTTAATGCCAGCGTGAGGTCGGTCAGATGTTTCGGTGTGTCAGCTTTGGAAGGTGTGCAGGGATCTGAGCTTTGCTGTGTTTTGGCTCAGATATCCAGAGAGAAGAACAAAAGGTCAAGCGTTCCATTAAGGAAGCGGCGAAGAAAGGCCAACGTGACGTGTGCGTGATCCTGGCCAAGGAGATAGTGCAGTCTCGTCGGGCCATCAGCAAACTATACGCCACGAAAGCGCAGATGAACTCTGTCATGATGAACATGAAGAACCAGCTGTGTGAGTATCCTGGGGGCTCCTCCCTCCCCTGTTTGTCCTGAAGAGCGTGGTCAGGGCTCTGGGCGTGGTTTTAAATAAGGAAGTGCTTTGTCTGCTTTATAAGTATTCAGACATGAGTAAAGTTGTTTTTATTTCATTCTGTCTGCCAAGGCATATTGAAGTTGAAGTTAAAATGATAGACTTGAGCTCATAACTTCAATTTGAGGGCATTTATATACATATCAGGCTAATGGTCTTAGAATAAGAGCACATTTTATATGTGCACCCCCCCCCCTTTTAAAGTGACCAAAAGTGATTGGACAGTCTGCTTTTCCATGACTATAAGTAATTCTCTCATTATTCACTTTATAAAGTGAGCAAATGAAGGGTCTAGAATTGATTGCAAGTGTGGCATTTGCATTTGCAATCTTTTGTTGTTCGCTCTCGACCTGTTGTCCAAAGAGCTGTCACTGCCTGTGAAGCAAGCCATCATTAGGCTGAAAAATTAAAATTGTATCACTTGGTAATGGCATTAGGTGGTATCAGTATGACATTTTTACGAAGAATGAACACATTATTGAGCTTAGGAACATCGAAAGGCACAGAGGACCATGGATTACATCTGCGGAAGATGACAGAGGAGTTGTATTCCTGGTAAAGGAAAAACCCTTCCACATTCTTGGCCAGATCAAGGATACTTTCCAGAAGGGTGGCATACCTGCTTCAGAATCAACGATGGAGAGAAGACTTCACCAGACTAAATACTGAGGCTTTGCCTCTAGATGTAAAACAGTGACAAGCTGCAAAGTTAGCAAGTTTTTCAAGTAAATATCTAAAACAGCCTGCAGCTCTGGAACGACATCCAATGAACAAATGAGAAAAGATCTGCTTGTACTGAAATGATGGGAAGAGGAGAGTCTGCAGAAGGGTTCTAACTGCTCATTATCCGAAGCATAACAATTTTTCTGTGCAGAAGTACCATGCGTGGACATGGTTGACTGCCAGTGGGATTGCTTCTGTGTCGTTATTGATGATGTTATTGCTGGCAAATGCAGTGGGATGAATTCTGCAGCACATACGGTGATATTGTCTGCTCGACTCAGTGAAATGCTTCAAACCCCACTGCACGGTACCTTACAGTGCCGACGGACAATGATCCAAAGCACATGGAGAAAGCAACACAGGAAGTGGAATGTTGGTCACCTGACCTGTACAGTGTTTCCCACAGACCAGGAGGCAATGTGTGGTGGCACACCAATGTTTTCAAACAGAGATGATTGTCATTTTGTTGGAGGGGGGGTAGATATGCTTTTCATTTTGATGAGGGGGTGCTGATTAAGGATTGCGCTCATTCTTGTGTCTTCTAGTGCCTTCCATATTTTATTCGTCTTTTTTTTTTTTTCTTTTTCCATCGTGCGCATGCATTATCAACAGGCGGCAATTGCGTATTTACTCAGAATTAACGGGAATCCATTTGTGGCGGTCCGAATTGATTCTGTGGCGCCCCGCCACACAGTGGTCTACGTGCGGGAAACCCTGCTGTATCAAACTGAGCATGTATTTTTACTTGCTGAAAGCAAACTGAACACAAAAAGCTCCAAGAACAAGATAAAACTCAAGACTGCAGCAATGATGGCCTGGCAGGGGATCACTTGGGGAGAATCCCAGCATCTCATGATATCCAGAGTTCCAGATTTTGGGCTGTCATCGACCATAAAGGGCTTGCAACAGTATTTAAAAATGACTATTTATGAGTACGTTCATCTTTTTAATTACCTGTGAGCCCCCTAAATGGGGGGAGTACTATGAATAAAAATGGTTGTAATTCCTATACGGTTCATTTTATACCATATATTGGATAAAACCAAACCCACAATTCGAAATTTAAAGCACATTTTGAACGTGTCATTTCAAATGCATTTTGATTGCATGCAGACTTGCTGAGCCAAAATGGTGACAGTTGTGTCACTGTCAAAATACTTATGGACCTGGCTGTATTTCCCTGGATGGGTAAATCTGCTAATGCCTGAAGTGTGCATGTATTACTGAATTCTTTATTTATTCTTAAAGATGACCAGCGCATAGTGTCTCTGCAGTTAGAAATGGTACACACGTGACTGCATCGTTGTTTTGTGCATTTAATGTTGCTGTGGCTCACATTGACATGCTGCTTTGTGTGGTGTACAAGATCGATGAGTCAGCCAAAAGAAGCAGTGAGTGGGTTGTTTAAATCAGTGGGGCGGGGCTTAATCATGATTCATTTTAGTGAGTGGGCGGGGTTTTGCAGCTGGTCATTCAAATCAATGGGCTGGGCTTTGCTGTGGTTTTTGTTTGAGTGGGTGGGACTTTGTTGCTGAGTTTGGCTCTGATTGGTTAGTTTAAATGAGGAAGAAAGGCTTTGATTTGATGAGGGTTAATGGCTTTGATTGGATTGTTTAAATATGTGCGCTTGTGTTTGTTGTGGGCGGTTTTAGCCCTTGCGCGGATGGCAGGATCGTTGCAGCAGAGCACTGAAGTGATGAAGGCCATGCAGTCTCTCGTGAAGGTCCCTGAGATCCAGGCCACCATGAGGGAGCTCTCCATGGAGATGACCAAGGTCTATTCTGGCAACCACAATCACACAGAGCTTATGTGGGGCTGGGAACCAAACTCCTCACCCAGAGTTTATGTCAGGGGTACCTAATACTGACCCTGTTTCCCTAAGCAGGATTACTCAGTTAGCTTGATAAGTGCACTGAGTAAAATCCGCAGGCCTCTCAGATCTGGAACATGGGGTGAAGTAAAAAGAGTTGGATCTCGGTTTGACTTTGAGCAGTTATCTGACTTACTCTGTGATCTGCTTTTGTGGAACAGGTGCCCTGAGATCTATCATCCTGCTGATTTTCATTCCAGCCCTGACGAAGCACACCTCATTCCACAGCTGCAGGTACCAATAACCTGCTAACTAGTTGATGTAGGTCTGCTCTATTGGGGGTGCTGTGAAAGTGCACTGAACAGGGTTGGGCAGCCCTCACTAGTAGCACCTAAAAACTGAGAAAGTGCACCTTTTTCTGAGAAATTCCTGCAAGAACTTAGAATACGCTGAGGTTTGCTGAAGATTTGAGGCCAACTCGGTTAACCTAGGAAAAATTTACAGAGGTAGACCAAAAAATTTTCAGTTGTATGAAAAAACATGGATATTCCCCAAATTTTGTGGGAACTTTGGAATGGTCAGTACTGTAGTTCAGCCTGCTGTGTCTGTGCTGCATACAGGAACTGACAAAGGGCAGACCACCGCCATTATATTAAGAAGAACAAAAACACATTCAGTATTCAGAATATATTCAATCTGCAAAAGCACCAATTTACAAACAAATCATAAACACAATGTAATTTTTAAAAGAGGCACCTCGAGAGAAAGTGAACATGTTGTCCAAAGTAAACTGAACAGACTTTGGGATTCCTCAGTAAACTTTTTCCAAGGTTTACCGAGTTGGCCTCCAATCTTCAGTAAACCCTGGTGCATTCTAAGTTTTTGTAGGAATTTCTCAGAAAAAGGTGCACTTTCTCGGTTTTTAGGTGCTATTCGTACCTGCTGTCTAATGAGGTGTGCTTTGTTTGAGTCGGGATTAAATCTTACAGGACGGTAGATCTTCAGGAGCAGGGTTGCACAGCGCTGCTCTAGCTGTTGAATGAGGTGTGATTTGTTCATGTTGGAGTGAAAACCTGGACAGTAGATCCTCAGACATGATATTAGTTACCTATCAGTTAGTTGGTTACCACAGCTGCGCATCAACCCGTGTATTTCATGCGAAGGGTTGATCTAGTCCCTGCATTTACTGAATTGCCTAACTTAGTTTGCTGAGGGCCATCTGTAGAGCGTGGTTTCATTGTTAAATGTCACTCACACTTGGTTCTTATTGAGGCATGCCTCTGTTCATGAGGTCACATTGAAAACTATGGCCCTGGCAAGACATTTCGTTTTATAAAATGATATGAAAATGATATCTAGCCTTGGCACCATGTTGTTAATTGATGAAAGGAAATCAAACCGAAATTAAACTTGCAATAAGTGCATTTTACTCATTTTCTCGAACATCACTCTGAATGACCTGGAGGAGTAATGATGTACATGCTAACGTTGATTGGAGAATTCTGCTTTCACTGGTTTTCTAACGATGTATATGCTAACTGCACAGGGCTACAGCTGAGAGATTGTGGTGTAACACAGTGATGTTATGGATGCATTGTTGTTCAGGCCGGTATCATTGAGGAAATGATGGAAGACACCTTCGAGGGCATGGAGGACGAGGACATGGAGGAGGAAGCTGAGGCTGAAGTGGACAAAATCCTCTTCGAAATCACTGCGGGTAAAGAGTGTTCTGCAAATTGGGTTTCAAAAAATTGCTTTAATGCGACTGTAGGATTTGAGAAGAAGGTTCACCCTCATGCACCGTCCCTTCCATTCACGCTCCAGAAACTGCCACGTCAAGCCGGTTAGGATAGTGTTGTAATTCTCAATGAAAGTAACCTGTAACCTTAACTCCGTATCAAGATTGTCAGATGGTTTCTGCCTTTGCGTTCCCACCCGGTATGTTTGGTAGGGTGAATTCCACAGTCACGTGCTCTCTGTAATGCTCACACAGGTGCTGATTGTGTTACAGGTGCTCTCTGTAATGCTCACACAGGTGCTGATTGTGTTACAGGTGCTCTCGGTAATGCTCACACAGGTGCTGATTGTGTTACAGGTGCTCTCTGTAATGGTCACACAGGTGATGATGGTGTTACCGGTGCTCTCTGTAATGGTCACACAGGTGATGATTGTGTTACAGGTGCTCTCTGTAATGGTCACACAGGTGATGATTGTGTTACAGGTGCTCTCTGTAATGGTCACACAGGTGATGATTGTGTTACAGGTGCTCTCTGTAATGCTCACACAGGTGATGATTGTGTTACAGGTGCTCTCTGTAATGCTCACACAGGTGATGATTGTGTTACAGGCGCTCTCTGTAATGCTCACACAGGTGATGATTGTGTTACAGGCGCTCTCTGTAATGGTCACACAGGTGATGATTGTGTTACAGGTGCTCTCTGTAATGGTCACACAGGTGATGATTGTGTTACAGGCGCTGTCTGTAATGCTCACACAGATGATGATTGTGTTACAGGCGCTCTCTGTAATGCTCACGCAGGTGATGATTGTGTTACAGGTGCTCTCTGTAATGCTCACACAGGTGATGATTGTGTTACAGGCGCTCTCTGTATTGGTCACACAGGTGATGATTGTGTTACAGGCGCTCTCTGTAATGCTCACACAGGTGATGATTGTGTTACAGACGCTCTCTGTAATGGTCACACAGGTGATGATTGTGTTACAGATGCTCTCTGTAATGCTCACACAGGTGATGATTGTGTTACAGGTGCTCTCTGTAATGCTCACAGAGATGTTAATAGTGTTACAGGTGCTCTCTGTAATGGTCACACAGGTGATTATTGTGTTACAGGTGCTCTGGGTAAAGCTCCTAGTAAAGTGACAGATGCCCTGCCGGAGCCAGAGCTTGTCGGAGCTGCTGCAGCTGCAGAATCAGATGAAGAAGAGGAGGACCTTGACGCGATGCAGTCCAGGCTGAAGGCCCTGCGGAGCTAAACTGTCTCGTTCCCAATCCCATTCCCTCTCCTATCTTATCCTTCTTATCTCCATCCTCGAAGACTCTTAATGGTTACTGAACTTTTCCTGGGTTTTTTTTTTTTACACTTCTCTGAAATGCACTGAACTATAAACCGTGACATCATCTCTGCGCGCCAGGGCTCATAATCGCTTACATCCTTGTACCTCGGTTGGCCCCAAAGTTGCTTGAGGTCAGGTATCTTTAAAGACTGTACAATCTAAAAAATGTGCCTTTTAGGAGTTGGGAAACAGGACGCAGGAGTTTCCTTATGATGCAGATGGGTGAGAATTGAATGGAAGAATCAACATAAACTCATTGGTGAGGTGTTGGGCCCCCGCAAGCTGCCCAAGTTTGGCTGAATAAATCTTTGCATGGAGTTTGCTAGTGTTTAACGTCGCTGCACAGATGGGGAACCTTTCGAGAGATTTTCCCTCATTTGGTGTTTTGATGATGGTGATGGAGAGTACAGCCTGTGTCTTTTTCCCTAAATCTCCCTTATGACTTCAGTTGGTTTGAGATCTGGTGACTGTGAGGGAGGTGGCAAGTGATTTAGGATCATTTTCAGGCTCGTAAAACCATTCAGTGACCCCTTGTGCCCTGTGGGGTTTGGGCCATTGTCATCCTGGAAGAGACCCCTCCCATCACAGTAGAAATTCTTTCTCATAGGATATAAAGATGATTGTGCAGAATTGCAGTGCACTGATTTGCAGCGACCCTTCTGCCATTAAGTGGGCGAGTTGACCCAAACCATGCCAGGAATATTCATCTGTATTATGTTTGTCCGTGCATGTATTCAGGTTTTCTCCTTTAATTTGTCACCGGTCTGTATCTTCATGCTAGCAGTCCCAAAGCATCGTTTTTTGAGTATTTCTTCAGACTACACGGTGTTTAACCCTTTGAGCTCCGAATAAATTTTCAAGGAATTAAAAATGTAGTTATCCTGAGCTGTTGAAAACCTATCATGTGTCAACTTGTTTAAAAGAGCTCCCCTACCCCTAACCCTCCCCTGCGGGAGCTTTTTTAAACAAGTTGACACACGTTAGGTTTTCAATAGCATCTGGTTTTGATATCTTACACCATTGGGCAACTATAGTTGCTCACGGTACTGAAAGGGTTAACAGTCTCCGCCTGCTGCACCAGTAACTGACGCTGCCTGAAGCTGATTTCTGAAGGAGCGTGAATGTGCCATTTCCCTCATCGAAGGTTCCATGATTTTTTTTTCCATCTTCGCTGCTTCCTCTTGCTCCTGTATTTGCCTCCGTGAATGGGTGGAGCTACGATCAAGGAGCAGACGCGAGGGTAGGACAAAGGGTTAAAAAAAGGGTGATTTTTAATGAGTCAGCACTGAACCCCCCCACCTTAAACACTCTGAACCACCTTGTAATTTAAAGCTGCTGAAAGATCTGCTTCTTTGACACCTGAAATATATTTTTCCCTGGGTGCTTTCGAAACTCTTGCAATGGAGGAGGTCCACTCAGGACCAAATTCAGTACATTTGTGTGTGTGTGTGTGTGTGTGTGTGTGTGTGTGTGTGTGTGTGTGTGTGTGTGTGTGTGTGTGTGTGTGTGTATGCATGCATGCATGCATGCATGTGGGCTGTCTTTTTTATTAACTGTTTTCTGTGTTGGATTCAGTTTAGCCTTTGCAATTTTTTTCATTGTATCGGTCACGGATAAAACTGTCGTTGTTATGACTTCAGTGCTCTGTTGCTGTACTGTAACAGCATTTCAGTGAAGCTGCAGGCAACGTATACACTTACTGGGCCACTTGCGGTCCTGTCTGATTCACTGCTGCCACCTGCTGGTAAGTTTCTAGTAATGTCCAGGACAGGAGGGCAGTTCGTCGCTTCTCCGTCAGGCTGGCAAAGGATGAAAGTTTCACCCAAGTTTTTGTGGCGGTCTTCAACGAACCTATTTTTTTTTTTTGAGGTTTCAATATTTGGGGGAGTAATTTTAGTTGTGTTTACAAATTTTACCGTAGAAAATAAGAATCACAAAAAAAAGTAGAAAGGGAACCTGTTATTGCCCCCCTCAACTCAAGCAGTCAGCCTATCTGCCTGCATGAATACTGGGTGAAACTTCTGTTACTTTGTTGATTTTTGTTGATGGCCGTCAAGTCCTCTCCACAGCACACAGAGTGATCTGATGGGAAAACAGGGCCCTGCTTGAGTTTTTT
This sequence comes from Gymnothorax reevesii, assembly GCA_029721435.1. Lineage (NCBI taxonomy): Eukaryota > Metazoa > Chordata > Actinopteri > Anguilliformes > Muraenidae > Gymnothorax > Gymnothorax reevesii. Next base: position 6,542,661 of record CM056574.1, on the reverse strand, counting down.
AACCCTCACAGGCCCCAGTCTACTGTCTACCTACAGCAGGGGTGTCCCATCCTATCCATAAAGGGCCAGTGTGGTTGCTAGTTTTTGTGACAGCCCAACACTAATACACTTGCGTCTACTTACCAAGGTCCTGGATTGAACCCACCGATCAGTTAATTAGCGGAATCAGGTGTTGTAAGCCTGGGCAGTAGTCAAGACCTGCAGCCACACTGGCCCTTCATGAATAAGATTTGACACCCTTGACCAACACTAAGCCTATCTAAAGTCAGAGGGTAGAGAGACGCAATCTGTTAATACTAATGAGGAATACGATTTCTCTGTGGGACATTACTGTTAGCTCAGTGTGTACGCTTCTATGGGAATGAGGCTTCATCACAGAGTAACACAAGTTTTTAAGTATAATTAACTACTCAAATTGTGTGCGGGTGGGTTGTTGGATATTTATGTTTTCTTGATGAGAATATGTATATTGTTTTACTATACTTCAAGCTTAACAAAAACAAAGGTTTAGTGTGAGGAATGATATTTTTTGCTGAATTCTCCCCATTCTAATAAAACAAATGTTATTTTTCAAACTGCGTGGTGATTAGTCTGTGATTATTTGGCATAACGTAATGATGGGTATATGTAGTGACATTGACTAACTGAACTGGGTACTGCTGGGGCACCAGTAAATTCTGATGCTTCAGTCTGTATGACTGATGAGCACAGGTGTTCAGATCATCATGGGAATTCTGTGCTCTCACAACCTCCGGGAAACTGTGCAGTCACCACACTTCGAGGATTCTTTCATGCTTTTTTTTACTTCATGGCAAATAAACTAATCACAAACATGCCCATTTTTGTTCTGTAGTTTTACAGTCTGGCTTTATGAAATGTACCTCAAACTACAAAACCCAAAACCTGTGAAGTTGGCACGTTATGTAAATCGTAGATAAAAACAGAATACAATGATTTGTAAATCCTTTTCAACTTATATTCAATTGAAAACACTACCGCCTGAGGAATCGAAGGTCGCGGGCATTCAATATTAGTTTTCAGCCTTGTCGCTTACGTGCAGTGATTTCTCCAGATTCTCTGAACCTTTTGACGATATTACGGACCGTAGATGACGAAATCCCTAAATTTCTTGCAATAGCTGGTAGAGGAATGTTGTTTTTAAACTGTTCGACAATCAGCTCACGCATCTGTTCACTAAGTGGTGACCCTCGCCCCATCCTTGTTTGTGTATGACTGAGCATTTCAGGAAACCTGCTTTTATATCCAATCATGGCACCCACCTGTTCCCAATTAGCCCGTTCACCTGTGGGATGTTCCAAATAAGTGTTTGATGAGCATTCCTCAACTCTCTCAGTCTTTTTTGCCACTTGTGCCAGCTTTTTTGAAAAATGTTGCAGGCATCAAATTCCAAATGAGCTAATATTTGCAAAAAATTACAAAGTTTACCTGTTCGAACATTAAGTAACTTGTCTTTGCAGTGTATTCAATTGAATTTAGGTCGAAAAGGATTTGCAAATCATTGTATTCTGTTTTTATTTACGATTTACACAACGTGCCAAATTCACTGGTTTTGGGTTTTGTATTTACATGAGCTATTTTTTCATCTTATGGGATATTTGTTTTCAAATCAAGTAGAGGAAAAAAAATGTGAAATCACTCAATGTTGAGGAAGAAATGATGGATTCTATCAAGAAACAGAAATAGCACTTTGTTTCTCCTCCTGGGCCTTTATAACAGTCTGAATTCTTTGAGGCATGAACTTCACTGATTAAGAAAAGTGTGCCCCGTCAAGCTGATTCTAACGCTTTTGAATAACAGTGAACAGAACAGCTTTGCAGGATGGGGCCTTGCCATGGACCATTTTTAAAGATTGCCACCATAAATTTTCATTGGATGGAGATATGGGCTGTGCGCTGGCCATTGTCTTAGAGTTGATGTGCCTTTCCTGCTCGATGATCGTTGGTGTAATGATTGCCTTCTCCCCTGGTCTTTAACCTGATGAGCAACCCCATGTCATAAATGAATGGGGAAATTTGCTTGTTTTCTTCAAGCGGTCATCTTTGTTTCATTGGAGCAACACCAAACAAAAGTTCCAGCACCGAAGCCTTGGCCAGTACAGGTTTGTAATTCATCACTGAATATCACTTCCATCCAATCATTCGCATTCCATGGTTACTTCTCTGTAGCCCACTGTAGCCTTGCTTTCTTCTTTTTAGGTTTGTGTCGGTTTTCATTTGGCTTTTATTTATAATGCAAATCCCATTTCATTTCAACTGATTTCTTTCAGTTCTCTGATAAACATTGACTCCTGTTTCTGGCCATTTGTCTTGTTGTGCATTTTCTATTTTCAAGAAATGTTGCTTTGAGTTTTCTTTCATGGTGCCTTGACGTCTCCCGTGGTCTAACTTACCCGTATCCTTTTATAACCCTCCAATTTTGTTTAAATGTGCAAAAATTCAAGACACAAAACACTGTACAACCAGCATCGTTTGCCAACTGTCCCTGTTGAATTTACTTGTTGGTTTTCTTGTCGTGTCCAATTTGCCGACTTCAGATTACTCAGTTGTTGAGGTAACTTTTCCCTGGTGGTCTAGTGGTTAGGATTCGGCGCTCTCACCGCCGCGGCCCGGGTTCGATTCCCGGTCAGGGAACAATTTTTGAGGTGAGGCTGTTCTACTAGAATCTAAGCTCACTACATATATGCCTCAGAGTCAGAGTATTCCCTCTGGGCCATAACAATAGAATGGATGATTCTGCCTCTTTCTTGGGGACTTTGCCGTGGCTCGACATCAAAAAATGTGCTCTCATGGGATCATGCAAATGCATAATTCCAATTTGACCTTGATTAGCTAAATAATTGAAACATTTATACGTATCACTTGTATTAAATAAGACATTTCTTCCACGGAGCATTTAGCAATATTTCAGTATGATATCTATGCAGTTTAACAAGAAGGCCCATCATTCTTCACAATGTTTTTCTGTTCGACAATAGTGGACCAACATCTCGTCACCCCTAGTCCTCTAAACGCCCTCACCTTGTGTTTAATATCTTCTCCGAAATTACTTACAGTCAGCGTTTCCCTGGTGGTCTAGTGGTTAGGATTCGGCGCTCTCACCGCCGCGGCCCGGGTTCGATTCCCGGTCAGGGAATGATTGTTTTTCTGCTCCACAGAATCATGTAATTGCATGTCATCAAGCGAAAAATAAATACCCCTCACCTTGAATGTGAGCTCACCTTGAGCAGCAACATGGCACAACAATATAGGGTGGATTTCAAATGAGAAGATTGAGTCTGATTTTCACAATTCATTTCCACTACTTACAGATTAAACGGGCACCAGCGACTGAGCGATCAGTCGAAGGCAATGATTGCAATTACACTCCCTGTGACATCAAAGGCAATTCTCAGGCTAAGTGCTTTAATTAGATGCGGTTCATCTCAAAAATAAACTCACCAGTATGCTCCCTATTTGTTTACAGCGCTACGAAACCAATAAAACCAAAATTAAGTCGCTTTGTATAGCATCTGAGTTTAGGTAATTTTAATAAGCCGAAACACCGAGTGAAAATAGAAGTGGGGTGGCATATGATTGCTTTCCCCCCTCGTTTCCGTCCCAAAATAGTCGAGTCAACTCAAGTCCGGTTCTTATTTTTCACCACTTTCAGTTCAATACTGCAAGTCAGTGTCCCACCACTAGGTGGTAGTAAGTCCACATCAAGTTATACGTTCGCATGCCGCAGAAAAGAATGTTAACCCCTCGGAACCATTCGATCACTAATCTGGTGCACTTTCCGCGGTATAGTTCTAATGACTCAGTACGTCCCTTATTGAGCCAGTTCGTTGACAGAAGCTGAAAAACGACGAAATCAAATTAATACTAATCGTAAAGTGAACTTCATATCGATATTTATAGCTTTCAGCAACGCGAAACGATGAAATAAATGTCATCTCTAACTGGGTGAAAAGGTCAGATGTATACAGATATTCTAATCTTATCTTATACTATAACACTATTTCCGGTTGAAGTTGATGATCCCATGCGCACTTGGAAATTGGTTGAATGAAGGATCTAACAGAAGTTGGAATTCTCTGAGAGGAGAAATGGTTAATGGCTTACGATGTATTAACTAGTCTCAAACTGCTATAGAATATTTCTCTCTTGAACTGTCCATACTAGATTGGTTGATTGGTTCTTTTCTGTTTGACCTGTTAGTATGCAATCAGTTTCGAGGAATAAAAGTGGAGTTATTTTGACTGTCTTACTGACAATCTGACCTCTGCAGACACGTGTGTTCAAGGACTCATAATTTGCAAAAACTTCTCCCAGTTTTAGCCTTGTTTAGAAAAGACCTTTGAGAACTTCAAAGCCAATTTTACATTGAGGCACATTGCTTTGAAAGTATTCCTCAATTTTTTTACACAAGCCTTCACAGGTTGGACAGCCTCTGGCCATCTTTACTTCTGAGAGACTCGGCCTCTCTAAGACATCCCTTTTATAGCCAATCATGTTACACACCTGATGCCAGTTAACTTAATTACTTGCTAAATGTTTTTTCAGCTGATTCTCTGATTTATTAATTGCTTTTTTTGCCTGTGTCCCAACTTTTTTGAGACCTGCTGCAGCCAGAAAATTTGAAACGGGCTAATTTTGTGGATAAAAATGTCTCAGTTTCATCATTTGACATGTTATCTGTGTTCTATTGTAAATAACATATTGGCTCATGTGATCTGAAAGTCATTGAATTTTGATTTTATTCACTATTTACACTTCGGCCCAACTATTTCAGAAATGGGGTTGTACATTGAACTGTGCATTTAATTATTATCCAACGGTTACAAATGAGTTCAAGATTTAAGCTCAGTACATTCATACAAAAATACTGCTCAGAGGGGAAAATGCAATCCAGTGATGTGATATCTTTTTTTTACCTTCTCATTCAGTCCCTGGAATACCTCCTGAAGAAATCCCGACACTGTTTCTGGGTTATGAACTGGAGTCACATCAGTGGTGGTAGGAGGGATTGCGCAGCCTCCATAATCACTGGGAAACGCGCGGAAGGGAAGGGTTGCCAGAGTTTGCGATAAGACTTTGTTGTCAAGGGTGCTGAACGATTCTTCCCCTCCCTACACGGGAATGAGGCAAACCTTATTCTATATAAAAAATGCAATCGTTTTAATTCGTCCGAAATATTGTCAACATATGGGAGTATTGTATTTTGTCCTAATACTGCAATTCATCGTTTAGTTAGTCGGCATAACCCAGTTTTTTTTTTTTGCTTCATAGTTAGTATTACATCAGTGGCCTATGGTCTGTGCGATGTTCGCGGCGTAGGCTATGGTTAAGACCCAAACACAAAAACATACTAAAATGGAATTCAATGTTTTTATCACTTGAAAATGTGCTTGCTAAGGAAACAAAGATTTATTCTATTTTTATAAGCAAAATGTTCCATATTAATGCACAGATGCAAGCCCAAAATTTAATTCGAGCACGGATCAAACACAAACCCTATTATTCTGGTATTCCTCAGTATGCCGCTGCTGCGGTAAACCAAGATTCATGACAGGCAAATTCTCATTTATTCTCTCACACTTCGCAAACCTTCCGTGGCCGATCTGGACACCTCCAGTGGAGCGGGCATTACAATTTTCATGACGTCATTGAAGAAGGATGCCGTTCCTTTCCTCATTGTATGAGGCTACAGGCGACCGGTTCATTGTTTTTATGAATCGAGAAATCTTTAATTTGAAAGTGGGAGTTCAGAAGTTGTAATCTTTAAGCAGCACAAATACATTTTCACCCACACATATCCGCAACTTGAGGGATGTTTCATTCGGGCAACGTTAGCACACGGTCGTTTTTTGAAAAGGCCGGTTAAATTCTCCGCCAGAGCCAGCCAATCGGAAGTGAGTATTTTTCGCGCTGATTGGGATTAGTGCTTCCCCGAGCACAGAATAGACTTCTCGCGATCGGCGCTGGAAAGATGCTACAAACAGGTAATTTTTTACTTTTCCTCGTGTCATTAACTCTTGTTTATGAAATAAATGTCCGCAGTTGTATTGCATTCGATTCCCTGAGAAATTAAACACGGGAATGTGATTTAAATTTCCACTACTCCTAATGCCTTGTTGGCCAGAAATTAGCCGCGGGTTGGTCATTCAGCAGCAGCGAGCTCGCGGACGCCGCCGTCGCTGCGCGAGCATTCTGCCTTTTATGTGCAGTTTCAACGGGAATTAACGTTACCAGTGTGTTGCTATGGTTACTTTTTATGTTCGCTAAGTTTTTTCGGGGGACCGGCCAGGCGTTCTTGTTTTAGTCTGGCTGTCTTTACAGGCGGCTACATAATGCTAACTTGTCTCAGGGATCTTTTGCGTTTGCTATTTGGAAGCGATGTTGTCAGCTAGCTAGCCTGTTGTGAAGCTAACCATCTTAAATTCAATTCATTCGATGATTGGTTTTGCTAGTTGGCCGGGACGCTATATCCCCCCCCCCCTACTCCTAACCAAGCTGTGGTACTACTTCCGCTCGGAGCCACGCTTCAGCCAATCAGGTTGTGCCTATCTGGAATTGTAAACCAATCCGATCGTACGTAACTGGAACTTTCCCTAACTTGGTTATGAAAAATAATCTGGCGGCCAGGACAATGTCCCAAGTACGTAAAGCTATGCTAAGCGCCCAGGACAGCTATTGCCAGCAGAAGTATGCATGAACAGCGATATTTCAAAATTGGATAATTGCTGGGATTGAAAATGATTGTCAATATGTCATTTTAACGTCAGCCCTAAAGCAGCTTTCAAACTGGACGCGAAACGAATTCTTCGCACGACAGATATGCATTCAAAGTCAATGCAAAGCAAAGCATTGACTTTGAATGTATATCTTTCGTGCGAAAAAATCGTTTCGCGTCCGGTGTGAAAGTAGCTTAACGATTGTTAACTTTGCATTATTGTGCGACTGGTGAGTCTCTGGCTTGTGCGCTCGCCATAGAAGCCGGGCTTGGTGCGGCGGCAGTGACGCTGGTTTGACCGACCTGAAAAGAAGTGCGGCTGCTCCGTCTAATTCTATTATTTTACTGTTCAGTGCCGCTAAGGTTCGTTTACTTGTATAAACACGGATAGTTCTGGCGCTGGTGATTAAGTTAGGCGGACTGATCACTTGTGCCAGGGAGCTGCGAGCGAAGCTGAGGATGAATGGTCAAATGCATGAAGATGAATGAATCATCTCATCTCGGGCGATTTTTTTTCCAACCATAACCGCAGGAAATGCAGACCTCAGCTGTAACGCTGGAGGAAACCGGCAACTGACGTCTTTAGAGAAGTAGTGAGACTTAAATCGCTCATCTATTCTATGCGTGGGACAGAAATACCCATCACAGAATTTGTGCGCCCGTTATTTTGGCGACTTGCGGGCCAGTGGAATAGGCTGCTGGTTTGCCCCTCTCAATTGTCTTCTCTGGTGGATACTCGCGAACGCTGTAGTTCAGTGTAGTTTGCTTTGTCGCTGGATTAGGCCTAATTTCTTTGATGCGGAAATTTTGCTCCGATTCATGAACGTTGATGGCAATATTAGTGATACTGTGTGTGAACCCTGGTTGTGTGCGAGTTTATTGGAAAGTGAGTGTGACTAGTGATGCATATCGACCGGGTACATGCTGAATGGGAGGCCATTTTTAGAAAGACTGTGGTCCCCCCCTGCAGTGAGTGCGCTTTGGGAAGCCGGATAGCTGGCGTGGTCCCTCTCCGCGGCGCATGATAATACGGCGCTGGGTCTCACTGCTGTAGCCTTTCCGAACACAATTTAAATATGAATTACTCCTTAAGCGCAGCCTTTGGGGATGTTAACGCGCTTTTCGCAGATATGCACATCAGGCTTTTCTTGGACGTTTACTACCTTGTGTGGGGGAAACTTGACCCTCATTGGGGATAAGGATGCGATGAAGACGCATTCATAGAATATGAATGTTTCTGAAACGTTGATGTATTTTGCACGTTCAGTTACCATGAAGGAACTTTTGGTCGGTTGCGTCTTTGCTGCTGTTTCTGTGGTGATTAAGCCGGGACAGTGTCCATTTTCTCATCTTAAAGGCTGATTGAAATGCATGTCGCTCATTTTCCTCCCCCACATCCGGCGCCATTATGGCCGGACACCTGCCCCGTATCTCATGCCCATCTTTGTTCTGAGTTCTGTTACGCATGAGGTTACATCGAGCGCAACGTCCCCGTTTTGTCCGTGTTGTTAGTTCTCTCCATCGTGTAACGAAGCGCGTAACGAGTTATTGACAGTACATGATGTTTTAATAATCCATAAAGTTGCGTGTCGCGAGGTGTAAAGGTATTCAAACGTAAATTGCTTGCTTTGAACCGAATTGATACCGTTTTGCTCCTATTCCTCAAAGCGAATTTGAGTTGTGCATATCATTCAATATATATCGGGCTGCTTTGAAATCCTTGCATATGACTCGCTGCCGTGTCCTTTGGGTACAGCATCTTTGGGACTGCGCTGACCTCAGGATTTAAAGTGCGGTCAGTGCAAATGCGGGAAAATTGCCACGAAAGATGCAGGTCTTCATTGACTTCGAACATCCTTGGCCATATCGCAATGTTCAGCTTTCGAGCTACAGGAAACAATCTTTTGTGCCGCCGCTCTGCTTTCCCCAGCTTGTGTTACTTCAGACTGGGTTACCGAAAAACATTGCGCTTTGATGTATGAGTACTTTTTCCCCTTTTAAAATCGCGTCATTTTCTCATTTTAACATCAGTGGGGCTCTGAGAATGCGTGTTGCCCAGCAACCTAACTGGCTGCTCATCTTCGCTGCAGTCTGCTGCTGCGCGGCTGCGGACCCCGCGTGGCCTGCCTTTACATAATTTAGTTTGCAGCCCAGGAATTGCAGGGCTATAAACTGCTAATGCACTTTCACTGTAATCAAGTGCCTGAAGTCAGAGTACTGAGCTTTGGCAGGCTAATGACCTGTGGGGTGCCAGGACAGTATTAGCTGTACAGTTTAGTATGTATGACCTTGGGGAAACTCTTGCTGGCTTGATTTTAGTTCGTCATTGCCGTTTGCTCATTGCTTCAGGAATAAACCATAAATCCTAATGATTGTGACTTAAAGGTGTAATATTGGATGTAAGGCCTGTAGGTGATGTTCCTTTTTATATTTCCTTGAACTGGTTGGCTGGTTTGAATTGTTACCCTGCACAGAAGTGCTTTTCTGTTACTCATTTTGTCTTGATTGCAGGTGACTTTTGGTTAACACAGTCTAGAGTAAAGTATTGGAGTAATGTATTTGTCTCATGATTTCTGTGGTTTTGCGGTATTTTGTGTTTTCCGAGTAGCTTTGCACCCTGGGAATGTATGATCTGGCCCTGTCTGTTGGCATCTAAAACGGCTGGCCAGCCCTGTTCCTGGAGCTCTTCCATCCTATTGCATTTCATTTCTGTGGGGCTCGTGACTCTGCTAATCAGTAGCTCAGTGATATGGCAGCTGTTGAGATGTGTGCTTTGTTAGGGTTGGTATGAAAACACTGGATGGTAAACATGCTCGGGTCACGTTGGGCTGTTGTGGGTGTAATTCCAGAGGTCAGAAGGTAAAAGCTTCGGCGTGAGTTTGTCCCACCCGTGACCCGAAGCCCCGATTTTAACTGGTTAGCGTAACCGTTTGGCTGGATGAGCTTATGCAGTTTTACTGGCCTGAATGAAACACTGGTGCAGACTTTTACTTTGTGGATGTGGGGCCGTATTCATGAAGACCCTCGGCAAAGAAGTGCTGATTCACAATCTGCCTTCTCTAGTCCGAAAACGTGCCATATCCCATATGAACTATGAGGCTAATCTCATTCCAGGTCAGTGGTCTAAGTCCATCTCTTGTGGATGTGGGCCAAGGATTGTACACCTATGAGCGATGAGGCTGAACTGATCCCTGGTCAGTGCTCGTAGTCTATTGTCCCTTGTGAATGTGGGCCTGGGATTTTACCCCTCTGGTTATTGGTGAATGTGGAGGTTTGTGGTAGTTGTGTGGGTTAGCGATATGGTGTGTAACTCGCGTGTATTTCGCTATGTGTGTGTATGTAGCTGAATGAGCGCGGACAGCGTGGGCTCCGACGCCATGGACTGCAAAGGCTGTTCTTTACCGCTGATGCCCGATCCACCGAACCCCGTCAGCGTGAAGCAGTCTCCAGTCGAGCCGCTGGGCAGCCGCAAGGGGTGTGCTGATAAGAGCACCGACCCCGCCCTCCTCATGACTGATCCTGCCCGCCTCATAACCGACCCCGCCCTCCTCATGACTGACCCCGCCCTGCTGATGGACCAGGCCGCAGCCCAGCTGGCCGTCACCCTCCAGGACACCGTTCTGCAGAAGATGGCCGGTCAGCCCGGCGGCCACGAGCGCCTGAAGGACCTGACGTCCCGCCTGCTCAACGGCGAACAGGACAAACCGGCCAAAATCTGCGCCCCCGAGGGGCCCCTCCTCCTAAAGGGGGCGGAGCCAGCCCCGCCTCACACCAGCCCCCAGAGGAAGAGCAGCTCCTCCCCTGAGCTCAAGCTGCAGATCACTAAGCTGGTGTCCAATGGCACGCCTCCCCTTTTCCAGGCCCCCTGCTTCGGCGAGGACGCGGCCCGACCAGAGCCCACCGGCACCCCCGCCAAGGCCACGGTGAGGGGGAGGAAGAGGAAGAGGCCGCTGAAGGCCAAACCTAAGCCCCTTTCCCTCAACGTTACGTTGAACGGCGTTTCGGAGAATGGGCACGGAGATGTGCCGGCGAAGGTGAGAACCTTGGGCTCAGTTCTGCGCTGTAAATATGTCTCTCAGTCTCGCTAACCCTCTGCACGTTTGGAACACCTAACACTTGAAAAGTTAAATGTTTTTACTCTGATTAAGCCATGGGCTGACAGAATAGTAGCTATCTTTGTCATAATTTGGCTAATGGTAATGATAAGAAATGTTGAGTGTTTGACAGAATTCCGAGATGGAGTTGTGGCACAGGGATTCCGAAAATCTGGTCTTGGAGCCATTTTGTTTCCATTGTGTTTTCGGGCGCCATCTCAAAGTGAACAAGCTTTTCTCTCCTTTTTCTGTTTTCACATGTTTGTACATTTTCCATTATTATGCTTGTTGAAACCATTGATTTAATTTATCGACTTAATATAGTGCCTTTTAAGCACTTTGGATCGTTAACTGTTTATAGTCAAGCTAAAATATCAAAAATGAATCTACTATTGATAGAAACCCTACATAAAATTCCCAGACTGCTATACATGGAGGGAGAAAAAGAGAGAGAGAGGGAGAAAAAAAACTAGTATTAAAACTCTTCAAAGAATTAATTAAAAGCTAATTTAAAAAGATGTGTCTTGACCTATTTCTTGAAGACGGCAAATGATTCAATTTCACGGATATGCGCAGGCAGGCTATTCCACAAGGTAGGCAGCAGCGTGAAACGATGGAGCGCCTAAAGCTGTGAGCATCTGCCCCTGAGGGCGTTCCGAAAAAATAGAAGAACTTGATCTTAGTGTATATGTGGATCAAGACCTAGTGCTGACTAACTTACTGATATATGTAGGTGACATGCCCTGAATGGCCATGAAAGTGATAATCAATATTTTAAAATGAATGCTATAAAACAATGAAGCTCATACAAAACTGAAGTAATGTGATCACACTTCTTCGTATTCATTATTAATCTAGTGGCAGCGTTTTGGACTCGCCCTAGTTTAGAAATCTGATATTTAGGCAGGCCATTAAATAAACTTTTACAATAGTCCAGTCGTGAGATTACAAAAGCATGGACTATTGTCTGAAGGCACTCCTTGGATAAATATTTAGAAATACGATGAATATTGTGAATGTAATAGAAAGAAACCATTGCTAGTTGGTTTATTGTTTTTGCCTCAAAATGAATATGTTTCCCCTCCAAGAAAAGAACAATAAAAAATCCAACCATTGCCATCATGCAAAAGGGCTCGGTTTGGCGCCATGGAAACAAAATGGCTCCTATTCCTGAGTTGTCTTGATTTTTTACCAAAGAACTCTACCTCATCATATGTGCTATATTTCTGGGGTTTGTTTTTCGCGACCAGAACCGGAAACATGTTTGTGACATCAAATCAGAAAACATGTTTACACATGCGCGCAAAAATGCAGGACCAAAAATCGTTTGTGGACAAGGTCTTGGTTCAGTATTGAGTAACATCGGGTGAAGTACATCTGAATGATCTGCATTTTCAGATAGTTCAGGAAGTGACCCGATTCCCAAACGCATTGTTCATTTCGTAAATGAACACGGGTGCCGTAAACAATGCATTTCAGATTCCTGACACCTACAAGGATTGTAAATGCCAATCATCTGGCCCTACTTCCAACTTCACCCTGTGTTATCTGTGCTGACTACAATGGCACAGTGATGTAAAGCGTCAAATTGTGGAGCATTTTTTGTCTGCATTCTTGAATCGGTGCATAAGCCACCTTGACCTCTGGTTCACCTTTGGCTGACACAATGACTTTATTCACACAGAACCAAAGTCGCCAAATGCTCAACCAGTAATCAAACCACAAACGTGTTTCTGGTTCTGGTTGTGAAAACACGTCTCAGAATTGGCAACATTACTTGAACAGTGCGTCCAGGGTGAAGGGTCATGGACAATGTAGTCCAAGTTCTTTAGCCAGTGCACCGAAGGCCTGTAGTCTGGTCTTGCAGTGTAATCAATAGCTCTGCATCATAGGTTATGGCTAGTTTTGTGATTTCTGCAGTTATTAGGCATGGCATACCCTGTTTTGTGGTCGATCGCAGGCATTGGTGATCAGTGTATTTTATTGCAACAGAAAAGATCGCTCAAATGAACTTAAGGGGTCGTTTTTGTCGCTCGCATCAGGGATTGTCATTGTTGCGACTGATGGGTGGAGTCGCTTCGTTTACCACAGGTGTGTGTGGAGGCGGGGCCTGTTGCTCAGGTGAAGGAGGAGGAGCTGCAGGTTCCTTTCTCCGTCGGCGATGTGGTGTGGACAAAGGTCGCCGGCTTCCCCTGGTGGCCTTGCTTGGTGACGAGGGACCCAGTGCGGGACAATCACGTCAAAGAAAAAGGTGCGTTGCGTTTTGGTCCTTTACCGCAGGCGTGGCAGGACCGAGGACGACGGCACAGCCTTGGTTTGAGACCTGCCGAGTTGCAGCTAAGGTGCTCGTCTGAGACACAGACAGTTGTTGGTTGAAACCTGCAGCCACAGCGAGATCAGCGTAGCTGTTTAGTTCTTGCATGTGGCCCGTATATTGCTCGGGGCAGGATTTCTCCTGCAAACTGGGGAGGGTCGAAACTGTTTCCAAACTTTTGCCGCCGGTGACTCTTCTGCTAGTTTCACCAAATCCTTGCGTGTGATTGAAGTGCCGCATGTTAGAGTAGGTCCCTCCTCCGTGCTGGAATGTGAACATCCGGTAAACCCAGGAACCAGTGCTCCTTTCTAGCTATGCATCGCCAGGTCAGTGTACGATATGCAGCTACGGTATTTACTTCATGTGAACATATACAATTATGTCTCCTGGAGAAAAAACACATGACCAGTTACAAAATGTTAAGTTGCTTGCGTTGGCCGTAGCATGAACATGCAAAGGGAAAACCAGTTTCGTGCTCTGAAACTATTGACTGAATACAGTCAATGGCTGAAACCGGAACTGTGTACCACGGCGAAAATACAGTTTTGTGGTGACTAAATCATGCTGGTATCGGAAGTGAAAGCTAGCTTTCATTTTACCCATAGACTTTTTTTGGTATTCACTTTTCAAGCACTTCCCCTTGTTTTCGAGCCTCCGTTGATTTAGAGCTGGGGTTCCCAAACTTTTCCAAATCGGGGCCCACTTGAAAATCTAAAAAATGTCCGCGGCCCACCTTTGTCCTATGAACAGTACATAGACGAAATTATGCATTCTCAGAACACTTAACAACAACAATAATTGTTGTTGTTGTTAAGAAAATAAAATAAATAAAAAACAACAACAATAATTGTTGTTGTTGTTTTTTATTTATTTATTTATTATTATTATAAAGATTCAGGATTGAAATGAAAGCAGGGGGATAAAAGAAGCCCAAACTTTTAATCTGTGGTGTACACACAAGACAGAATTAATTATCGAACACCGTACGCGCTCCTCCGATTATGACCCCCGGTCATGATGACCAGAAAGCTACTTTCCGATCATAAACTATATAAGGTTCCTAAAATATTGTGAGGTCAATAACACTCAATAGGTTATTACTTCTAAATATTTTTTAAAATCGTGCAATAAATATTTTACAATAAAAAAATAAAAAATCATATTTGCAAAAATGAATCATATTTTTAATGACCTCTCACAGCCCACCTGCAGTACCACCACGGCCCACACTTTGGGAATCACTGATTTAGAGATTTCAGGTCATCTTTCCAAGTAACTACAAATGTTGGTTTTCTACACCTTAGTCAACATGAATTTAAATCATTTTAATTTTTGCCGACATGACTGCCTTTATAGTTAAACAAATTACATGCCCTGTGATCCTCCTGATGCCTGGACATAAATTGGTCAGTTTGCGTTAGAAATCATCCAGCACTTAGCCTGGTGAAGCTGCGCCATCAAATATGGCAAAGTTAATTAGTTGGCTACTTTGAGGTCTGTTTAATTATGCTAACTGCTAGATATAAATTATGTATCAAGTGCTAATTTATATTAATGGCCAAGCATCTTTAGCCAATGTTTGTTGGCCTAAAAAATTGGTAGCTAGTGAACAAGCCATTAAATCTCATCAATTGTCACTGACCTGGCTACACGGCTAAATAATCACTTACTACCATCTCAACAAAGTCTAGTTATATAGTCAAATATGTTATTCACTGATTTTATTGACTTGTATGCACCAAATATAGCTAGCTGAACCAGTGAACCATCTAGCAAGCCTAGCCATCAATTTCTTTAGCTAGCCACCTAGTTTGCTGGTTTGGGTTTGGTGCATATAACTGCTAGCTAACTCATTTATCTTCACAGGGTTTTTCCTGTCTCAGAAGGAGCTGGTGGTGGTACTCAGGAATAGGCTCCTGCACGCACTCAGAACTTGTTGTTTATTTTATGTCCCCGGAATCGAAGATAGTATTCACCTGTCCGTCTGTCTGTCCGTCCGTCCGTTTGTCTGCATCAGGGGAAAAAACCTTTAACCCGCAATACTTTAACCTGCAGCCGGGGGCATCAGTGTTCCACGAACACAGCTTGTTTTGTTAAGTGGGGGGGATTACATACTTCTTATTTTATTTAGCGTGAGGGAAGGCTGCACATGCTTTTTTTTTTTTTTTTTTGACTGGGGAAGTATGGCACTATTATTGAGCAAATTCCGCGCTTTTTTTTGTTTTTTTCTTTCACGCATGTAAATTTGAATGCGATACAGAAAATCGCGTTGGGAGCTGTTGGTGGTAAGAAATTAGTTGGTGGTGGCTGCCACCAAATTCTCTATGCAGGAAAAACCCTGCTTAATTTCTAGTTCAATGCTTGCTAAGTCACGAAATAATGGTTATTCACTGTTTTCTATTGACTTACTGCTCCGAATAAAACTATCTGAGCCAGCAAACTAGGTACTAAGCTAAGCCAGCTTAGACAGTTATATTTGTTGCATTTAAATGGTAGTTGGCTAACTAAATACCAGTTAATAACCGTAAACTATTTACTCTTTTCTTTAGATTTTTATGCACCAAAATTAACTAGTTTGCTGGCTTAGCTTGTCACATTTGGTGCATATAAATGCTAGCTAGCTATATGGCAAAATAATTGCTATGCAGTGTTTTTCATTGATTTCTATGCATATAAGCTAGCGAATGGTAGCGCGCTGTGCAATAACTTTACTTGGTTACAGTTTTACCAGTTTCCTGATATAATAGCTATTTATATCACTGATTGGCTTCCATCAATTTACATTGTGGACGTTTGCTTAAACTGTGGTACGTCATATAATGAGAACAAATCATGGGCTACTCGACTTTGTGTTGTGGAAATGTCGTTTGCAAAACGTCAAACTGGATTACAAGTGCAAATGCGTGACAATTATGACAAACTACGTATTTGATGTGATTACATGCGTCCGTATAGGCTGTTGGCTGATCTTGGAGCGAACAGGCTCAAAAAATTAATTTGAGTTTGAGTAATGCTAGAAATTGTCTAAACCCCGTTAGCTTTTGGTGTCAAGTAAAATTCCTATGAGAAGTTCTGAGTAGCTGTGACTCGGTCACCGCCGTACTCTATCCTAGCGCCACCATCAGCAAGATTTGGACATGGAATTGCAATCCCTCAAAAGGTGAAGGGGGGGGGGTGCAGATGAACTTGTAATAACCTTCTGTGGGGGTCAGACACAGGGGTCCTCGGTGAGTCGTAGCTCATTGCGCACACGCATAATGTTGTGATGAAGTGCATTTGTTTCGGCTGAATTTTCTCGCCTGTCTGTGTTCCCCCCAGCTGTGATCAGCCGGACCGTGCTCATGTACCACGTGCAGTTCTTTGGCGAGACGGCTGAGCACGGATTCGCGTCTGAGAAGCTGATAGTGCTCTTCACCGGAGAGGAGCAGTACCAGGGTCTGTGCCAAGGGACTGCCGCGCCAAACTGCTCCAGTTCCTACAAGGCCAAGAAGGTGCGCGGCCCTCGCAACCTGCGGGGGAAAAAATGTGTCAGATTAAAGTCACTGCAGCGATGAAATCTCACCTTTCCCCCGCATTAACAGATATTATTAAACATTGTTGGCCGTAGAGAAGGCCTCAGTTGTTATAGAGCGACTTTCTTCTCCTTGCTGGTTCAGTAAGCTGGATATTTGGGTGTAATTGTTCTATACGTTTGGCATTATGAAACTGTAAGCATATCCTCCACCTGCTATTCAGTCCTATAGTTAAAAATAAACAGCTCTGTCCCTGGACTTTATATTTATTTTTGTTTACTTTTATAATTTTATATGCGCATGAACAGCGTGTGAATCTGTGCCTTTGCGGGTAATTTCTTTGTTCTGCTGTTTGCTCTTAGCTGCGCTTCAAAATGCGAATGAGTCGTAGTGATGGAATTTCCTGCACGGTAGGCTTCAGTTGGCCTCTCAGCTTTGTGTTGCCATTTCATCACATAGGCATCTGAAACTGCGTATTCATTTCAGCACTGACTGCAGTTCGGCAGGGTCATGACGCGGAGAGCATTTGGCAATGCAGTGCCACCTGGTGACAGGGGTAGTGCATTGCATTTGCAGTAACAAGAACAGTCTAGTAAAATTCAGATGCACTGAGAAAAAATCCTCTACAGAATTGTACCAGCAGCCTGGAACAATTCTTCAACTGGTGAACGAGGCTAACTGGTGATATCGGCTGGCTGTGTTTATGGGAAGGGTAAAAAAACATGGCCGGAGTTACACTTCCTGACCCTGGATGTTGTGCCTCGGCGCTCAAGCTGGGAGGAATTATGCTTTAACTGGTTTCTGATGAGTTTCTGTATGCAGTGGCCTGGCTTCTGTTGTGTCCTGGTCTTGTACTGGTTTGTGGGGAATGGATGGGGTGGTCTGGTCACTGGTGGGGGAGCGGTTATTCAGGCCTCACATGGAGCCAGTTGTGATCGAGTGGCCATTTTGAAACTTTGTTGTAGAGTCTCATTTCTCAGGTTCTTTGTCCTTCGCTGGTGCTGCTGGGCGTTGCTCCAGTATTGGACAAAGACCCTGTCAGCCGTACACAGCAATTATAATTTAAAGACGTGTTGTTCCTTTTAATATGGTTTGTGGTTGCGATCTGTGAATTGTTTGGTCTCTCTGTCCGTTTGTCTGTCCTCAGCCGTTCGGCTTGGTACCCTTGCAGCTGCTCCCGCTTTGGAATCTCGCCGTATCCCAGGCGAAGCAAGCGGTTGCCATGGCGCTGGAGGAACGCCTGGCCAAATTTACCTTCACTTACAGTGACGGGCAGGCGTACCTCAACCCGCACCAGCAGGCAGAGCTAGAGTGCACGCCGAGGCCAGGGCAGGACGTGCTGACCAATCAGAATGACCCGCTCACAGACCCCACCCTCCCCCTGCATAACGGCAGCGAGTGCTGGGCATCTGCTCTGAGAGAGGAGACGGACTGCGAGAGGAGGAGGGGCCTGCGGCCGGCCAATAAAGTACGGACCCCACAGGCCACGCCCAGCCTGGAGAAGCAGTCAAAGCAGCAGAAAATCTCCCGGCAGCCTTTGCAGGTTTGTGCTGTCTGTGTCGTGTAAAATCTGGTCCCCCCTGTGATTTTCGTCACACAATAATTGATGATTTTCATGACTTTCATGATATTTGTATTTCTCTGTTCAGAAATGGCATAGTTGCAGTAGTAGGCTATTGCCCCATTAACATTTGCAACGTGAACCAGTTGCTTTCTGACGACGGACATAATTAGCCAGCAAGCTAAGCAGTACTAGAATGTGCATGCTATGTTGGCGCTAATTCGTAGACTTAATCCCATGAGCTATTTGGCCAAGATCAGTGTGTTGACTGTAAGATGAGTGAATCATGACTGTAGGTAGCTATTTAGCTAACCCAATAGCAATGGTTTCAACAGAGGGACGGACTGACTGACTGACAAACTATAGCCAGATAGTTTTTTTTTTTTTGCAAATGACAGAACGCTACGTCCGTAGCTTCATGCGCTTTGATGGTGAGGCTGAAAATTGCAGATGTTATCAGCACTCGGGTTCTGCTGACTGGGAACGGTTTGGAAAACTGTTACGCTGTCATGGGGGTGCATTGTTGGTGTAGCTCCTCTGTTTCTGATTGGTGTTTTTATTTTGTGCATTTTTTTTTGTTTTTTTGGGGTAGGCTGAAGGGGCAGGGTTCGAGAGCTTTGTTCTGATCGATGCATTTATCTATTGAGTCATTTAATTTTTGAGTAGGCTGACTATGGGCAGGATTGTTCTAATGCGTTTCTGATGGGTGCATTTTCTGTTTTTATTTAGCGGTAGGCTGAATGGGTGGGATTGTTTGGACACTCGTTTGTGACTGGTGGATTTGGTTGGGCTGATGGTGGGGGCGGGGTTCTCACGCTGGTTTCTCTGCAGGCCCCCTCTACTGCCCTCTTGAGGGAGGAGCTACAGAAGGCCTGCGCTATGACTGACAGCAGCCTGCTGAAGAAGACCGCACAGCTGGTGGTGTGTCTCACGGGACTTCCTGCTCCGCCCACCTTAGGTGAGGGGTCCTGTCAGAAATGTGCAGCTTCACTCTGCATTTTCATTCGCTGAAATCTGACGATGAGTACGGAGCGAGAGTGCTGGCCCTGGGTCAGAGCGCAAGCGCTGAGAGTCCACTCTCATCCATGAGGGGCCAGTGTGGGTGCAGGTGTGTGTGTCACAGCCCAGGGCTAAAACGCCTGATTCAGCCAATTAAATGACCAGGGTTCAGTCAAGACTCTGATGAGTAGAACCAGGTACATAAGTGTTGGGTCGTCACCGAAACCAGCGACACTGGCCCTTCATGGAGATTATGGGACACCGCTGCAGGAGTGAAAAATCCCAAAAAGCAACTTTAACATTATATAACGCTCAGAAAATCATTCTGTTGCAAGAAAACATTGTTTTTTTTGTGCAAGCCTGTGGTCATTAACGCCTTTCATGGAGGTCTGTGTTCTGGTTCGTTCTCTCTCCCGCCCTGGCAGTACTCGCCTTCTCCAACTGCTAGAAATCCAGCTTTGCTGGTAGTTCGTTGAGTTAAGACAGACTAAGGTTGCGTTGAAGATCTTGCTGTAGAGCAGTGGTTCCCAAACTCGGTCCTGGGGACCCACTGTGTTGGCAGATTTTTTTGTTCCAACCACGATTACAATCCCAAAAAAATAAAAAAAGTTGTTATTTGTTCTTAATAAGTTGCTTTTCAGGCCAGAGAAATGCTTTGCTCCCTTAAACTACATTGACAGAAAGGGTTATGCATTCCGCGATGTTTAAAAGCCCAACGTTCAAATTGTTTTATTTTGCAATTTTCCCAGTAGGCAAGTCATGCTAAGGTGGCAGATTATTATTATAATATATTATTATAAGACTGTGTTAAATCAATAAGCTGCTAATTGGGTTTCTGAACTCCATGGCGTTAAAGCTCTATTAAAATTTTTTTCCTGGAACCAAACGCACAAAAAAAAAACCAAAAATGCCACCATGCAGGGTTGATTCCTTATAAATGGCTCTGTCCTTGAATGATTATTTACAGAATAAATGATTATTTTTAGTCGCCACATATCCACAATTTTAATAATTAGTAGCCAATTGATTCTCTAACCTGTAGAGCACTAAATGTTATTACTCAATGACAGAAGATATCAAAATCAAAGCTGTGGCGACTTGTTCAACGGGAGCTCTTTTAAACAAGTTGTCACATAATAGGTTTTCAACAGCGCAAGATAATTAAATGTATATTTATTAAAAATATATTTCAGCGCTCTAAATGTTAACTACAGTTTGAATGGCCAGTGGAGCCGACAGGGCGTGCGAGGCCGCTGCGGTTGTGATGTCCTTTAGAAGGGGAACAGGGTCGTCTCAATCATGGGTACTGCAATTCAGAAAACATTGGCCACTCTTTAAAACTGAGATTGCAGTTGTGGTTTTAATGATGGCGGCGGACACGAGGCGCCCCGAGGACTAGGGGATCTGCAGGAACTGTGCTGGTGACGGCCGGGTCACCTCCCCAAATGCACCGTCGCCGGTGTAACGTTCCGCGGTGAGAAAAGTGCTGCATAAGCTCGGCTTAATTTTGATTGGAGTTCTGGGTTTATGTCGCGTTTCCTGACTGCCGGTGACCAGCCGCATCACTCAGTCTGCCTCAACTAAGGAGCGGAGTTATTCCTATGTTTGCGTTTCCGTCCAAGAAACGAAAAGCTTACCAAAATAATATCTAAGAACATGAAGCTTGTTTGTATTTTAATTTTATTTTAATCTCTCTCCCAGGGGTCCCAGACCGGCCCAAACCCGTCCCAGCGAAGGAGACTGCGAAAGAGAAGAGAAAATCTGCCTCGAAAGGTGAAACGTAATTGTGCGTTTGCTTTCCCAGATAGCAAGCTCCTCCGCTCCGGATCTGCCGCGGATCTGTCCCGGCTCCAGCTGATCCGGGGCAGAACCGCGGCAGATCCGGAGCGGAGGAGCTTGCTATCTGGGTTGTTTTAAGAAACGGTGGTCGTCTCTGGGTTGATGCTCCATGGTCGGTGTGTGATGAGCTTTGCGTTACGTGTTCACTGTCTCGTCCTTCAGTTTGTCTGTTATTAGATGATGAAAGAGCTCATGGATGTGTTTTAACATCAGTGTCCTAGAGGCCCACTGCTCTGAGTGACCTGTCCTGATTGTGACCTCAGCACGAGAACGTTCTGTTGAGCGTCCTGATCACATGATCATGACCTCACTCAGTTAAGGGGGGGTTTGAACATGAGCCCTGGAGAACCTATAAAATGGGCCTGAATTTATCCCAGCAGGTTACTCTACAGCAAGGATCAGCAAATCTGTACTCCGATCCAAATCCAGCCTCAGGTTTTTCTTTTTCATTCATAATTGACCAATTAACTGAACAATCTGTGCTTCTGATTGACCAAAAAGTCTTTACACCTGACTCCCAAATAAAAGGGGGGTGGAAAACCTACCTTCCTTGGACCTGTAGTCGTTGATCCATGCTGCATTGGGTGCGAGTTTTTGCCACTGTTACAAGTGCCATTTCTGTCTTTTTTTTTTTTTATATAATTTTTAAACCCCACCCCCCTCACATTTGAACCTGTCTTCAACAGCACCGAAAAGGATAAAGATGTGGCAGCAGATATTGCCGACACCGCTGAATTGGCCGATGCCGCCAGAACGTGCGGCGAGTCCCAAAAAAAGGCTGAAGGTAGGCAGCAGCAGTTTGAAGGTCAGAATAGTGGAAATTAACCCTTTCTGTGCATCTCTACTCCCTGAAGTCTAGCGACTAGTGGAACCATCTAGATCAGGGGCGTCCAACTGGTCTGTTAAAGGGCCCATTGGCTGCAGATTTCAATCCAGCCAAACAGAAGCAAACCTAATGCGGTCAACCCATCTCAGTACAGGTGATTAGTTTTATCAGGTCAGGCTCTGCTCACTTAGAATGAAAACCTGCAACCCCTCGGCCCTTTGCAGACCAGTTAGAGACGCTCGATGTAGAATATTCTTGTGATTAGAGCTGTTTCGATTAATCAACTGAACTAAAATCTTTATAATAGTTTCAGTCATGTTTCAAGCAAAAATGTCATATTTGCTGGTTTTGCTTCCTAAATGTGAAGATTTTTGGCTTTTCTTTATTTATGGTAAATGAGGAGTCACCTGGTTTAGGACTATTTGATGAACATAGCAATTCTGAGAATTTTCTGTGGGCTCTGTGAAATCATGATTTGCAGTTTTTGCAATTTTTTGTGATTTTCTAGAATAAATAATCAATTAATTGTGAAAGTAATTGGCAGATTAAATGACCGTGAAAACAATTCTCAGCTGTAGTTGTGACACGTTGGCTCCTGTTAAACAGGACTGCAGAGCGTGAATAGCGCCTCTGGCTGGGTGACGCTTGCGTTCGGTGATCATGCCACCCGAAACGAGGCTCATTTCCTCTTGTCATTCATGAGGTGTTTTTTTATATATATTATGTTTTTGGTCCGACCGCTGCCGCCGCACTACGTGGCAACGCGATAACTGCAATAATATTTAAATTAGAAATTCCAAGTTTTGCATATACAAAACCCTAAACCAGTGAAGTTGGCACGTTATGTAAATCGTAGATGAAAACGGAATACAATGATTTGCAAATCCTTTTCAACTTCTATTCTATTGAATACACTGCAAAGACGAGATGTTTAATGTTCAAACTGAGAAACTTTATTTATTTTTTTTTGTAAATAATCATTAACTTAGAATTTAAAGGCAGCAACACATTCCAAAAAAGTTGGCACAGGGGCCTTTTTACCACTGTGTTACATCGCCTTTCCTTTTAACGACACTCAGTAAACGTTTGGGAACTGAGGAGACCAATTTTTGAAGCTTTTCAGGTGGAACTCTTTCCCATTCTTGCTTGATGTACAGCTTAAGTTGTTCAACAGTCCGGGGTCTCCGTTGTCGTATTTTACGCTTCATAATGCGCTACACATTTTCAATGGGAGACAGGTCTGGACTACAGGCAGGCCAGTCTAGTACCCACACTCTTTTACTTCGGACCCATGTTGTTGTAACACGTGCAGTATGTGGCTTGGGATTGTCTTGCCGAAATAAGCAGGGGCGTCCATGAAAAAGACGTTGCTTGGATGGCAACATATGTTGCTCCAAAACCTGTATGTACCTTTCAGCATTAATGGTGCCATCACACATGTGTAAGTTGCCCATGCCTTGGGCACTAATACACCCCCATACCATCACAGATGCTGGCTTTTGAACTTTGCGCCTATAACAGTCTGGATGGTTCTTTTCCTCTTTGGTCCGGAGGACAGGACGTCCACAGTTTCCAAAAACAATTTGAAATGTGGACTCGTCAGACCACAGAACACTTTTCCACTTTGCGTCAGTCCATCTTAGATGAGCTTGGGCCCAGCGAAGCTGGCGGCGTTTCTGGGTGCTGTTGATAAATGGCTTTAGCTTTGCATTGTAGAGTATTAACTTGCACTTGCAGATGTAGCGACGAACTGTAGTTACTGACAGTGGTTTTCTGAAGTGTTCCTGAGCCCATGTGGTGATGTCCTTTACACACTGATGTCGGTTTTTGATGCAGTTCCGCCTGAGGGATCGAAGGTCACGGGCATTCAATGTTGTTTTTCGGCCTTGTCGCTTACGTGCAGTGATTTCTCCAGATTCTCTGAACCTTTTGACGATATTACGGACCGTAGATGATGAAATCCCTAAATTTCTTGCAATAGCTTGTTGAGGAATGTTGTTTTTAAACTGTTTGACAATCCGCTCACGGATTTGTTCACTAAGTGGTGACCCTCTCCCCATCTTTGTTTGTGAATGACTGAGCATTTCAGGGAAGCTGCTTTTATACCCAGTCATTGCACCCAACTGTTCCCAATTAGCCCGTTCACCGACCTGTGGGATGTTCCAAATAAGTGTTTGATGAGCATTCCTCAACTCTCTCTGTCTTTTTTGCCACTTGTGCCAGCTTTTTTGAAACATGTTGCAGGCATCAAATTCCAAATGAGCTAATATTTGCAAAAAAATTACCTGGATTACCTGGAAAAGGATTTGCAAATCATTGCATTGTTTTTTTTTACGATTTACACAACGTGCCCGCTTCACTGGTTTTGGGTTTTGTAAGTTGGTATCATAAAGAGGAAGAACTGATTCGATTTTGGACAATTTACAATTTCTAGATTGGCCACCAGGGGCCAAAAACTGAAAAAATCACTGGTTTTATCATATCTCTGGAAATATTTGTCCGATTTACCTCAAATCAAGTGCAAATGAAAGGTCCTGACCTGAGGATGTGTCCCACGATGTCATTATACCTGTTTGGTTCAAAATTTTGACACAAGGTGGAGCTTTGTCACATAAAATTCACCATTTTTGCTATATCTTTGGAACCATTTCTTCAATTGACATGAAACTATGTGCAACTGCAAGGTCATGACCTCACAACGTGTCACATGATGACATCATACCTGTACGGTTCAATATTTTGCCGCCAAGTGGCGCTTTATGATGGAAAATTACCAATTTGGCCATATCTTCGGTACCATTTGACCGATTGACCTGAAATTAAGTTCAAATGAAAGTCTATTCAAGGTCTATTCAAGGATTGGGGAATTGGAGGATTGGGGGTGTTCGGGGATAAACCCCCCAGCCGTTGCCTCCGACGGCATAAGCCTAGTGTTTAATTGATTGCGTGACCAGATCATTCTCCCTCTGTTTATGGGTCCTCAGCCGGATTCCACTACTGCGGGCAAAACCAAGTTGGTGACAAAATCTGCTGCGGAGAGTAAGAAGAGGCGACCCAAGGCATCTTCAGCTCCCGCCTCCGGTACGATTCTAATGAGCGCACTTTCGGACCAGAAACCGAACCTCAGGGGTGCCAGGATTTCGATGGATATTCACTCAAATCTACTTGGCACCTGCTGCAAATTTTATTCTGTGCTCAAGATAATCCAAATGCATACTCGCCGCGGATGTTCATCAGATATTTCACTGAGTTTCTTTCATGTTCTTTTCGTTTTAACCTGTACTCTTTCAACATTATCACCGTATTCTTTTTTCTCATTAGAGAGGCTATCTGTTCTCGAGTCCTTGAATGTGGTGAATGTGTATTTTAGGGTTTGGTTTCAGTTCAATGGGTTTTTTTAAAGTGACGTTCTGTATTTCACCCTTATGTTCCCATCTCTTAGAGTCAAAACCACTGAAGAAGAGGGGGCGCGCGGCAGGCGCTCGGTCACCTGACCCGACGCCCAGGAAGAGACGTGCCCTGCCCTGCCCGGAGCTGGAGGTGGGGCTTTTACTGTGGAATGGGCGGGGCTTTGAGAAGTGGGAGGGGTGGAATGCAGTGTAGGTGTGGGGGAGTATGTAGTGGGTGGATCTGAAGGGAGTGGGGGGGGCTGTGTGGGGTGCATGGTTGATTGCGGGGTGGGTGGGACTAGTGTTTTGGGAGTGGCGAATGAACCTTTTGCTTGTGTTCCGAGAGCAGCGGGCGGAGTCTCCCAGTGACAGCACAGACGAATCGCACGGCAGCAGGAAGGGGGAACGCAACGGGGTCGGGAGGAAGGAGAACGTTTGCCTTGTGAGTGAGGTCAGGCTGAGCTCTGTGTGACGGGCCGTGTGATCCGTGTGCTCAGGTGTGAACTCTCTGCCTTCTCTGTACTCTGAGTGCTGTCTGCATCTTCTGCTGTGTGTGCAGGTGGGTGTGTGTGTGTGGTGCTTAGTGCTATATCCTCTCTGTACAGGTGTGTGTGTGTAGTGTTCAGTGCTGTATCCTCTCTGCACAGGTGTGCGTGCGTGTGCGTGCGCGTGTGTATATGTGTGGTGTTCAGTGCTGTATCCTCTCTGCACAGGTGTGTGTGTGTATGTGCTGTGTTCAGTGCTGTATCCTCTCCCTGCAGAGGTGTGTGTGTGTGTGTGTGTGTGTGTGTGTGTGTGTGGTGTTCAGTGCTGTATCCTCTCTGTACAGGTGTGTGTGTGGTGTTCAGTGCTGTATCCTCTCTGCACAGGTGTGTGTGTGTGTGTGGTGTTCAGTGCTGTATCCTCTCTGCACAGGTGTGTGTGTGTGTGGTGTTCAGTGCTGTATCCTCTCTGCACAGGTGTGTGAGGAGGCTGCAGAAGACCTCCTGCCCTGTGAGGGGCAGTGTTGTGGCACTTTCCACCTGCAGTGTCTGGGGCTCAGCTGCAGGCCTCAGGGCAAACTGCTGTGCAAAGAGTGTTCCTCAGGTAATGTGTGTGTGTGTGTGTGTTTTTCTGCATGATGTGTGCCTGGGCTGTGAGTTGTGTATTGAGCGCCACTCTCGGTGCGACAGGGCTGCACTCCTGTTTCTCCTGCAAACGGTCGGACGGAGAGGTGAGGCGCTGCTCGGTACTGCACTGCGGGCGGTTTTACCATGAGGCCTGCGCTCGGCTCAGCCCCCTCGCCGTATTCGAGACCAAGGGCTTCCGCTGCCCCCTGCACACCTGTCTGTCGTGCCACTACAGCACCCGCTCACGGCCGAAAGCCAGAAAAGGTGGGGCTACACCTGTCCTGTACCTAAACTCCACCTGTCCTACACTCAAACTACACATGTCCTGAACCCGAACTATACCTGTCCTGCACCTAGACTACACCTGTTCTGCACCCAGTCCTACACTCCCAAACTACACCTGTCCTGCACTGAAATTACACCTGTCCTATTCCTAAACTACACCTGTCCTACTCCCAAAACTACACCTGTCCTACACCTTTAACTTGACCTATACCTAAACTTCACCTGTCCTGTATGTGAAGTGCACCGGAGACCTGTGTAATCTGTGGTCTGTTTGTCTCTCAGGTAAGATGATGCGCTGCATCAGGTGTCCGGTGGCCTATCACGCGGGAGAACAGTGCGTCGCCGCAGGTAGCGAGACTCTCACCCCGAACGCCATCATCTGTACGAACCACTTCGTCCCCAAGAAGGGCTACAGCCAGCACTCGCACGTCAACGTGAGCTGGTGCTTTGTGTGTTCCAAAGGTCAGCGTGCGCTACAGATCCCGCCCTGGAGCCGGTCTGCTGTAGGCGGCTCCCAAACATGAGGGACTCTTTCCCTGAAAAGCCCGTCAGGGAGGGATGTGACTGCAGGATGTCCGTGTTCAACTTCAGCTAGTTTAGATCATGTCTGGGTGGCGTGCATTCAACGTGCATTTTTTTTTTATTGTGTGGTTTCCGAAATGTGGCTTTAGGGACAGCTTAACTATGTGTTTTATACGTTTTGACCAAGATTAGCAGAGTTTCTCACCACAATTTATTAATTTTTTGACAATTGTGGCACATTTTCATATGTATTTATGCTGGCATGTTTCATTGATAACGTATTGGAGTTTGATTTTATAGAAGCATTGCAAATGAATGTCAAGTAGTAATTCTCTATCCCCTATGAATCAAAGTTTTGCTGACATAATGAAGCGTCAGCATCAGTTTTCAGACCTAATGAATGCATGTGCCCAGCCAGACAGCTCCCCACATAATGCAGTAAAGCCTGGGACATCAAAATAAGAACTAAAGCTTTCCGATTATTTGGGGACTAAATTTAGTTAACCACAGAAGACCTTCAGTCAAAATTGTACGTTGTTTGGGGCTGAACTTGATCTGTGCTGAACGTGTGGCAATGGTGTAATGGAGAACTTGGCTGGTTGGTTATTTACCTTGGAAGAGCTGCACAAAATGGCCGCCAGACAGAGGCCGCTGTGGGTGCGGGGCGAACTGCTCGCGCTCAGACGGCTGCGTCTTTCAATACTGAAACTAACTGCTCTTTAGCAACTGCCAGGTTATGATGTAATCTGCTGGCTGGCCAGGCGTCAGATTTTCAAGGCAGTAAAATCCGACCTCCTTTAACCGTTTCATAATCACAACTTCCCTGCCCTGATCCTGATGAGCTACCACCGCTGTAGGTTATTACTACAAATTCTGAATAAGGGACTTTGATTATTCTGTAGCTGTTGAGTGAGGTGAGTTTAAATGCTGAGGTATGAAAACCTTCAGGGTTGTAGAGATCAAGAAACTCATGGGCAGCCCTGCATGTCACCATGAGCTCATCCAGCCATTATCAATTTATTAATATATTTTTTTTTTCTGACTGACTTTTGAAGTTTTATAGTATTCAATGACAGACATATCTAAAGCACTGAATTTTTTTCGTTGCCCTATTTAATGATCTTGTGCTGTTGAAAGCCTATTGTGGCTCCTTGCGGGAGCTGTGTCAAACAAGTTGCCGCATGATAGGTTTTCAACAGTTTTGATTTTTATATCTTGCATCATTGAGCAACAATGGCCGCATTTAGCGCTCTAAGGGTTAATATATTAAGCAGGATTTTTCCTCATGTAATGGGCTGTAATGAACAGGCTCAGTCATGATGCACTGCAGACTGTGTCTGTACTCCTGCTGTGTACTCGGCTTGTTTCAGCTGCATTTGTTACTGTAAAAGAGAGATGATTCTGGATTGACTGCTACTTAAGCTGGGTTTGGGAGAGATCTGACATTGGCAAGGAAAGGCATCCGGGATGCTGATTTCAGGGAAACGACACTTCCTGAGTTGCGCCGCTGAGTTTCCTGCTATTTTCCTGTCTGACCTGCAGGGGGCAGCCTGCTGTGCTGCGAGTCCTGTCCTGCTGCCTTCCACCCAGACTGCCTCAACATCGCCATGCCTGACGGCAGCTGGTACTGCAATGACTGCCGTGCGGGCAAAAAACCCAAGTACAGGGACATCATCTGGGTGAAACTGGGCAGCTACAGGTGAGGAGGCGAGGGCCGCTCCTGAGGGCCACACTCAGTCTTCACTCTTCTTCTTCAGTCATTTCTGGAGTGACGTTCTGCTGGTCCTCTGTAAATGAGTCATGTTCCGGTGTTGCATGTAGTCACCCTGTGCTAAAGCTACTCCTGTTCCTGTGCTCAAAATATCCAGGGAAATATTTGGCTTTGAAGAGCTGATTATTACAGCTGATTCAGCCTTAGTCTTCGGTTCTGGCTTCTGGACTTTTCCGTTGTGGTAGAGCTCATTTCCTACATTATTTCAGAGGCATCTCTCTCTGTCCACCCCTCCTCCCTCCCTCTCTCCCTCACCCTCTCCTGTTCAGGTGGTGGCCCGCAGAAGTTCGACACCCCCGCGCCATCCCCTCTAACATCCAGCACCTGCGGCACGAGATCGGCGAGTTCCCCGTCTTCTTCTTTGGTTCCAGAGACTACTTCTGGACGCATCAGGGCCGGGTGTTCCCCTACATGGAGGGGGACCGTGGTAACAAGTACCAGAAGACCGGCATCGGGAAGGTCTTCAGGAACGGTGAGACCTCGGCCGACTGTGCGGCAGTGTGCTGTGTCCCCAGGGAAACGAGGGTGGACTAGGGTCGAGTTCTGATCTCGGTTGTCTGTAATGTACAATCTAAAGAGCACAGCGGGGATCTTTATGGCTCTTTTAGCCATAATAAGCTATATACAGATGTTGGGCTCTTGAGGAAGGACCCTAAG
Source organism: Gymnothorax reevesii (assembly GCA_029721435.1). Classification (NCBI taxonomy): domain Eukaryota; kingdom Metazoa; phylum Chordata; class Actinopteri; order Anguilliformes; family Muraenidae; genus Gymnothorax; species Gymnothorax reevesii. Next base: position 6,513,051 of record CM056574.1, on the reverse strand, counting down.
GCCACATTGTTGCGACGGCCGACTGGCCCCTGCAGGAGTTTGATCTGATGCGGGCCGTACCTGATATTTCATGGTGAGCCCTGTGTACTAGGGGAGGTCTCTCCTGACTGGATTTGCTCAGTGGCTCGAGGCTAATTCACAGAGGCCGTCTTATGGGACTATGGGGCTCATCGGCAGCAGGGCTTTCTCGATGGGCACTAAAACAGGAGGAGAAGAATAGCAATAAGAATCGTATTGGAAACTTCACGTCTGCATCTTGGGGAAATAAATCTGTGGTGGGGTAGTAGTCTGTTCATTGTAAAGAATGTACTGTTATAGTCAAATATAATATCATTTTGCCTCGGTGAACTTTTGGTTTTGAATGGACTTTTTAGTTTGGGTTTTAGTATTAGGACTTTATAAGATGCAGTACCTCCCTGTTCCCCGGGTTTGATTGATCTCTGTATGTCCGTTTAGCTCTGCAGGAGGCGGAGTCTCGTTTCCGGGAAGTCAAGCAGGAGCGCGAGGCCAAAGAAGCGCAGGAGAACGACCGCAAACCTCCGCCTTACAAATACATCAAGGTGCGTCCCGCCAACTGCGGTCTGTCCTGGCGGAAAATTCTGAGCAGGTTTAAGTTGGTTCATTCTGTAAACTGAACATACTTCATTGGTCATAACAGCTTTTTTCTGCTGGGCAAATCTGAGTTAGGTGGTTTAGCTTGCAGAGTGAGCTGGTGGTCACACGGGTGAATCAGCTGATCCCGCCTGGCCACGCCCCCTTTGAAAGGGAGGTGATTGGAAGCTGATGCACCTGCTCCAGGCTTCTGCTGGGTCGTCAACATACACACTTCCGTGCCTCGCTCGGAAACTTGGACAGAGATGGGTTGTCCATTATTTATTTGAATTATGACATGAAAATCCTACAATTTACCCCTCTACGGCCACATTTCCACTAAACGCGAAGCAAAATTTCTCCTGGCTTTATTCACGGGAGTTTGACCACGGGACCATTTTTGTTTCGCTTTGAAGATCTTCTGCTTGATTCGCGCAAAGATCCCATTTGCTTCTATGGGAGAACAACCTGGCAGAGGATTGACACGTGAATTCACACCGCTGACCAATAGGAATGCCATTTGAGCCTTGTTTACACTCAAGGAGCGGTACTTCCAGCACTCTCCAAAAATCATCAACTAGATGGCGACGCTAATGTTGCTATGCTGACGTTGCAAACATTTTACTTTATGAACATTGTGCCAACTTCAGAATAAAAATATTCACAAAACTGATAATGTTGTCATATGCAATGTTGAGTGAGGCCACTACTTTTATTGTCAAACGGAGATCCATGGGTTAGCAGCTAGGTTGCTTGCTACTTAGTTAGGTAGCTACCATTTTCATAATCAAGAAACGCAGCTAGCTAACTCTGGTGTGAATATGAAGATAGGTAGCCTAGCTAGCTAATGTTGGGGCTAGTAGCAATGATGCTATTCAGAACACTGCTCTCATTGTGCAAATTTTTTGCAAAAGAATATTTTGTCGTTGGGCACAAGGGGAATTTCTAGTAGTGGCACCGTTCACGTCGCTTTGTGCCACATCTCCCGTGTGATTTGCATCACCCGGTACAAACAAGCGTCTTCACCTGTATTCACGTCTTTGCATTGACTTTGAATGTAATCTGGTCGCGCGAAAACTTTGTTTCGCGTTCGGTGTAAATGCAGCGTGTCACTGCATAGCAGTTGTGTGCATATTTTGTCCCTCCCGATACATCGCAACCGCCCTGACGCACCGTGTCTTGCGTGCCGCAGGTGAACAAGCCCTACGGCCGGGTGCAGATCTACACGGCGGACATCTCCGAGATCCCCAAGTGCAACTGCAAGCCGTCGGACGAGAAGCCATGCGGGTTCGAGTCGGAGTGCCTGAACCGCATGCTGATGTATGAGTGCCACCCGCAGGTGTGCCCGGCTGGCGAGCACTGCCACAACCAGGGTTTCACCAAACGCCAGTACCCCGACACCAAGATCATCAAGACTGCCGGCAAGGGCTGGGGCCTCATCGCCCTGCGCGACATCAAGAAGGTGAGTCGGGGCTTTCAGGAGCGTGCGAATGCCCCTGCTATCCTTATAATGCCCCTGCAATCAAGGCGGGAGCAGGGGAGCATGTATTGGGAGGAAAAAAGGCAAAATGCACTCATAATGGTTTTCATTCAAGGCCTCGTGTCATTATTTTGTCAGTATTCCCTTAGGTTTGGGTGTTTTTGGCTTAGAAAATATCGCCTGAAGTCACTGACCTGCCGCAATAATAGTTTTGGAGCCTGTAACGCATGTTATGGGTGGGACGCACTCGTCAGGAGAGGGAGGATATGGAAAATTTAGTACCCAGTGCTTTATCAGTTTTTGCAGTGTGTAAGATGAAAACAGGAGGTCCATGACTTAAAAAAACAAGAATAATGGATGTTAAAAAAATGGCAAACATGTTAAATTATGTTTGATTTGCACTATGGAGACGAATTTTGCATTATTGCCTGCAGTAATGACCAGTGCAGTTTCTAATCTGGAAATACAGGCTTTCTGTGCACTGCAAATGAAGTATAATTAAACAGCATGGCTCGAGTAGCGTTGATAACTCGTGCGTGTGTTTTTTGTGTGTGTGTGTGCTTTCTGTGTGCACGCACATGTTTGACCCATCCCCTCAGGGCGAGTTTGTGAACGAGTATGTGGGAGAGTTGATTGATGAAGTGGAGTGCCACGCCAGGATTAAATACGCCCAGGAGAACGACATCACTCACTTCTACATGCTGACCATCGATAAGGTAACAGCGCCTGTGCGCTCATGCTCTGTACATATTATATACGTCAAGGCATTCCAGTCTCATTCCAGATCAGCCTAAGCAGTGGGGGGTAATGCTGGGTTAGGGGCCTCCGTGTGGGGCCCGACCGCTGCTCTGACTGCCTGCCCTGGGACCCGAACCTCTTCAGTCAGTCGGGGATGTGTCCCAGCAGCCCCTGGTGTGTGGAACTGCAACCCCAGCCCTCGGTGCTGGAGCTGGGCTCAGCGTGAGGGTGGCTGGGCCTAGGAGCCAGAGGGAGATGATGTGCGCTGTGTTGGGTGTGTCACGCTGCAGAGATGTGCGGCACTATAGTAAAAGCGCTACAGACTCACAGTGCAGAACTCGGGGAGCTGCTCAGTGATGCGACTGAGTTACAGTGTGAGATTTGACAGAAAATGCTCCCATTCTACTGAAATTAGTTTTCATCCACTGAACTGTACTTTATTGACGCTACATCAGCTGTCACCTGTATTTACATTGTAATGGTGTTTCTGATTAACTTAATGATATATTGTACGTGAAGATGATGCATGAAGGGTAGAGTTAGGTTGGGGGTTTGACTCCCAGTGCAGCTGTTGGTCCCTTAAAAAAGGCCCTTAACCCCGCATTACTCCAGGAAGATTGACCCCTGCTCTGTCTAATTTAATGTTAGTCGCTCTGGATGGGTGTCTAAAATTATTCAGGTAAGAGAATAAATGGTTTTTCTGCTTGAGTTTATGGGAAAGGAAAATGGCATCGCTGTTAAACATTTGTTTTCTCAATGTCACTGTCAATGTTTGTCAATGACGAGTGGTGACGTCACTACACTGACAGAACATTCCAGTAACATTGGGAGAACACTTTGTGTTCAGCCTCAGTTTTCCCTGATGTGTGAAATTTCTCAGGTTCATTCACTGAGTGTTATTCATTCATTTATTTATTTGCACTTATCAAATATTTCATTAGTTGGCATGTTAGCTTGGTGGTTATTTAGTTGGTTAATTGCATCCCCAGATAACTTTCCGGGATAGTTTAATTTGCCCGACTTTCGCTGAAGATCCTCCGCATGAGGACATGAACCTTAACATTTCCGTCAACTTATCATTGATTCCAGTGCTTTAGGCTTATTATTCTCATGCATTTTTGATCAGTATCTGTGTGATTGCGCTTTATATTGTGACCTCTGACCTGATGGGGCAGTGAGTGTTGGAGAATTGGGGGGTGTACCCCTGCTGTGGGGGCTGGCGGTGTCGTTACTGCCCCCTGACGGAGTCGTGCTGCTGCTGTGGGATCATAGTCGACATCTGCCCTGACGCTGCCGCGTCTGTGGAGAGTTTCCCGTGGACGGTCCACAGGACACGTTTCAACCGATTCCTGTTAGTTTACGGTTAGGTTGGGACACCTGTCAGTTTTGGTTGCCAGGGCAACAGAGTTGGCCAAAGAAAACACAATGTCTCGCTGAAAATGTGCACATTTCACTGTATGGCTTGTGAACGCTGTTGAGGTCAGAGTTGTCACATGATCACGAGCAGGCACTCGGAGGGGCTACGCTTGAGTCACTGTCAACTGGAGACTCTAGTTGTTAGTGTGTTGTTGGTGATTTTTCTGACGTTTGCCTAGTTTGTGCTTTGTAATTGTTTTGATGATTTTACAGCGTTTATTGCTTGCCTCTTATTTTATTCTGCAGAAATCATCTTATGTGACTCTTCATGAATACTTAAGAGATGAGGCAGATAAACCGCTAGATGATGCGCACTCTATAGAGATGCTAACCCATGCCTCTTGTTGACCTTGACCTTTGACCTTTTAACCTCAAAATGCAAATTTGGACAGGGTATCCTAGGATCATCTACCCCACAAAGTTTGGTCACCCTAGCTTCAGTGGTGGCCGAGCTGTCGCGCAGACTGGGACACACACACACACACACACACACACACAGACGGTGCTAAACTGTATACCCACGCTCCCTCGTCGGGCGTGGGTAATAAAACACTGCAGTTAATTTCCAGCCCGTCCTCTCTCCACCCCCCACAGGATCGCATCATCGACGCCGGGCCCAAAGGGAACTACTCTCGCTTCATGAACCACAGTTGCCAGCCCAACTGCGAGACGCAGAAGTGGACGGTTAACGGGGACACGAGAGTGGGGCTGTTCGCAGTCTGCGACATCCCGGCAGGTGAGCAATTCCTGTCTTTATCATTCTACTTCCTGTGGCGCACCTGTGTTCCAGACCTGCATTCCACAAGCATTTGTCATGTTATTGTAGCCTCCGAACGAAGTCAGGCGGCTACTAAGGATTCATGTGTGTCGTCTCCGCCGCCGCTGCGTCCGTAGACACTTCCTTGTGGACACTCTACAGGCTGTAATTTTTGACCAATTACTTTCATGTTTGGTGTGGACATGTTATACTTCAGTTATGACACCTATCAATTTTGGTTGCCATGGCGACAGTATTGGCCGAATAATTCATAAAAAGGGTAGCTGCGGGCTTTCAGGGGCTACACCCATGTGATTGGGGGTGACTGGACTGTCTAGTTGTTACTTCAGTTCCTTTGGGCCTACCTCTGGTCTATTCAATTACAGGCAGTGTGTCAGAATTACTGTTCTGTGGTGTCTGAAGTACATGTGCTGTGGTATTTATAGGCAGTGTGTGTTTGTGTGTTCTGCAGGCACTGAGCTCACCTTTAATTATAACCTGGACTGCCTGGGCAATGAGAAAACGGTGTGCCGCTGCGGAGCGCCCAACTGCAGCGGTTTCCTGGGAGACCGGCCCAAGGTGCGTGCGTGCTCCATACGTGTGTATTCTCTTTGCATACATGCATTTTGTCTGTACTGAGTGTGTGTGTGTGTGTGTGTGTGTGTGTGTGTGTGTGTGTGTAGTGCATGTATATGCTGTAAGTGCGTGTATGTTGTACGTTGTGGATGTGTAAACTTATTGTGTGCATGTATGTTGTATGCATATGCTTTATGGTGTGTATGCTATGTGCGTGTGTCATATGTATGTGAATGCTCTCTGTGCATGTTGAAGGTATGTGTGGATTTTATGTACTTCTATCTTGTGTGAGAATTTTGTATGTGACTATACTGTATGTATGCATTTTATGTGTTTATTTATTTACCATATATGTGCATGTGTACGCATGTATTGCATGTGTGTCTGTTGTTTGAGCAGATTTATTTGGTGTGTGTGTGTTGTATGAATATTTTATGTCTGTACTCTGTGAACACGCTTACGTGGTATGTATATTCTATTGTATGTATCTATAATCTGTATTAGAATGTTTATATAGTGTTGTTTGAATGCATATGTATATTGTGTGTATGTACCGGCTATGTGAGCAGGCTTGTATGGTAATAACCTTTACTGGTTCAGGTGAATCCCATTGAGTTAAAGATCTCATTTTCAAGAGGGACCTGATGTACAGAAGATAAAATAATAATAAAAAACATTCATTAGCAAATTATCAAACAGGAAATTGCTGTACAATGTAAAACAAATGATTGCGGATAAAGAAGCAATATTGTATAGATAATGCTTAGTAAAAATCTAAAATACTTTTTTAAAAATGTATATAAACAAATGTTCGAGTTTTATCAGTTTAAAAATAAAACTCATAAATTGAAAACAATTGCATCTTTGCTTGGGAAGGTGTAAACACCTGCTATCGCTTTTCCAGTAACCTGAAGAATGTGAATTCTATTATTGTGTCGCCTGTGAAGCATAGCGGCACATAGGGATCACTTTGTCCGGCGTCTGTCTGTCTGTCCGGTAGTCACACTTTCAGTTGGTAGTCACACTTTTACATAAGCTTCGCAGGTGACGCGTGTTCACCTGAACACTCTAGTTGTATGTATTGGGGATTCATGCTTATTCGTCTTTGTGATGAAATTTCATAAATAAAAATTGGGGGGGGGAAAAATGTGAATTTTAAAAATGCTGTTTTGCTTATTTGTTAACTAGCATATGGATAATGCAGAGACATGGTATCATTGCTGCCAGTTCACACCGGATTCACAAAGCTTATCTTCTGCTTTTAGGGATTATATTTATTGCTAGTTTCCCAATCCTATTCCATTCCTCTGGGGTATAAAAACTAAAAGCAGTCTTTACAAATTCTGTCTGAACTTCAGGTTCATGTAATGTAAACTAAGTGAGTGAACCAGTGTGATTAGTCCCCAATGATCTGACCAGGTGAGAGGTGATTCTGGTAACATTGATAGTAAATAAATAAAAACGGCTATTGCCGTGTGCCAATAAATCAGATCACCATCATCTAAAACTGACATGAACACTGCTTCAGTAATCCTCTCCCTGCAGAGCATAAGAGAAATGGCTCTTTCTGTAGAGAAAACCAATCTTCTGTCTCAACTTAGTCAAGTTTATCAAGGTGATGTTCAAATGCAAGCCTTTCCTCATAATTAGAATTTATAACTTTCTCAATCTTAAATCCATCAAGAGTGGAGGAATGTGGGTAATTTATCTGTATTTCTGGCTGTAGAGAACAGCATAAACTTTGTCTTCGGAGCATTTCATTATAATTTTAGATCTTGAAGCACAGAGCAGTGAAGGAGGTTGCAAAATAAAGGTTTTCAATGCAAAATAAAATTGGACCTGAAATGGAGCCTTGTGGCACACCTTCCGTAATATGGCGTGTATGTTGTATGAGCATGTTTATATGGTGCGTATGTTCTATGTATATTGTTTGTTCGCATGCTGTATGTGCAGGTTAATATGGTGTGTGCGTGCGTGCGTGCGTTGTATGCACGTATATGTGTGTTGCATGAGTTAAAAGCCTTTGCTGATGTGCGCTGCAGAACTCCAGCCAGGCCTCGGAGGTGAAGGGAAAGAAGGCGAAAAAGAAGCCGAGGAAGCGCAGGGCTCGTAGCGAGGGAAGGAAGCGCTCGGAGGACGAATGTTTCCGCTGCGGAGATGGCGGAGAGCTGGTGCTCTGTGACAAGAAGAGCTGCACCAAGGCCTACCACCTGTCCTGCCTCGACCGCACAAAGCGACCTTTCGGTGAGGCTGGAGTAGCTAGACAGAGCGTGACAACGACTCAAAGGACAGGAGTCATTTTGTTTCCATTGGGCATAATGGAGAAGGTTGGATTTTTTTTTCCCAGGGAAGGATATTAATTTAATGGTAAACCAGCTAGCAATGGTTTCGACAGCCAGAACAAGGGGAAATGCTTCGACGGGGGCGGGGGGTGTGCTCATTGAGTTTGAGATGGTGCCGATAATGTGATGGAAACAAAATGGCTCCGTGACCAGAAAGTTGTGACATAAGGATTCCAGACCATCTAGGAACTGTTGGTGGGACGCTGCTCACCATCTCTCTCTCGGCCTCTCTGTTCCCGCGCAGGTCGATGGGACTGCCCCTGGCATCACTGTGACGTGTGCGGGAAGAACTCGGAGGTCTTCTGCCAGCTGTGCCCGAACTCCTTCTGCAAGGCGCACCAGGAGGGGGCGCTGCGTCTCTGGGGGCCCACGGGACAGTTGTGCTGTCAGGAGCACGAGGACATGGAGCTGCGCCCCATTTTAGACCGGCGCGAAGCAGAGGTGCCCCTCCGGGACGGGCCCAGGGCGCCCAAAACCCACAAGCGGTCCTAGAGGGGGGCGGAGACTGACGCCTCATTCTCTTTCGCTCATATTTCACCTCCTTCCTTTCCTCCTTTGCGGAGAGAAACGCTAAATTGAGCAAACAGAACGTCCTCGTTCCTTCAGGCATTCGTTCGAAGCGCCGTCTGTTACGGACACAGTGGGTGGGGTTGGAGGCAAATCCTCGGGGTCGATTGCCGCTCTGTTGTCGGGCATTTTGAACAAAAGAACACTTGGGGGTGGGGGAGGGGGGGTCTGTTCTCAAGATATCTTTGAGGAAACTCCTAACTCCTACTTCCTTACTCCTTGAAGCCTTGAGTAGCAGATTGGAATCTCCCTTTTAATGGCGGACCTGGATTCCAGGTCAGGGCAGGAAGGAAGTGAAACATGAGTGATTAGACTGAGCTCAGAGACTAATGCTGCCCCTCTCCCAGTGTCTCGCGCACACTCCCATGAACAGAAATCGTGCTGAAATCTCCCACAATCCTGTGCAGGTCTCCGATTCAGGGATAACTCGGTGCCTTTGGAGTCCGACTGAGTCTTAAGCAAAGGTCCACTCTCTTGTTGTCATTATTTTAATGCTTCTCTGTTGAACAAGTATGTTAAGCACATAACTTAAGATACACCTGGGGAAAAAAAACTCCTAACACTGCATTACAGACTTGAATTTTTTTCCCCTTTTTTGTTCAGAAAAGTTTTTTTTTTTTTTTTTTTTTTTTTTTTTTTGCCTGCCCCCCCCGAAGTAGAGGTTTATATTTAAGACCAAAACTATAAGACTGGAATATTGTTATAGAGCAACAGTTTGGCAAACTATACCTGTTTTTTTATTTTTTTTTAGAAGCTAATTTTGTTAACGCAAGGAAAGACACTATCAGTAGCTCTTAACGACTTGTCTTCGTGTTAATAGACATAGTTTGAATTTAATAGCGGAGTAAATTTTGTTTTGCCTTGTCTCGTAGCCCTTTTTAAATCAGCAGAATCCGGTCCGATGAGCCTTACAGGTGATTTTTGAGCGGATTTTAAATGAGAACATTAAAAAGAAAAAGCCAAACTGTGCGCTCTCGGAGAAGGACTTGCTTGACTGCATCTCTCGACGGCAGTGGCAGGCCGAAGCTTTTGAGCGGATTTGTGTTCAAGAACATCACTGACTATTTTCTCAGATACTGTTGCATTTCCAGCAGTTGCAGAAACTTGAGAAGCTGTTGAACCGGTCCGCACCGCTCAGACTTGCGCGCGGCCGTTCACTGCTCTCCGGCATGTTATGGACCGGAGCTGCGAATTCGTGTTCACTTTACTCTGTACAAGTAGCTGTACATTTTAAAATGTAGTAATATTGCATTGAAAAGTTTATATAATTTTCGTTAATAAAGTGCTGTATCAATGGTGCTTGGCAGTTATACGGTCAGGTGATTCTTGAACGCGTCGGAGTAAAGTTTCACCTGATTGGGCGATAGGGAAGCAGGCGGAGAGCTGCTCTAAAACATGAGAGGAGAAATTTGAGCCTTAAATCATGAAAGAATTTTCGTGGTGAAACACTTAACACTTTATGATTCTGCCTTCACCCAGGACTAGAACAGGTTTTCTCGAGCCGCGGAGTGTGTTGCTTTTGTGTTTTAAAATGGAAATCCGCTCCCATTACGACAGGAGGCTGTGGCGTAAGAACGGCGTGGGACTGCGGGCGTGATATGAAACTTTTTTTTTTAATCCATTTCAGACATTTTGAGCTTGTGAATGCCTTTGCAGCTGCGTTTTACCCACCACGCATTTTTATATTTTTACTCTCCCCTCAGTGTCGCTTTTACTGAGGATATTTGTTTAGCAGTCAGGTGTGTAGATCAGTCATCTTAAACCGGACGGTAAAGGTACACATTAACCAGTAGCGGTGATAGTATTTATTAAGTTCTGAGAGAGTTTGGCAGTGTATCCTCACAAGTTGAGTGTTGAGATTTTAAAACCAAAATAAAACCAGTCGGATTAAAATACGCTTTGCTCTACTCTGCTTCTTGGTATGTTCATACGGGCCTTTACTCAGGTTTACTGTTTAATGCTAGAAAGTTCTGGGATCTGCAAAAAGCAGGTTTCGTTTACAGTGAGTCGGCCTGGCTGATCTGGAAGTGGCCACAATCCAGTTGTAGATTGTTGGTCTGAATAACAGTCTAGTTTGTTTTGTGTTTGTAACCATGAATAAACAATTTGCTCAAAGCAAAGCCGCAGTTTACGCAGTCCTGAATTGATATAAGTCCAGAAAAGTGTATGGAACTGAATTGCATCGAGAGATGCAGTTGGGAAGCACCGGTGGGTGCTTGAGACAGACCCTGAACCCCAAAAATCACTCTAGGGGATTTACCTCCTTTTCTCACTCTCACTATTCATGACTGCTCTGACTCGGAGTTCCCCCAAGTGTGTTCTTGAAAAAGTAAGATGTTCTCAGTGGACCCCCCCTCAGTAAATAAAGCATTTAGGAAATGCATAAACCATGATTTAACCTCCACATAATGGCCTCTTTGAATGGCATGAAGGGGTTATTGGTCACCTCGTTATTGTGAGGATATTTGTGAGGACATTTTTTTTTAATAACCTGCAGTTCCACAATCAACACAGATGGTTGAGGAGGATGTTTCTAAAGATAATTGTCGAGTGTTAAAGGGGACCTAATATGCTATTTTTTTCCAAGTTATAATATTCTTAGATGTCCATAAGAGAAGTTTATACATGTTTTAGCAAAAATAAATAAAAATCCATGATTTCTAGGCATTTTGGTCCTGGTCAGTCCTAAATCTCTGAAAAATGGGCTGTTTTGAGTGGGCGTCCCCTCCATGGAATGAGCTTTGTTCTAATTGGCCAGCAAACAGAGCCACCTTGTCGTCAGAGAGCTGTGATGTCATAATCCCCCAGCTACTGGTAAGTCTGAAAATACAGATGAATGAGTGTGTAGCTGGCTATCTTTCCATTAAATTTCACAGTGAGCATGGAAAGGTAACATCTGCTGAGCGAGCATGGACCTCACGTTCTCAGAAGTGCGACAGGCAGTCAGCAACATAGTTTTACTACACTTTTGTGGTGTTTTGCGGTACATGAGCTGTCATAATCAGATAATCTCATCACATGCAGATGTTCATCGGTCTGATCTCCAAAGGGCTGGTGATCGTACAGGATATGAATTTGGGAAATCAGTATGTTAATACAACCCCAATTCTCAAATAGTTGGGACAAAGTGTAAATTGTGAATATAATCAAAATGCAATGACCTTCAGATCACATGAGCCAATATGTTATGTACCATAGAACATAGATAACACTTCAAATGTTGGAACAGACATTTTACATTTTTATCCAAAAAATGAGCTAATTTCTCATTTTCTGGCTGCAACAGGACTAAAAAAAAAATTGGGACACAGGCAAAAAAGTAATAGTAAAGTAAAAGTTTATTCATATATGTACATGCAGGCAGTACAATACAATTGGTTAAAAAAAAAAAAAAAAAACGCACAATACAAACTGCTAAGAGCAGAACAATGTTGATTAATGACAACATATACAGCTGATGATTGATTATATATCTTCTTGGGCAATAGCTTCAGAGCGAAAATTACGCCGACAAATCAAATCACGCGTCAAACCTGCCAGACCCTCGGCAATTATGACATCGCCGGTCGGGTGGTCGGAACGATTACATGTATACAAAAAAAACTTAGACTGAAGGTTATGCCAGCTAAGGTTATAATGATGCATCAAGTAATGAATGTTCTTACCAGTGCTAGAGCCACTGCCGTGAAACGCAAGTAGGCTGCAAAAGTAAACTAAAGGATTATAGCTGTTATATAATGACTGCCAGAATTTCAGAAATCTTGCATGCACCTGGAGTTGACATGGAAAATCATTGGCAATCAAATGAAGGTGGTCACGGTGAGTACGATAAGGCAGTTGGTAGACACGACGGACAGCTTTACGCCACGCGGTATAAAATGACTCAAAGTGCTTAGTCTAAATCAAGTAACTGTGCACCATACAATGACCTGCAATAAATCTTGAACAAAGCATATTTAACTTCAGACAATGCAGAGCCAAAAGTGGCCAGTAAAACATTAACTCTCCTATTAAAATCATCAACACGTGTTAATTCGCTCCTTGGTACACGACGGGGCAATTAGGTGACCCAGGTGTACTCCATCATCAGATAACGGTACTGGATCACCACAGAACGTTCACCAGTGCCTTTACCTTCGAATGTATAATCAATGTCAGCAATCGCGTGATCTAATGGACACTTATGACTTAGAAAAAAATCACAACAAAAAAAACTAAAACAAATTTATTCTAAAATTAAAAAAAAGTTCTTCAAAAAATATCCACTATTTAACTCCTAATAACACTCTAATGCCACTATTTAACTGTTGCCAAAACAAAACTCTGCTTCTGCTCTGCTCTCTTCTGCTGTCTGCTCTGCTGTGGTTAAAATCACAGCATTTATATAGACTAGCAACCTTTTAGAAAGATCCACAGGATTCTAGGGAAATCCCGCCCCCTCCAAGCAGGAAAGTGCCAGAAGCTTCTTGAAATCACTAGTCTTTTCCTAATGATTTTACAGACACTCCACCAGAGGGTGCCAAATGAACAAAATAAATATAGCTGACCAGCAAGGCAGCAAAACGGCATGTAACAAATCTTCATTTACCAATGAAATATAATGCTGTACAAAAATACTCATAACACACTGCAGACTTTCATCTCTCATTAAATTAATAAGACATTTAGTGTTACCCGATTAGGCACGACCAAAATCAGTCTTGAAGTCGCTGTCAATGATGGCAGGAACCCCATGATGCACATTTAACAGTGCCGATATCTCGGAAGCGATACTAAGGTATTCATTGTCAGGCATAACACCTGCATCACACGGCATATAAACATTCAGTAATAGAAATTTGAAATTCATGTTTTCATATAACACAGCACAGAGACTATTAGATTCAGTGGGGAGTGGCATCAGGGAGCCATCAACATGTGCGTGCCACAAGATGGCGCCACCCCCGTATGGCCGACCGCTGAAAGTTACAGTGGAGTCCATGCCAGATTTGCCATAGACAGAAATTTTATTCAGTTCTCTACTAAAACGATCAAGCCTTTCCCGGAAAAGCCAATGTTCTTGTATGAACACAAATTCATGCTCACAGCACAGTTTATTTATGTACGACATTCCGCCAGCTCCCAGGCCATATGAGTTGTAGCTGCATGAAGAGAGGGGAGCCATGATGATAAAAACAGTAACATTACAAATAGAAGTCAGGTGGGACTTGAATGTAGCGACGATGAGTGTCTTATGAGGCATCTTGTCTGTCCCCATTGTAGCGTCTGAGGGGCATGAACTTGCGTACGCAAACGCCCATGGGCCAGGGGAAGTCCGGAAAACACTTTGGGGTAGTCCTCAACAGTTAATGTAAGTTTGAATGACTTAAAGAAAGCCTTCGGGTTAGAAACACAACGCAGAGCACATACCTCATGTCCTTGCTGTACGATCAAGTCTTCAATGTCTTCAGTCCTTGTGTCGGGATCAACGCGGTAGATGAAGAGTGACTTGGTGTTCCGTGCTCCCCGGAAGCGACTACCTTCCGAGACTTTGGTGCCGGTATTGACTAACTTACGCCTCCTTTCGTTCCGCTTCTGCCGTTTACGAACATAGGCAGGCACCACAAAATCCTCGCTGTCGTCCTCGTCATCATGGTAGTGTTCAGCGCCCCGAGGTACTGACGAGGAGCGGCTACTAGGCTGGGACAAGGATCTAAAAGCATGGGATAATGCAGATAGCGCCTCCATGTCGCCGTTATCAAGCCCGATGTGTGCAGCATTATTAGGAGGTTGTCTGGAAGAGCCGCGTCCACGACCTCTAACACCGGTACCGCGACCGCGAGGGCTGAAAAAGGAATTAATATAGAAAAGAATCAGCTGAAAGAACATTTAGCAAGTAATCAAGTTAACTGGCATCAAGTGTGGAACATGATTGGCTATAAAAGGGATGTCTTAGAGAGGCTGGGTCTGTCAGAAGTAAAGATGGCCAGAGGCTCTCCAACCTGTGAAGGCTTGTGTAAAAAAATTGTGGAATACTTAAACAATGTTCCTTAACGTCAAATTGCAAATGCTTTGAAGGTCTCATCTCATCAACAGTGCATAACATCATCAAAAGATTCAGAGAAACTGGAAAAATCTCTTTGCATAAGGGACAAGACCGAAGACCTTTACTGGATGCCTATGATGTTCGGCCCCTCAGATGCCACTGCATCACTCACTGGCATGATTCTGTCATTGTCATAACTAAATGGGCCCAGGGATACTTCAATAAACCACTGTCAGTAAACACAATCTGCCGTGCCATCCATAGATGCCACCTAAAACTCTATCATGCAAAAAGGAAGCCATTGTTGAGCATGATCCAGAAGCGCCACTGTGTTCTGTGGGCCAAGGCTCATTTAAAATGGAATGTAGCAAAGTGTCCTGTGGTCAGACAAGTCCGAGTTTGACATTCTTGTTGGAAATCATGGGCGTCGGTGTCCTCCGGGCTAAACAGGAGAAAGACCGCCCCTTCCTGTTATCAGCGTTCAGTTCAAAAGCCAGCATCTCTGATAGTATGGGGATGCATTAGTGCATATGGTTTGGAACACTTGCATGTTTTAAAAAGCACCATGAATGCTGAAAGGTATATGAAGGTTTTAGAGCAACATATGCTCCCCTCCAGATGACATCTATTCCCGGGAAGGCCTTGTGTATATTAGCAGGACAATGCAAAACCACATACTGCAGCTATTACAACAGCATGACTTCGTAGTAGAAGAGTCTGTGTGCTGAACTGGCCTGCCTGCAGTCCTGATCTTTCACCGATTGAGAATGTTTGGCACATAATTAAATGAAAAGTCCATCAAATGAGACCCAAAACTCTCCAGCAGCTGGAAGCCTGTATTAAACAAGAGTGGGATCAAATTCCAGTGGCTAAACTCAAGAACCGGTCTCAATGCCCAAACACCTCCACTCTGTGTTAAAAAGAAAAGGGGATTCTACACCATGGTGTTGCACACAACTTTAAGACCCGTAGCTGCCAGCAAATTTGAAATGAGCTCATTTTGTGGATAAAATTAAAATTTCTCAGTTTCAACATTTGCTATGTTATCCTTGTTTTATTGTGAATAAAATACTGACTGGTGTGATTTGAAAGTCATTGCGTTTTGATTTTATTCACAATTTACACTTTGTCCAAACTATTTCCGAATTGGGGCTGTAGAACAAAGTGGCTGATTTCACTGAATCTGACTTTGATTTGACTCTGAACCCCAAGGTTTTTCATTCCCCCTGATGGGTGTAATTCAGCAGTGGTCACCGTGTCTGCTGGCTTAATGTCGTCGTCCACTTTAGACCCAGTTAACACCAGGGGTATAAAACGAGCTGAATTCAACATTAGTCGAGCTCTCTTTGCGTTAGCTGGCTCGACAAGCCTTAAACTCACAATCCAAGATGGCATAAGTTACCATGGCGGAGTGAAGGAGATCCAACTCTGTGACATTGAAAACTCTGGCTTTTGACTCCACGTATCTCGCCAACCCACTAATTTTGCTTCACAGTAGACCAATCGTGAGGTGAGGTCATCAAGCAGTCATCTGCTTGATGCTACAATTACAACACACATTAGCTTGCCTATTTAAGAAAGATATAATGCAAAAATGAAAGGTGTTAAACCATGTTAATTTTGCATTTTAAATTTTACTACAAACCCCAATTCCAATGAAGTTGGGACATTGTGAAAAACGTGAATAAAAACAATGCAGTGATTTGCAAATCCTTTTTGACCTATATTCAACTGAGTACACTACGAAGACAAGTTATTTAATGTTCAAACTCAAACTTTATTGTTTTTTGGAAATATTCACTCATTTTGAATTTGATACCTGCAACAAGTTCCAAAAAAGCTGGGACAGGGGCATGTTTACATTGTGTTACATCACCTTTTCTTTGAACAACACTCAGTAAGCATTTGGGAACTGAGGACACAAATTGCTAAAGCTTTGTAGGTGGAATTCTTTCCCATTCTTGCTTGATGGACGACTTCAGTTGCTCAACAGTTCTGGATCTCAGTTGTCCTATTTTGCACTTTATAACGCGCCACACGTCTTCAATGGTAGACAGGTCTGGACTGCAGGCAGGCCAGTCTATTACCCGCATTCTTTTTACTATGAAGCCACACTGTTGTAACACCTGTCGAATGTGTCTTGGCATCGTCTTGCTGAAATAAGCAGGGATGTCCCTGAAAAACATGTTGCTTGGATGGCAATCATATGTTGCACCAAAAAATGTACCTTTCAGCATTAATGCTTTCACAGATGCGCAAGTTATCCGTGCCATGGGCACTGACACATCTCCATACCATCACAGATGCTGACTTTTGAACTTGGTGCTGATAACAATCTGGATGGTCCTTTTCCTCTTTAGCCCGGAGGACAAGATGTCCATGATTTCCTAAAACAATTTGAAATGTGGACTTGTCAGACCACAACACACTTTTCCGCTTTTTGTCAGTCTTTCTCAGATGAGCTCGGGCCCAGGGAAGCCAGCAGCGTTTCTGGGTGTTGATGATATATGGCTTTCACTTTGCATGGTAGAGTTTTCACTTGCACTTGCACTTGTAGGTGTAACAACGAACTGTGTTATCTGACAACGGTTTTCCAAAGTAAGTAATTAAGTAATTATTTACGTAGCACTTTTCTCAGCTCGAAGTCACAAAGTAGTTCACAGCAAATAAATAAAAATACAGTCACCGAGACACTGCAGTGTCACACAGAGCAAACAATTTATAACTGTCCAAACGCCTGCCTGAACAAGTAGGTTTTTAACTGGCCTTCAGAAAAGTGTTCCTGGGCCCACATGGTAATATCCTTTACAGAATGATGTCAGTTTTTAATGCAGTGCCGTCTGAGGGACCGACGGTCACGGGTGTTCAATCTTGGTTTTCGGCCTTGCCGCTTACGTGTAGAGATTTCTCCGGAAATTCTCTCTGAATCTTTTGACGATATTATGGACTGTAGATGATGAAATCCCTAAATTCCTTGCAAATCACACATTGAGAAATGTTCTTAAACTGTTGGACTATTTACTCACACACTTGTTATACTCCGCCACGCAATTAGCGCGAAGCAGGGGATATAGCATTGGGCTCCGTCCGTCTGTACGATCATATAAATATGGATATTTTAAGAACCGTTGACTAGATTCTTTTCATATTTGATATCTAGGTTTATCTCAGTGGGGGAAAGGTACCATACAGTTTTGGTGACCTTCACCTTCACTTCAAGATCACAAAGCTTACATTTCAGTATCTTGGTCCGTCCGTACGAACACATGAATTTGAATATCTTACAAAACCCAAAACCAGTGAAGTTGGCACGTTATGTAAATCGTAGATAAAACAGAATACAATGATTTTCAAATCCTTTTCAACTTGTATTCAATTGAATACACTGCAAAGACAAGATGTTTAATGTTCAAACTGAGAAACTTTTTTTTTTTTTGCAAATAATCATTCACTTAGAATTTAAAGGCAGCAACACATTGCAAAAAAGTTGGCACAGGGGCCTTTTTACCACTGTGTTACATCGCCTTTCCTTTTAAGGACATTCAGTAAACGTATGGGAACTGAGGAGACAAATTTTTGAAGCTTTTCAGGTGGAACTCTTTCCCATTCTTGCTTGATGTACAGCTTAAGTTGTTCAACAGTTCGGGGTCTCCGTTGTCGTATTTTTCGCTTCATAATGCGCCACACATTTTCAATGGGAGACAGGTCTGGACTACAGGCAGGCCAGTCTAGTACCCGCACTCTTTTACTACGGAGCCATGCTGTTGTGACACATGCAGAATGTGGCTTGGGATTGCCTTGCTGAAATAAGCAGGGGCGTCCATGAAAAAGACGTTGCTTGGATGGCAACATATGTTGCTCCAAAACCTGTATGTACCTTTCAGCATTAATGGTGCCTTCACATATGTGTAAGTTGCCCATGCCTCGGGCACTAATACACCCCCATACCATCACTGATGCTAGTTTTTGAACTTTGCCTCTAACAGTCTGGATGGTTCTTTTCCTCTTTGGTCCGGAGGACACAACATCCACAGTTTCCAAAAACAATTTGAAATGTCGACTCGTCGGACCACAGAACACTTTTCCACTTTGCATCAGTCCATCTTAGATGAGCTTGGGCCCAGCGAAGCCGGCGGCGTTTCTGGGTGCTGTTGATAAATGGCTTTCGCTTTGCATTGTGGAGTTTTAACTTGCACTTGCAGATGTAGCGACGAACTGTAGTTACTGACAGTGGTTTTCTGAAGTGTTCCTGAGCCCATGTGGTGATGTCCTTTACACACTGATGTCGGTTTTTGATGCAGTACCGCCTGAGGGATCGAAGGCCACGGGCATTCAATGTTGGTTTTCGGCCTTGTCGCTTACGTGCAGCGATTTCTCCAGATTCTGTGAACCTTTTGACGATATTACTGACCGTAGATGATGATAATCCCTAAATTTCTTGCAATAGCTCATTGAGGAATGTTAGTTTTAAACTGTTCGCCAATCAGGTCACGTATTTGTTCACTAAGTGGTGACCCTCGCCCCATCCTTGTTTGTGAATGACTGAGCATTTCAGGGAAGCTGCTTTTTTTACCCAATCATGGCACCCACCTGTTCCCAATGAGCCTGTTCACATGTGGGATGTTCCAAATAAGTGTTTGATGAGCATTCCTCAACTCTCTCAGTCTTTTTTGCCACTTGTGCCAGCTTTTTTGAAACATGTTGCTGGCATCAAATTCCAAATGAGCTAATATTTGCAAAAAATTACAAAGTTTACCTGTTTGAACATTAAGTAACTTGTCTTTGCAGTGTATTTTAATTGAATATAGGTTGAAAAGGATTTGCAAATCATTGTATTCTGTTTTTATTTACGATTTACACAACGTGCCAACTTCACTGGTTTTGGGTTTTGTAAGAACTATAGACTCGATTCTTCTCGTATTTGGTACCTAGGTTCGTCCCAGTGGGGGAAAGGTACCATGCTGTTTTGGTGTCCTTCACCTTTATTTCAAGGTCACAAAGCATAAATTCCACTACCTTAAGAGCTGTTGACTGAATTCTTTTTATGTAGGATACCTGTGACGACCCTCAAAATTCTGATGTTTCCTGGAGGTGATAGAGGTGACAGCTTGTCAAAATAAACATCGCCATGTCGATACTTAATCAACTTTTCAATTGGAAAATTAAACATTGCATATTCTAATTGCAGAAATGACAATGAAAAAGATCCGCAAAAGTCATAATAAAGCACATTAAATGTTGTTGACCTAATGTGTTGACTTAGTGAGTTCGTTATTTTTTTCCCCCACCGCGAAGCGGGGGATATAGCATTGGGCTCGGACGGAGGGGGATATTGCCATGTCAGTGGCAGACACGTGTTTACAAAGTGGTAAACCTCGCCCCATCCTTGCTTATGAACGACTGAGCCTTTCGGGGATGCTCCTTTTACACCTAATCATGACTCTCACCTGTTTCCAGTTAACCAGTTCACCTGTGGAAAGTTCCAAACAGGTGTTTTTTGAGCATTCCTCGACTTTCCCAGTCTTTTGTTGCCCCTGTCCCAGCTTTTTTGGAAAATGTTGCAGGCATCAAACTCGAAATGAGTGAATATTTCCAAACAAAGTTTATCAATTTGAACATTAAATATCTTGTCTTTGTAGTGTACCCAGTCGAATATAGGTTGGAAAAAGAGGATTTTCAAATCATTGAATTGTTTTTATTCACCTTTTACACAACATCCCGACTTCATTGGAATTGGGGTTTGTATATGTCGCTTTTGTATAAGTTTAGATGAATTATGCACATTAATTTCACCTTAACTTTTTACAAAATGCCCACATTTGCGTGCCTAAAATAGCATTTGAGCTGCATTAAAAAGGCACCACCAAAGGCTGAAAAATGATGTTTACATGCGCCAATATTTGTGCACCTAAAGATTTCTCAAGAAAAGACCTGAATAACTTGAACAGTTTTAGCGGGAATCATGTTAAATCTGCTTTCAACATTACTGGTGTAAGGAGGAGGGCGTAACTGATTTTGGTGGCTTTATATTGTTTCCTGTAGCGCCACCACGTGGTAAAAAAACATATTCAACTGCAGTCATTCAAGCTGTTTTAATGGGAGTCATGACAAATATGCTGTCAACATACCTGGTGCACAGAGGAGGAACTATATTTATTTTTATCACTTACTATTGTGTCACCATCAGGTGAAACTACGTTTCGAAATTCAATGAGTCAGACTATATTAATGGGAGTCAGATTAACTTTCTGTGAATGTCTTGGTGCATAAATGAACAATCCTATTGTTCTGGTGACACTACGTTCCTGTAGCGCCACATTTTGGCCAAACGTCTTCAAAAATGCAGAAATTTAAACGGCTCTTGTGGAAATCGGGTAAAATTTGCTGTGAACATTACTAAAACTTAGAGTAATTCCGCTGTTGATTTTCTTGGCCTTTAGTCTTTCTTGTTGTGCCACCACTCGGCCAAACAGTATTTACATGAGAAATCATGCTCCTGTGACTCGTTGCGGCTGTTTAGATCCCTACAGTGACCCCTGGTGGACACGGCCATAAATGTAAACTAATGTTGCCATCTATTTGCGGGAAAAGGCAACATCTATAGGAGGCTTGACATGAGGGACTGAATTCATTTGGAGCTCAGAGGGAAAAGGGCACCATCGGCAGTGGGCAACAGGCACGTGGAGGCTGCAGACGAGGCTTGTGATGTCTGTTCGGAACTCCCTCGGAATGATGGACAGCAAACCGCACCACAGAGCGTCCCTTCTGTTACTGATATCACTGCACATGAGGGTAATGCTGTGCCTTAATACTGCCATTCCATGACCGCTGGACTTGTGTTGCAGCCAGAGCAGAAAACGGGTTGGGAACAGGACATCCCTTTTTACTCCCTCAATTAGTCCTGACTTGTTCTCAATCATTTTTCTTTATTGACTTTACATTCACTCTGATTACAGGGTTCCCAGTGCTCCATGTTGAGGGAAGACGAGGAAAAGGAAAACTTCAGATGGATAGATTTTTATTAATGTGTTGTGTTTCACATGGTGACCAACCAATATGGGCTGAGAAGACTCCGATACATTGAGTTCTACCTGCCGATTTAGAGCCTATACTGATGATAACGCATACAAATTAAAGCCATACATTCGAACAACCAGCTTCTTCGTTCTCAATGCCCCTGATCTCGCAGTAAAACTGGCCACACTGAAAACTTCCCCTCGGAGTAAACATTCTAACTTAACGTCATCTGCCGACCAGAGCAAGCCTGGCTTCTTATCTTGCATTTTGCTGAGTAATAGCAGTCTTAGTCCCGCAAGTAGTGTCCAGTAAAACAAAAAATAAAACTCACGATAACCCCCAGTTCCCTTACAGTTCAGCGTCTGCTCAGCAGTAGAACTGATCCTGCCCTCAACTGCCACAGGGTGGTGCCAATCCTTCATTTGAACGTGTGATTTGGTGCATCTCAGTCGGTCTTAATAATTGCGGTGGTGTTTCATGTTTGTTTTCTGTGATTTGATTTAAACGATCATGAAGTTTTGATTGCTTGCATTGCAGGACGTTCAAAAGTTATTTGTTTTTCGTGTAATGTACCTCGGGAGTATTTTTTTTAATTGAATGTAGCCTTTTATATCAAGGCCCTTTTATTGCATCAAGAAAAAAACGCAGTATAATGGATTTATTTTACCCTGTTTTCAGTTTTGTCTGCATCTCTGTTTTGGCCTGATCAATTTCAAAACTGCAGGATATGCTCAAATTCTCATTTTCTCCATTTGACAATGAAAATCAGCTATTCAACTTTACCAGTTATCACCTTCAACATCAAAGTTCATTTTGAGGCAATCATTGCAGATTAACCTCTTGAACCCAGCCAGTCCCGGAAGTGGGTTTGTCAAATGTGCAGAGACGGAAAATCCGGGTTCAGAGAGTATTGGTCCTCACCAGTGCTTCACAGTTCGCAAGTTGGGTCCATGGTAATTTCTTAAGAGTGAATTGGCCGAGGAGATCAGTATTTAAGGGCTTAGATTGGCCGAAGGGATCAGTATTTAAGGGCTTAAATTGTCAAAAGCAACATCCAAATTATTGCTCAGTGGAAAAACCCAAGCATAAACACACTGCAGTAAAATGCATTTCCGCTTCAGGATGGTGATTTACACTATTGAAAATGAGCTTGTTTGTCGGGAATTGCTTTCTGAAAGCCGGAGAAATTTCAAAACAAACGTATGCGAACAGGAGCCATATTCAACTGCAGAAAGGAAGGACCAATTGCCTTTCGGCAATGATCGGAAGCAGAAAGGAGTACCAATGGCTTTTTATCATGTAGAGTGAGGAGGCGGGTCTGTGAGGCGCTGCTCTGGGGTGCATTTGAGGACAGATACCTTAGGTGCCCGCTATACCCACCATTTCTAACGCTCGTTTTCGGTCCACTTCACTGACACCGGACTGTCGTTGCTGAAGTCTGCATTACCTCGATGCTCCAATATTCCAAGGTTTTCTGGTTGTCATTTTCGCCGTCCAACACATTACGATTGTGCGATGGCCGTTTATGCAAAAATCAGTTAGAGTAGAGAAAATCGCTTCAGTGTCTGCACAAGCGGGGGCCTCGAACCAATCTCTTACAGAGTTGTTGTCTGCTTGATCTGCACGTCCGGGATTAACGGAGGCCAGGTATCGAGGGACTGGTCGATAATCACGCTGACGGGCAGCTCAGGAGCCTCGTCCTGTTTTTAAATCTTTCCACCGAGGAGGGCGGAAGCGAGCGCAGGTTTAGCCGAGCGCGCATCCTCGCCACAACCGGCGATTGGATATGGGGCCAGAACTTCAATCGGTGACTCATTGGCTTTCTAATTACACACACTTTCGCATTTAACCGGCCCCGTCTATTCTATTTTTATTGCTTGCCTTGGCCTGCTTTTTGACTAAAAGCGGGCTGCATAGATCATCAATCTGACAGAGTCAGAATGGCGTTAATCCTGTTTACGAGATCGCGGTCTCCATTGATGAAAACATCCAGGTCGTTAAACAAGGATTTCAGAAAAGGTAACATGTTATGTTCTTTGTTTTAGTTACTGCAAGTTTAACCATCAGCATGGCACTTTTTTGGTGAATTAGGTGTCCGTTCACCTTATTTGTGAAACGGTCTCATTTGCTTGATCAACGTTAACATTCCTATACCCGTGGAAACTGGCCTAACCTCACTTAGATAAATATTGTATAAGCTCGAATTATACTTAATGCTATAAAATTATAGTCTGATTTAGTCTAATGGCTCGTCAGATAATAGATGACTCTCCCTCATATGGTTGCCGGATAACCCGTTACTGTTCGCGGTACTGTAAATAAAGTTGGCCTCGTTTCACCTTCCCTTATTCCTGTATGTGCGATAGTTGACTTGTGGGCCAGTTTATCACAAATGCGCATCACACAAGGGTTGTGTGCGTAACGTTAGGCTCATCTGCACAACTCTGGTTAGCGTTACCTAGTTTAACTGAACTGGATTTGCTAATATTGTTTGACCTTGTTCGAACTTGCCGGCTCGCCCGTTTGCAGCAGCGTTGGAGCCTGCGTCTCAGTTAAGCCGCTTTCACACCGGACGCGAAACGAAGTTTTCGCACAACAGAATGCAACGACGCGATTCCGTGCGTTTTCGCGTGCATTCGCACCTCTGTATTGACTTTGAATGTAATCTGTCGTGCGAAAAATTCGTTTCGCGTCCGGTGTGAATGCGGCTTTAGGTACAGCTGCGGTGGGTTTGACTGGTGGTCAGTTCAGCCACGAACAGGTCTATTTTAATGCCTCGTTCGGCGGTGAAGTGGTCGTGTTGGTAAGTGACAGATCACCGGTAGCTAAGTTGGATGACAGTCGACTCAAGCGAGTGCAGGACCCGGTGGCGGGGTTGGTCGTCAGCGCTGGTTCACTGACATGGAATCTCCTCAGCGAAGGGAATAAAAAACATAAGATTATTATGCGTCACTTAAGATGTTCGACTTGATTTTCTGATTCCTTCTTCATATATTTCATCGAGTCGAGTTTCAACTATCCGTCATATTGATGTGCCAGAACCGGGACGATCTGCACCGTCACCCCGGTGCGAGTTGAGCTGGGCTGGCTGACGTTGGCCGGCCTGTGGGGTCATGTGCAGTCGGAAAACGTGCTGACTGTCACGCTGCTGACGAAGTGACCTCCGCCACACGTGTCACATTCGTGGGCTAATGAAACGAGCTTCTGGAAAGTTTTGGTATGATGTTGGAATTCTGCAGTTTGTTGCTTTTTATTTTCCTCCACACGAGTGTTTTCCACATCAGAGAAACACGCATGTAGTCTGTGGTGTAAATACATGTTTGATGCACGTCAGACGAGTGGAGTGAGCGCGAGAGCCGGAGCGTGACGTCATAGCCTGGTGTCGTACATATGCATTTTTGCTAGTGTACGGAGCACATCATGCATATTGGCCTAATATGGCACAAAATAAAATGCAAAACATAAAAAAATGAATATTTACTGAGGATGTTGTTGTTTCGATTAAGAATTGGAAATTAATTTCAATCTTCTATGTCTGATGGGGTTCTTGCCTTTAATTCCAATATTTTAGTGTTACACATCTATACTTGTCCGTTGAAAAATTGTGTGCAGGGAGTATACATCCATGATTTGCTTTTCCCGATTGCTTTTTTGTAGTTACGAAACAATTGGTAGCGTCACTGAGCATGCCAGCACCAGTGCCATTGTATTGCTGTACTGTTAATCTTTCTGGTTTGTTTTTGTTTGGTTTCCAGCAACCTCTGCAAAATAGTCGGTGGGACGGATTAGTGTTTCTTCATGATGGTCATATTGCCACTCTTGCTGCACGATGAAATCGTTGCTTTCCCTACAGCTTGAAGTGAAGTTGCATCTAATTAAAGCAGGCCTTTGTCCCCTCATCACAAACATTGATTGTGTGCTCGCTGAATTAATGGGACTGCGTGGGGCTGGTCTTCAATTGTGTCCTGATATGCCTTAAAGCGAGCTGGGGTCAGTCAATCAAGTCTTATAGAGTGAATGGAATATTTATCCTTCTGATATGACATGACCTGACTGCAGTGTGGTCTCTCGCTCATTTTTGATTGGACAGGTCCAGGCTGTGTGGTTAGTTTATGCTCTGATTGAACAAGTCTGTATCAAGCTCTATAAGGCCAAATAGAAATTCAGTTTTTCATGAATGAAAGCAAAGCTGTGATGTAACAGTGCAGTAGGTGGAGATTGTGTCTCACGAGTGACAACACTATGGTCAAATCAGGGTCGTCTTGGGTAACCTGGGGATTCCGACCTCTCCTATGTCGTGAAACTGGGCCTCACAGGTACACTGCACAGTGACTCTGCGTCTGATCAAAAGCAAGGCCGTGGAAATGAATCCTACCATTTCTCTTTTTGTCTTCATTTATGGTCTGTTATCAAGCGCAGAATTTTGAGTAATTTGTGTCAAGTTGATTCAGAGCAGTTTTCTCATTGCTCTGTTAATGTACTGTAGCCACTTTTTCCTGAAACAGATGAAAATGTACAGTATTTTAAAAGATAGGTTCTCACTGCAGCCATTAGGAAGCACACCTCGTCCAACAGCTGGGATCAGGTTGAACTGCATGTACAAGTAGGATCATGAGAGTGTTATGTATGAAAGGAGCTCCTGCAGGGTGGTAGATCTTCAGGAGCTGGATCGGACGGCCCTGGTTTATACATGGGCTGTGTCCCTCCCTGTGTGCTTCAAGTTGATAGGTAGACAAATCATTTTTAAGTTTGAACACATTGTGTTTGTTCAATGCACGTTCACAAAACTGAAAATTTTTCTCTCAAATTTAAAATCGCCAGGTTTTTTTTTTTTTTTTTTACTTTTTAAAAAAATCATTGTCTCCAATTGAGGTAAGTGTTCACTTTGTCATATTTATTAAATGTATATGATTGATGATATTTGCTACTTCCTGATATATTTTGAGCTAGTGCAAGATCACTAAAATGGCAGTCAAGCCAGCTGAGGACTGGGAGGTATTTTAGAGAGTTGAGTCGGTTTTCTTTAACCCCATTGATTTCAGTTACATGTACTGATTATTTAATCAGAATTAGAATGTTGAATGAAGAAAATTCAAAACAATGCGACCCAACCCGTCAAAGGATGGAAACGCCAGCTTGTGGCCCAATCCAAGGAAACATCCCCGCCTTTTTGTCTGTTTTTGATGGGTGCAGTGTCTCCGTTCTGTTCTTGTGGGAATTATGCAGATTTGGGGCCGCTGCTTTCCTGAAATCTTTTTATTTTTAAAGCCTGTGGTTCTAACACCAGGTAGGATTAGGTGTCCACTGTTGCTGACGGTCTTTACTGTAAATTCAAATAATGGTGCAGATGTAGGTATTCAGACAGTCTTCTATTAGTTGTGGAGCAATCTTTCGCCTCTGCCATGAAGACCAATTAAAGTTTGAACACCTGCTCATCCAATCCAGGCGCAGGAATCCTTATGCCTGCGTTAGTGTTGCGTACGCCTGGGTTAGAGCGTTACGTGTGCCTGGGTTAGTGTTGCGTATGCCTGGGTTAGGGCATTCATATGTCTGTGTTGGAGCGTTGCGTGTGCCTGTGTTGGAGCGTTGCGTGTGCCTGTGTTGGAACGTTGCGTGTGCCTGTGTTGGAGCGTTGCGTGTGCCTGTGTTGGAGCGTTGCGTGTGCCTGTGTTGGAGCGTTGCGTGTGTCTGTGTTGGAGCGTTGCGTGTGCCTGTGTTGGAGCGTTGCGTGTGCCTGTGTTGGAGCGTTGCGTGTGCCTGTGTTGGAGCGTTGCGTGTGCCTGTGTCGGAGCGTTGCGTGTGCCTGTGTCGGAGCGTTGCGTGTGCCTGTGTCGGAGCGTTGCGTGTGCCTGTGTCGGAGCGTTGCGTGTGCCTGTGTCGGAGCGTTGCGTGTGCCTGTGTCGGAGCGTTGCGTGTGCCTGTGTCGGAGCGTTGCGTGTGCCTGTGTCGGAGCGTTGCGTGTGCCTGTGTCGGAGCGTTGCGTGTGCCTGTGTTGGAGCGTTGCGTGTGCCTGTGTTGGAGCGTAGCGTGTGCCTGTGTTGGAGCGTTGCGTGTGCCGGGGTCGGGGCAGTACGATGCCCTTGAAGGCTCCAGGGGGAGGTCTGCACGGATTAGAGGCCCAGGGTCTCAGGCCTTCACCTCAGGCCCAGAATAGATGGACGGAGAATCTGTGGATCATCTTATTAAATCTGCTGCTTGAAGGTGGACATTGCAAAAATGACCTACAATCCGTTTAAAAGATTTCTCTCATGGTGTATTTATTAATTTCATCCAGCCAAAAAGAAATCTTATAATATTCATTTGGAAGCTGAAGGATAGGCTGTATTTTATAACCAAAAGAAAATTAAATTCTGAATTGCCCTCACTGATTAAAACCTGGAAACTGTGTTCGATATCCTGGGAAGTGGGGATTCTGCATTTGTGTGTAATTTAAATTTGTGTTTGTGTCCAGCCTTGTGACCTTGAGGTGTGTCGCACATTCGTCCTCGGTGACCTTGAATTTAGTGTCTGTGTGACCCCTGTGTGCTGGACTGTGATTTTGCATGATGTTCCCATTATTATGCCTCAGTGGGTTTGTGTTTCATTGAGATTAGAAAGGACGCCATCGCAAGGGGTCCATCTTTATACACCAGACTGGGCTGCTACACAAGTTGCCCTTGTAGACACCAACATTGAATGTTGGTAAATAAAGTTGTTCTAGTTTCTCAGCTCATGTCTCTTCATAGCACTCTCTTCTGAAAACTCCAACCGAGAATGACTTCAGTGTTTTTTGATTCTTAAAATGATCTTTTTTGCATTTTAATTGTTTAGATATTTGGGCCAATTCTGTTTGATTTTTAGTCATATCACCAGGTTCTGACCATCATGCCCTTTTATCTAATGTGCAGACTGCGGGACTTTGGTTGGGCCTGTTATTAACTGGTACAGCCGAATCAGTTCGAGGAAATATGACTGATTAATTCTTCAAAGTCGTAAAGCTCAGTTCACCTGTGTGCTCTTTTTTTTTTAAGCGTTTGTTCCTTAAGGCTGTTACGTGTTTGCAGGAAACATAATTTAGTGGCTCATTGTCACAAATGTGTTTATATATAAATGTGATCATTACATTTCTGGCTTGTTCTATATGCATATTTGGTGTTTGGAAAGAATGCGAGAAAAATCCTCTGGACAGGCACATTTCCTGTGTCCTCTCTCAGCCAATGGCCTTTCAGAATGATGTCTCCGGTTAGAGTTTAGTGGCCAATCGCGCGCCTTTTGCACGACCCCTGCCTGACAGGCGAAGGGAGGCACTCTGGTTGGGCAAAGGGCGAGCATGCGTTTGGCACGTTCACGTGCTGTTGCAGGGGTCAATGTCCAGAATCCCACTGCGGAAACTCTGTAGTGTTTCTGTAAAAGGTGTGTGTGTGTGTGTGTGTGTGTGTGCGTGCGTGTGTATATATACACTGCCCGGCCAAAAAAAAAGTTGTACACTGAAATATTTAGTTGGAACCCCTGTAGCTTTGATTACTTTCTTCTTGTCATTGTTTTAACATCTATATGCAATGCCAGAACATTTATTTTAGATCAGAAATGCCATAATTTTTGGCCGAGATCTTGTCCTCTCGACATAATGGTTGAACCACTGTGGTCTTTCTTGAGCACATCCCAATAACTTTTAATGTGTTTAAGGTCAGGATTTTGTGGTGGCAAATTTGTTTGTGAAAATGATTCCTCATACTTGTTTTTGTCATTCATAGTTTTCTTTGCTAAATACAGGCCAATAATTTGCCCGTTCTGAAATATTGTAACATCTTTTCCACCATCAGGGGATGTCTCTTTCAACATGATTTTTTAAGAAATGAGTAGCGACGCGCTTCATCAGTGAGGGGAAAATGATTATTGCCAGCTGAAACATATTAATAACCACAATAATGATCCAATTATAGAATTTGTTCGTTAATTTCCAAATGGTGATTTATTTTTGGCCGGGCTGTGTGTGTGTGTGTGTGTGTGTGTGTGTGTGTGGCTGTTCATAAGGTGTTCTACATGCTGATACCTGGAACATCATCTTGCAGTCAATGCTATTATCCTCAGTGTTGTATGAAAGTGTCATCACATGAATTGTTGAATGAAATAAAAATTGTGTTGCTGAATTACATTTTCTATGTAATGTCACGGGTTCAGTTTTATCTGATTAACCCTTCGGTGTAAATGACTGAAAATGGGTGTGGTTGGCGCAATGAAATATAGATTTTCGGTTTTGTTGAGTGATCTAAATATCATGTTACAGCTTGAAACGGGTCGGGCAGCCGGGCTTTAGGCGGTTGTGTTCCCGCGGATTTGTGCTGCCGTCGCTCAGTTTTAATCACTGTTTCCACAGTGCGCCTGTCTTGGGATGTTTCCCGTCTTTGAATAATCCCCAAGCTCTGTTTGAGTGCTGTCGCCACGGTAACGCTTGCGTCTCTCCTTGCGGTCACGGCACAGGGATCCACCCAGAAATCTTACAGTTTACATTGTTTTTCGATGAACGGGCGGAGAGGACGCCACAGCTGTTGGGAAAATATTTTGGGCTGATTCCAGCCCCTCTCCCCTCGTTGATTCTTGCTGGGAGTGACGTCTGATGTCCGTCTTTGTTTAACAACAGATTTCTGTTCTGTGTCGCTGAATTTGTTCCTGTCTGAAGATCTCCCTGACTTTTCTTCGGGCGATTTATGGTTTTCTTTTTATACCAGTGTTTTTGCGGTTTTCCCAGGGAAACTGCAGGACGGAGTCTGCCTGAACTGCCTCAACCTCAGACTGTCCAGCCAAAGGTAGGAATCGAACCGCTGGCAGAGCATCAGCTGCTGCATCACAATGCGCGCAGACGCCATGACACGGTGGGTTTTAAGGCTTTCTGAGTTCCAAAAAATTCTACTGGAGATTTTTCAGTGAAGATGGGTTTCC
Source organism: Gymnothorax reevesii (assembly GCA_029721435.1). Taxonomy (NCBI): domain Eukaryota; kingdom Metazoa; phylum Chordata; class Actinopteri; order Anguilliformes; family Muraenidae; genus Gymnothorax; species Gymnothorax reevesii. The sequence goes on along the minus strand of CM056574.1, from coordinate 6,482,623 downwards.
TTCACCTGATAGACAAATATTCCCAACAGATTCTTTTTGTTCTTCACGATGTCAATCTGTTAGGTGAGGGCAACCCGTTTTCAAAGAGAAATCAGGGGGCGCTGCGGTGGCACGTCAGCTTAAGTGCGCACACCACATAAGGCTGAGTTCTTCCCGCGGCGGCCTGGGTTGGATTCTGGCCCGGTCCATTTCCCGCATGTCATCCCCACTCTTATCCCACCTTTCCTGTCTCTCTCCACTAAATACTGTCTAATAAAGGGAAAATCACCAAAAAATAATCATTAAAAAAAAAAAAATCTCCAGCAGAATGTTTTTGAAGTCAAAGGCCTTAAAACCCACTGTGATGACCAAGCAACCAGTAGCTGCAGCCTTACAGTTAAACAGTATAGCTGGTTTTCTTTTAATCCAAAACAAATTGTAGTTAATTTTGCAAAGTCTGGGCCCCTGCAGTGATATGCGGGGTTCAGGGCCTTGGTTAGGGGCCACACAGCTGTACTCACCTCACAAACCTCCCAGGCCCCAACCAACTGGTAGCCGCCTGATGTATTTGTTTTTGTTTATTGTATTTATTTAATTGTAGGTCATGACTTCTCTTGATTAATTCACAATATTTTGTGAGTTCCTTTTTCTCGTTGCCTTTATGATAATTTTGGGCTCCTTGCATTACGACATGGTGTTTGCTCTGAACGACCGGTGTGTGTTTGTGTTCTTAAGGGCCACAGGGCATACTGAAGGCGGCCATCTCTCCGCGCTGTCCGTCAGTCCGTCCGTACGCCCGAAACACCGACATGGCCGCCCTCGCTGGGCCTCAGGGACACACAGGCTGTACTGCGGGATTTTGGCCACTCCCCCAGGCTGTCAGGGTGGGGCAGTGGGTGTGGCCTGGGGAACTCCGCCCCAAGGCGTGGCGGTCCGGTGGTGGCACTGCTCCAGCCGTCTCCGGGACGACTCGAAAGCGGAGAGGTCACTCCAGTCGCTGAAGGAGAGGAACAAGAAACTGGAGGAGGGCGGGCCGGTGTACAGCCCCTCCGTGGATGTCGCCCCCATCAGGCGGTCTCTGGGACAGCGGGTGGTGGACGAGATCAAGCACTATTATCACGGCTTCCGCCTGCTGTGGATTGACACCACCATCGCAGGGCGCATGCTGTGGATGGTGCTTAACGGGCACACCCTCTCACGCCGCGAGCGGAGACAGGTGACTGCGGTTCTGCCTTTCAAACTGCGCGGCCACGGCTGCGTTTAAGGCAGGGGTTTTACGGTCTTATCTTCTGTGTGAGCGTTTCTTCTTCTCTTGACTTAAAGGATCTGCGTCACGATTGCTGCTCATGCTCACAACTTTGAACAAAGTTAATCCGCTCAGCTGCAGTCAAAATCTGGGTATTTTTCTTCTTCTATGACTCCACCGCCCTGCATGAAATTTGCTAAGAGCTGATACCTAATTTTAAGTAATTTTGAGGCGCTGAATCCAAATATCACATGAGTTTTTGGATATCACATCAGGTTTTGTCACAAATCACTGCCCCTGGTATAACAAGAATCCGGTTCAACCATAGTAAGTCCCTGCTGTTTATCAGGAATTAATCACTCCAAATCACCACCACGGAGTATTGCATCATCGTGGAAAATAACCCCACCCCAAGTAGCCGATGCCAATCCGCTTTTCACCTTTTGCCTGTTGCATGATGGCTGATTACTCTTGCTGTCTACAGAGAGACTGCCCTGAACAAAATTATTTCCGTAAATCAAAGAAAAGAAAATGTAATCCTCTGGGAAGCTGTATTTTGTTTTATTACATCTTGCAGAATGCTTAAAATCTAACTGTGTCATTCTGCTTTCATTTATCATTTTGTGTTCTTGGATATATCAATATGAAGAAAAGAATTCGCGATTTGTCATAAAAACTGACATGATACACACATTTTTAGGGAAAATTTGAAATCAGTGCCTTCGAATGATATAAAATCAACGCAGTTTATCAAATCAGCAGAGAAAAAGTTTCAAAATACAGGGCGATGTTAAAATCCAGGGCGATGGCAACCAGCTTACATTCTTTGTATCCCTTGGCTAAAGCTTAAAATGGTGCTTTAAATCCTCAAATTTCCAAAGCTCCTTCATATAAAAAGCATAATACCGGAGTAAGTAAAATTTTTAAATATAATGCAAAGACTGATTGGCAAGGATGGAATCAGATTATGATTTGCAGTTGAGCAGATTTACTTTCTTAGGATGAGAGTTCTGAGCATGAGCAGTAGTGACACAGCTCCTTTAAGATCCTGGTTAGTTGATAAACAAGAGATGATTCATTACATGAATCATTTCTTGTTGGTCAGCTACAACTAAAACCAGCTCTTACACAGAGCCGTTTCGTATAAAGCCGGAGTCCCCAGCCTTAAACTTCGTCTGAAATCCAGGTTCCTCCTTTTCCAAAACTGAACACTGGCTATTCTCTTCTCCCGTGACCGAGAATGACTGGTCTGATACAACAGCACTCCCCTGTGGACAGTACCAGTATTGATTCATTACAACCGCTTATTTTTTCGCAGTCCGCCCTTCTGTCCGCCTGACCTGGAAATTCATTCAGACTCCCCATTATTAAGGATAGTCCAGTCGGTTATTTGAGGCGGTAATGCGTAGTTCACCAAAGTTATTTTTATCGAGGAAAGGCGAGACGGTCCTTTACGGAAGTAGTTTTCCTGGAATGTGGGGCATGTAGTGCTGACTGTCCTGTGGGTCCAGCTCTCTTCAACTGCCCCACCTGTAAACTGCGGTCCGTTTGCACTGACGTTTGAAGGCGGAAGGAGGATTCATTACAAGGAGCTGCGTTACGATTACTGCACATGCTCAGAATTTGCATCCTAAGAAGTGAATCTGCTTGACTGCAAATCATAATATGATTTTATCCTTGCAGATCTGTCTTTGTTTTGCTTTGTATTTATACATTTTAGTTACTCCAGCATTATGCTTTTTATATTACTAAGCCATCTGGTAATTCGAGGATTTAAGGCACTATTTTAAGCTTTAGCCAAGGGATACAAAGAATGTAAGCTGGTTGCTATTGCCAGTAATCATAGAAGAAGAAAAATATCTTCCAGATTTGGACTTGTATTTGAGCAGATTTACTTCTTTCAAAATTGTGAGCACGTGCAGTAATGGTAACACGGCTTCTTTAATGCTTCGTGTTTCTTTGAGTCCCATCTTCTCTGCCTTTAGTCTCGGTTTTAAATTTCTTCCTCAGTTGGTGGAGCTTTTGTAAGGGCTAGAAAAGGGAGGAAATAAAAGAAAAGATGTGAAAAATATGCGACTGGATTTGAGCCCTGAGTGACCCGTGTTTTCCCCGTGACCCCGCAGTTCCTCAGGACGTGTGCCGACGTGTTTCGTTTGCTCCCCTTCCTGGTCTTCATCATCGTTCCCTTCATGGAGTTCCTGCTTCCTGTGGCGCTGAAGCTCTTCCCGAACATGCTGCCCTCCACCTTCGAGACCCAGTCCAAAAAGGTATGAGCAGCGTACAGAAACAGAGTTTAGTACGAGGATTTAAAAACCTGTCTGCAGTCTTCCTTTAATACACTGATTGGCTGAAGAGGCCATGCACCTCATTTTGGAGGCACTGATTGGCTGTTTATTGAAACGTGATCCCAAAATTATGTAGACCCTGCAGCCCCTCCGGACCATAACATGACACCTCTGCTCTGGTAGAGTCCAACGAAGGGAGTTCTGAGATTAAACGCATCCAACAAATAATACAGTAATCCAGGATTTATGCATCAAAATGGGCGAGTGTGCTACTGGACACTGGCACCAGTGACCTGATTTTAAAGTCCTCTGCATTAGCTCTTGTACTGGTGTGTTTATATGAGCATTTTAGATTTGGCTTGATAGTGATCTGTGCGAAACCTGATCATTCACATCCCTCGTGATGGGGTAAAACTTTTCAGTGGCAAGGGTCTCGCAGCTGAACAAAAACTTAGATTCTGGACTTTTCCTGACCAAAAAAAAAAAATAAATTTGATGTTTGCAGTTCAAGTCATTTCTGATAGCTGTTTTAAGTTTTAAGATTTTCACCACTCTAAATTACTGCAAATGAGGGTCAAACTCTGTTTCTGTTTCTACCTAGGTTTTTACAGATCACAGGAGATCTGGAATCACTCATCTGTTCGAGCTCCATTTAGATTCACCGTTTCCTTTTCAAACTATGTTGTTCCCATATGACCATTTCACCGATGTAACTGATGAATCTGTTCAGCTCTTTCTTGTGATGTAAACCATTTTGCCTTCCCCTGTTTCCTTTCTCTGTAACTGCATTTTGTCACTGAGTGACTCTGCTCTGTGTCTAAAACTTTACTGAGTAATTTTACACTGCCCCAGTGTCAGTGTAATTTGTCTCTGCAACCCTGTTTTGTCTCTGATTGGTTTTATTTCGGCCCTTTCTAACGCTATTTTGTCCCTGTATGACTCATCTGTCATGTGTAACTTAACTTGGTCTTTAGGTAACTCAGGTAAACGGTCTCTGTGTAACCTCAGTTAGTCTCCGTAACTCCATTTTGTTGCGGATCGTTGCAGGAGGAGCGGCTGAAGAAGGAGTTGAGAGTGAAACTGGAGATGGCGAAGTTTCTCCAGGACACGGTGGAGGAGATCGCCCTGCGCAACAAGGCCGCCAAGGGAAACGTGACTGAGGAGTTCTCCACCTTCTTCCAGAAGGTAAGTCCATGCTATACTTTCAGGGCACCCCTTTACCTGACTGCAAAGGGTGAACCCTGTTGAAATTACTGCTATTCTATGCTTTAGTTTAACCCGGCTTTATGAACCCGTTTAACCCGTGCCTTAAGACGATAATTTTGATGTCTGCAGAGAGTAGCTGTATTGGCCGTTAGCTCATGTCAGGGATGTCATTCTCTTGCTCACCTTCGAGCGCTGTCTTCTTCGAGGGGTGTCAAGTCTCCGTATGCTACAAATGTTCGCCGCATGAGAGTGGCGTGAGCTTTTCACTTGCATGGAGTTCACACTACTAGCACATAAAAACTGAGAAAGTGCACCTTTTTATGAGAAATTCCTACAAAAACTTAGAACACTCTGAGGTTTACTGAAGATTTGAGGCCAACTCTGTAAACCTCTGAAAAAATTTTACGGAGGTATCCTGATGTCTGTCCAGTATACTTAAGTTTCAACAACACCTCAGTAAACCTCGCTTAAATTTTCTTGAAACACACAGAGGATTGTCTGGTCCACTGAAGTTCAGTGACCACATCGGTATTCCTGGGGAAAATTTCACCAAGGCAGACCGAAGTTTGTCTGCTAGGCCTGAGCTCAGACTAGAACAAAGGGGAGGTGTGAAGACAGTCAAACCCATGACTCATTAAAGACCTCCCTCCAGTACTGCAGTCCAAACACCAATTAATTATGCAAATTACCAGTACTGCCTGTTCAATGAGGTTACAGTGTAATTAAGCCAGGCCGTAGATGCAGCCCAGATGAAGTACAGGCTTAGTTCAGCCTGCTGTGTCTGTGCTGCATACAGGAACTGGCAAAGGGCAAAGCCTCCACCCTTATAGTCAGAACAACAAAAACATGTTCATTATTCAGAATATATTCAATCTGTAAAAGCACCAATTTAGAAACAAATCAGAAACACAATGTAATTTTTAAAAGAGGCACCTTGAGAGAAAGTGAACATCGAGAGTAAGAAAAGTGTGGGGGCGCAAAATGGGGAAAATTAATCACATAATCACACACTTACAGTGATGCAGGTGTCTGACTGTCTTCACACCTCCCCTCTGTTCTGGTCTGAGCTCAGGCCTAGCAGACAAACTTTGGTCTGCCTCGGTGAAATTTTCCCCAGGAATACTGATGTGGTCTCTGAGCTTCAGCGGGCCAGACAATCCTCGGTGTGTTGTGGGAAAATTTAACCGAGGTTTACTGAGCTGTTGTCCAAACTTGGGTAAACTGGACAGACTTCGGGATACTAGGTAAAGTCTTTCCGAGTTGGCCTACTTCTGCGTATTCTGAGTTTTTACAGAAATTTCCTGCAAAAGTGCACTTTCTCGAATTTTGGGTGCTAGTAGTGTTAGCGATGCTGGTGAGGAAATATTTTAGTTCTTTATGGGTATGCTTTGGGGAATTTAGAGCCTTGCTAATGCTAGGTAATCCCTCCCAAACCCAGCTAACATGGTGGCCAATCAATGCTTGTCTCCTTTTCCCTCATATCTTTGCGTTAGACATTACTTCTTCTGAATATACAAATACTAAGATCCACTAAAGCATTTTTTGTAGAATAAGACGTACAGATTGATGTGACTGATGTTGGGCAGAAGTGAACAATCCTGTATGATATGCCTTTAAATCAAGGACCACAAACTCAGGATTTTGGTGTCCTTACACTGCGGCCATCTTACAATGGGGCTCGACGCCTCCGCTGAAAAATGACAAAAAGAGCTCTGTATGAGGAGGGAATCGGGTTTGTTACGGACTGAGTGCTCATACTGCGCGGTAAATTTTGTGGAGCATTTCTCGTATGCCTCTCTGTTTCCCCTGCAGATCCGGGACTCGGGCGAGCGGCCCAGTAACGAGGAGATCATCCGCTTCTCCAAGCTGTTCGAAGACGAGCTGACGCTGGACAACCTGACGCGGCCGCAGCTGGTGGCGCTCTGCAAGCTGCTGGAGCTGCAGTCCATCGGCACCAACAACTTCCTGCGCTTCCAGCTCATCATGAAGCTGCGCGCCATACGCGCCGACGACAAGGTCCGGCTCAGAGCGTGTCCGCGCCGTACTGCGTGCACCATACGGCCTACGCTGAGTGTGCCCTAAGCCCTTGGCTGAGTGCGCCCCAGGGTCTACACTGGTTATGCCTCAGGCTATGCTGTTTGCTAACTGTGCCCTAGACCCTGTACTGCACATGATGTGCCCTAGGCTGATGCCTTTAGCCCTTTGCAGAGTGCACACTAGACCCTGCACTGGTTATGCCTTTAGCCCTTTGCAGAGTGTACACTAGACCCTGCACTGGTTATGCCTTTAGCCCTTTGCAGAGTGCACACTAGACCCTGCACTGGTTATGCCTTTAGCCCTTTGCAGAGTGTACACTAGACCCTGCACTGGTTATGCCTTTAGCCCTTTGCAGAGTGTACACTCGACCCTGCACTGGTTATGCCTTTAGCCCTTTGCACAGTGCGCCCAAGGCCATTAGCCTAGTGTATCTGAGGCACTGTAACGCACGATGTGCCTGAAGCCCTTTGCAGTTCCCGTTCGGTTGTGTCGTGGATCGCGTGCGTTGTAGATCCTGCAGGGAATGTGCCCTGGGGTGTGGATATTCAGATTACTCCCCTACGCCTGTAGTACTGCTGGCTTTCATTGATTATATTTATTTTCACTCGCTGTTGTAAAGCTGTCGCATCCCATGAGTCTGATTTCTGGCTCATTAGTGATGTTCCCCCTGGACTGCGTATGGTGAACCTGCAGTTCCTCTGATCTCCATTACAGAACCTCTGCCCTGACTCCTGACCCAGCGCACCTTCGCCGACTCGCTGCTTTAGCACAGCTCTTGCAGACTGTAGTTGGTAAATCTGATCCGGACAGTCGATTGTCTTTAATCAGGGAAGACGAGCGTGAGCAGTAAAACGGTCCTGAGATGCTCTCCACGCTTAATGCCACTGATTACACTCCCTTTTGGTTCCTCGGAGTTTGTGTTTGATAGGTTATCTGGATGTTGGCCATATGTATGCATGTCTGTGTGTATGAGGTTTTATGTGTGTGTTTGTGTGTGTGTTTGTAGCTGATCGCAGAGGAAGGTGTGGACAGCCTGAACGTGACAGAGGTGCAGGCTGCGTGTCGGGTTCGAGGGATGCGCTCACTGGGCGTGACGGAGGACAGACTGCGGGAACAGCTGAAACAGGTCAGTACAGACTCCCGTGTGAAATCTTTTCCGCTAAATGTCCTTGATAACATCAGTACTGACGCCTCACCCTCAGAAATCCTGAATACCTTCTTGCATACATATTCTCTGTGCTTAACTCGACTTTATTTCTCGTATTGTTGGGCTTCCAACAAACTCGGTAAGCAGGAAGCATACGGTGTTCCAATTGACAGTCACTCCGTCTGTCACAATGATCTTGTCCGCCCTACATCTACTGCAGGAATGGAGGGATTTTCTCCAGATCAGACATAGTAACTCCCCTCAGAGACTGGCTGAAGTGTTTAGGTTTTGGAGGTCATCGGGTCAAAGGTCAGGGTCATGTAAAGCCAGCTGTATGTGAGTGCTGAATAGCAGCTTTAAGGTCGTATTCAGCTATGACTTGAGGCATTAACAATCAAGGCTTTGTACCTTGCTGTATCATCCTATCCTCGATAGCCGGTGCGAACAGTTGTTATTTTTATTATCTTATTGTTTAGCACCTTGCAGTGCTGTTTGAATTATGCCTGAAATGTAGTGGAGGGGTTGTGGAATTATGCCCCTGCACGGTTTATAGCGGGTAATGAATTTGAGTGCGTCTGTGTTCAGTCGTATCTGCTGTATGTGACTCTGCAGCTCTCTGTCACCCCCTAGTGGCTGGAGTTGCACTTAAATCAGCACATTCCCACATCACTGCTGCTCCTGTCCAGAGCCATGTTCCTCCCCGACACCCTGTCCCCCGCCGACCAGCTCAAAACCACACTGCAGACCCTCCCCGAGACTGTGGTGCGTACCTGCATCTCTCCGCATCTATCAATCCATCAGTCCATCAATCAATATCACTTAATCAAACTGTCAATCGGTCAACATCAATTTTTATTTATTTCGCATGTGGTGCATAGCTGCCTTCTGTCCTCCTTATCAATCATTCAAACAGTAAATCGTTTGTCAATCTGTAACACAGGAAGCCACACTATGTAATTAAAATGCATAACAAGCATTGTGACGCAATATTGTATGTCGTGGCATGTTGTATGTTCAGGCTTGCGGTCAGTAGCGGACGCGGTGTGACTCAACACTGTCTCTCTCTGTCCTCCTTCCTCTCTCCCCCCTCACTCCCTCTCCCTCTCTCTCCCTCTCTCCCTCCCCCTCTCCCAGGCGAAGGAGGCGCAGGTTAAGGTGGCGGAGCTGGAGCTCTCTGCAGTGGATAATAAGATGAAGCTGGAGACCATGTTGCTGGAGGAGGCTGCAATACAGCAGGAGAACCAGGAGAGGGAGCAGGAGAGACTGGCCGACGCTGCTGAGAGGGCCAAGGAGGCGCTACAGGCTTCTGCACAGGTCAGGGACCCACTGGGGTGTGACATGCTGGGCCCACTGTGGGGGGACACTGGGGAGGGGACGTAGTGGGAACAGGGAACATGGACATATTAGGGACGCTGGGTGGGGACCCTGGACGAGGACGTGCTGGGGACCCTGTAGGGGGACACGCTTGGGACATTGGACTGGGACATGCAGGGAGACTCCATGAGGACTTACCGGGGACACTGGACAGGAACAGACTGGGCCCACAGTTCGGGGAAACAGGATTGCTGAGTAGATGTCTCCGCAGAGCAGAAGTAACGACCCTCTCCAGTATGGCAGATGGACTGAAGTAGAGTTCAGCTCTGGGGTGTTAACGCCGTACAGTTATCCAGATAACTCCATAATCCTGCTTTGTGAAACGGGCCCCATTGCTCACGGAGGTCCCGAAATGTTCTTGTTTTAACATTTCAGAAATGGTTCACTGTACGCTCTCCTGCTGGTGGGGTATTTACGGGGGTGGGATTTGAGTCGGGATTCGCTCTCGTTTGAACAGAAAGGGGCGGTGCCAGCGCTGGACCAGACGGTCGTTGCGGTCGGCACAAAGACGAGCCAGGCCGCCGAAGAGATGGAGCCGCAGCTGGTGAACGTGGACGCGGTCATCCACACGGAGACGCTGCGCGACACCGCTCCTGTGCTCGAGGGAATAAAGGTGGGGTCCTGAACTGTCTGCTCACAACGCAGCGTTTGTTAACATCGAGTACACTGCTCACAGACTGTTGTCAATCAGAATTAATCGTACAGCTTGCCCAATAGTGTCCCTGTTTATTGAGTACACTGCTCGCCCACTAGTGTCTGTGTACCAAGAGCTATTAAGTGACTGCTTGCATCCTGATGTCTATGTACATTAAGTATACTGCTTGCATACTAATGTCTATGTACATTGAGTACCCTGCTTGCATGCTAGTGTCGATGTACATTGAGTACACTGCGTTTCTGCTAGTGTCGATGTACATTGAGTACACTGCGTGTCTGCTAGTGTCGATGTACATTGAGTACACTGCGTGTCTGCTAGTGTCGATGTACATTGCATGCATACTAGTGTCTATTTACATCGAGTACTCTGGATGAGAACGTGATGATTTCTGGTTGTACATTTCAATGGAGTGCGGCCTGCCGAGAACTAGTGCATGTCCTCAGAATGTACTGCTGGGTAACTGTATTTCCAAAATGCAGTATCACCCCTCCGTACTGCCTGTCGTGAGAGATTTGTCCTTGTAATGAAAAGTATTCCTTCCTTCCTCTTGAACTGTCACTGGTCTTGAGGTCAGCTCTGCTTTTAGATTTAAAACCACTTAGAAACTGCAGTTTACTTCCTGGACGATTTTGGTTTTTACGATGAAAACTCTTCTTCTCGGAGCTCACTGTGATTTATATTTTGCTTTCTGCTCTCATGCCCTCTGGTTTCCGTTACTGTCTCCAACTGTGTGATTTCCTCATTGTGACATCGATGCTTGTGTGCGAGTTGCTGCTTAACTTCATCCATGTCCAACGCTTGTTTTCTCGCATGCTGCGCAGTTTGAGAAATGGCAGAAGTATCTCCGTGTTCAGGTGAGGCGGCTGGCGTGCTTTCATGTGTCCTGTTCGCTAACACGCCGACATGCAACAAACACGCTTACAGAACTCTGCATCCCATTGTGTCCCGAGTCTTTCCTCACGAGCGACTGCACGAACACACGTCGATCCTGTCTCCCTGGTCTCGCTGCAAGAGCGCTGCGGGACGCCAATAACCTTTACGATTCAGCTTAAGCGCAACAAAAATTGAAGCACCTATTACTAAAACCCCATAAGTCACACTTGACTTGACTTGTGGAGTTTTAGTAATCAGTGCTTCAATTCTAGATTTTGTTGTGAAACCGAATCATGAAGCCGATAGTCTCCTGTCCATTTTATTTTGCTAGTCAAACTGGTAAAGAAATAATTGGTAAACGGTAACAATCAAAAACACTGCAGAAGTCTGCAACCCCTGGTACCAGAATGGAGGCCCCAGAATGTGTATTTGCACATTTATACCAGAATAAAGTGGGCTGTTCTTTGCAGCACAGAGTCCATGCTGATTGGTCACTGAGACATAAATGGAGGGAAAAACCAATGAATGAGCTACAGGGGTTTAGGAGGGAAATTCAGATGATGACAGGGGTGGGGAATGCTTCCGTCCTCGACAGTAGCATTATCAAAGATGAACGCCGTCACTGGCCTGCTCGTTATCTTAAGAGGGTCAGAGGGCAGCGAAATGTTCCTAAAGGCGCAGCAGCTGCAGAGCTGATCCCAGACCAGTGTCAAAGCAGCGGCTCCTGTTCTTCGCAGGGAGAGGAGATCACCAAGGAAGAGATCGACATGCTGAGCGACGCCTGCTCCAAACTCAAGGAGCAGAGGAGACTGCTCACCCTCGAGAAGGAGGAACTGCAGGACCTGAAAGAGGACGTCTGCGAGTACAACGAGGTGTGTGTGTGTGTGTGTGTGTGTGTGTGTGTGTGTGCGTGTGCGTGTGCGTGTGCGTGTGCGTGTGCGCGGGCGTGTGCGCGTGCGTGCGTGCGTGCGTGCGTGCGTGCGTGCGTGCGTGTTTCTAAGTGTGTATGCACGTGCATGCATGTATCTGTGTATGCGTGTGTGTGTCTAAGTGTGAGTGCGCGTGCGCGTGTGTATCTGTGTATGCATGTGTGTCTAAGTGTGTGTGTGTGTGGGTGTGAGAGACTGTGTATGTGTGTGTCTAAGTGTGTGTGCGCATGCATGCATGTATCTGTGTATGTGTGTGTTGATGATATGTGCGTCTCTAACCCCTGAGGATGTAGAGGAGATTAAGAAGGAGCTCTTGAAGGCGTGTGTGTGTGTGTGTGTGTGTGTGTGTGTGTTGATATGTGCGGCTCTAACCCCCGCAGGACGTAGAGGAGATTAAGAAGGAGCTCTCAAAGGCAGGGCAGGAGGTGGGGGTTCAGGAGTCGAAGGCCAGCCAGCGCCTCTCTAAGAGGGTGAATCGCATGATTGGCCGGATCGACAGCATCATCTCAGAGCTGGAGCGGGAGAAGGCGGTGCTGGACGGACAGATGGACAGCGGAAGCACGCCCCCCGTTGGGTAAGCGCAGTCATTACTCTGACGTATTCTAGGAGTCATTTAACTAACGGTTTTGTGCAAAAATGGATCAAACCTAGGCGCATATGTATTTTAGCATGTTAGCATGTACGATGGCTTATAGCCTTTTGGCTAATGTCCCAGTGAAGTAGGAGGGCTGATTAATGTACAGAGATCAGAATAACGGACCATTTAAGAAGAAATTCAGTGCAAGGGACGGTCGACGTTGGTTGTGATGATTTCACTGGAATATCTCTGTGTTGATGGTGCAAAGATTGTATTTCTCCTGTTCAGTTCTTCAGAAGATGGGTCATAAACAGACAGTCTTGCTGACGAGACTAATCGAGCAATTTTTACTGTAATGACCGGAGCCGTAGCCTGATGTCTCCACACGACAGTAACGCACGAGACACTGTGTGATATCTGTGATAAATTAATATATAATACATGGATAAATACAGAGTTAACTTTCATTAGAGTGAATAGTTGTTTCCATTTGTGAGCATTGAGCACTGAAACAGCTGCTAATGCTGCTCAGTGTGGATGTTGGGTATTGATGTTGGGTGTTGATGGTTAAATGGTAAAATGGTGGTGTGACCATTGGAGCAGCAGATTATTACTAATCTTTTACTGCAGTCTCAGTCCCTAAAAATGATATCAGTCCATTCAATCAGGTCTGCACTCTGCTCAAATTTTGCAGGCTATTCTCTGGCAAACCAAGGTAAGAAGTTGAAAAGGCATATTTTTCTATGTCAATTTTTGATGCTCAGCCACAAATTTTTTTTATTTAAATCCATTTCTAAAATCTATGTGCTGAACGGCTGGCTTTCTATACTTCAAATCACCTCTGTTTCTTATTAAAACTGATTTTAATATTTATGCACTCTTTTTACAACCAGTTGGCTCTATCAACCAGCTTATGAAGAGACAAGGAATAAAATAATGTTCATATTTCCCCATAAACTGCCGGCACTAACCAATTTTTACTGATCTTTGTTTGAGTAGTGTATATCTTGATCAATCAATATTTAAACTGGATTTAAAATGACATTTCTCAAAATTCATCTCCAAAGCAAAGCTTTGCTATAACTGAAGAAAGGTTGTGGAGGATGTCCATAAACCAATCAGAGTTCATCTTATGCAAGTGATGGGTGTCAGGGATGCAGTTTATTGCATTTCCTGCACAACTTCCTGTTCTAGCGCTTACATGTAGAAAAACACTTGATCAGTTTAACGTTCTCCAACATTTGGAAGAGAATCTGTTGCTGCATCCAACTGGTGGCAAGAGTTTCCACGGGGACGGAATTTTTGTAAAAATACATCTCCCAGTTAGAGTATAGAAGCATTTGGACTGAAGTGTCCAATCACAGAACAGTATTTTTTGAACGGTGTCCAGATGAGGAGGTTTTCCTCGAATTCCATCTGAGACCTCTTTCATCACAGGATGAACTTCTTTGCAGAAAATCGCTGTTCTTTGAAAATCCGAACCGTGTGGTGCAAATTCCAAAAAGTTAACGTGTCACAGCAGGTTCATCAAGGTCAGTGCCTGATGGCGTCAGAAACTGAAACTCTTTGCGTAAATTAAACGGACCCTCCCCCACATGGTTAGGTCCCCGTCTGCCCCACCGCCACCATTTTACTTCCTGTCAAATCAAGTAACGGCTTCCTGTACGCAGCCTGTATTTGACCTTTAGGGAGAACCTCATCAGCATTTCCGAGCTCATCGCCGTCATGCGCCAGATTCAGAACATTCCAGAACACAAGCTGCAGTCCATCGCCGACGCGCTCGATGACAACAAGGACGGCAAAATCGACATCGACGACGTAATCAAGGTAAGGGGACCCAGTCCCAAAAGGATTGTGGGTAATGGCGGATATTAATTTTGTTCCCTTTCAAGGCCATCCGTAAATATTTGGACAGTGACGGTGCAGAAAAAAGGCTGCAATTCCTTTAGCAGGAAGTCATTTACTGTCTAAATACCTATGGACTGCATTGAAAGGCTGTTTTACATGAAATACAGTGGTGTTGGCACAGTAACTGAAAGGACCTGGCTCTTTCAGGGCACTTATACTTTACATAACCACACACCTCCCCTGAAAAAATGATCCCCAGGTCATTCTAGAACGTTTTTATTCACATTTATGGCTCGGGTTATTACATCACAGGGCTTTAATTAAAGGTCAAATGAAGGTCAAAGGTTTAATAAATGTTACATATAGAGTAAATAAAGGTTAAAGTGTACAGCACATTCCCAGTTTAAATTAAGGTTGAAACACATTCGCAGGTTAGATAAATGTTACATAAAGCTAGAATTAAGTTTAAACAAAGGTTAGAACATAGTTCCAAGTTAAATAAAGGATACTTAAAGGTATAATGAAGTTTAAATAAAGGTTAAGTAACCTTTATTTAACTTGGAACTATGTTCTAACCTTTGTTTAAGCTTAATTTTAGCTTTATGTAACATTCATTTAACCTGAGAGTTTGTTTTAACCTTTATTTAAACATCATTATACCTTTAAAACAAACTCTCAGATTAAATGAATGTTACATAAAGGTGTAATAGAGTATAAACTAAGGTTATAACATGCTGCCAGGTTAAATGTTAAATGAAGGTTATATAAAGGTTAAAACACACGGCAGAGTTTTTTTCTGACCCCTACACTCCCTCTCCTCGGCGTCCGTGCACGTGCGGCAGGTGATCGAGCTGATCGATAAGGAGGACATCGACATCTCCACCTCCCAAGTGGCGGAGATCATGGTGATGCTTCAGAAGGAGGAGAAGCTGGTGGAGAAGGCCAAGGAGAAGGCGGAGAAAGAGCAGGCGGTGCAGAACTGAGCCCCGCCTCCTGTCCCCGCCCACTGCTCCGCCCCCGTCACACACTCCAGCCACACCCACACCACCGCGAAAGCGGCCCCCTACAGCAGGGCCTTAAACTTTGCTCCCAGAGAGCTAAATTTCTCTGGTAGTCCCATCAGTAGCCCATTCTTTCCACGGAAGCAAGGCGTTCACATCCCTCGGCCAATCAGTGACTAGATTTAAAGAGCAGGAACAAATTAGACGAACCCTGCAGATACAGCGGCCCCCCCAGGATTTTCAGTCTGAGCTACTTCCACCCCTGGCTTCACTGACTGGAAGCTTCCGGCATCCAGGGGCCATTCTGAGGGCGAACTTAATATAAAACAAAACAAACCGTTCAGTAGCGCATTGCTAACCTGCGGGTCTCTGCTATCCGTACCTTGTAATCAGTGTGGTGTGTTTGTGTATAACCAGTGTGTGTACACTGTGCACAAGTGTAATGTGTACATGTGAGCAGATGATGAACTGTATATGTTCCGCTGACTTCATTATTATTATTACTATTTTAGCCGTCCGTAAGCCATAAATCTGGTTAGTGCTTTGAATGCAGTGCTTCAGCTAATGAAATTTGCCTTTTATCCATCAAATTAATCATCTTAAAGAAATGCAACTGCGGCATTTCTGGACTTTTGCACATCAAATGTATTACCATCATTCCAGAAGTGCAACAACTTCAGTGTTTCATTTGGATTTCATTTCATTTATTTTTAGTGTTTTGCTGCCATATTGGTAAAATATGCTGTGTGATGATCTTTAATGTGGTTTTGAGATGCAGGTATCAGGTGTTGATGTGGTGTTTATCATCAAAACTTTATCGAATGAAAAGGAGTAACAGGGAAAAGCATCTCGAGTGTGATTTGAGAAGGAGGTTCCTGAGAGCTCGCAGAAATGGGGCCGCACTTTATTAATATACTTTGGTACGGGACGGGTATAATTGATTAAATACCAAAGGAAGAAAGGTTGCATTTATTTTTGAGAATATGAAAAATTCCTGCAGCCTGGTGGTTTAGGTTTGAGTGAAAATCGGAGATGATTTGCTGGCACTTTTTTGTGTGTTGATGTTGAGCGTTTTTGAACAACGTGGCCTTGAACAAAGATGAGATAATGCATAGGTCTATGGTAATTTTTTGGCCATTTTTTTATATATACCGGGAAATGATCGCTCAAAAATCCCCTTTAAATAGGCACTTGAATGACTACACTGAAGGCTTTTGAATGTGCTGTTTTGAATAGGAAACTTGATTAAATTTTCTTACAAATTAACCGAATACAGGGAACACAACTTTTTGGACTGAGATGTGTCACTTTACACAACGGTCCACATGAACTGGCATTTACTAATGAAGCTGTTTACATTTAGAACCATGAACGAATGCTAAAAGCATGAAAATAACCTAATTAAATATAAACAAATACATTAAGGAATTGATGATTATGCATTAGCAGTGTTTATTCTAATGTTAAGTGGCGTTATCTGATGCATTCACCATGAACCAACTTTTCTTTAATTTGTTAAATTAACATTGTTTGATGTCAGTTTATGTGGACCTTACTGCAAAGTATAACCAGAAATGTTTTCTGAATGATGCAAGATGATCCCTGAGATTGACGGAGGGGGATGTTATCAATAATTATTCTTTTTTCCAACCCAGTACAGTAAAATAGTACTATTAAGGGTTCTTGGCTGTAAGTGCATATTACAGCATCAGAATTAATAATGGTAGCTAGCTATGCTTTTGCACTCTAAAATGCAGCACTTAGTTAATTTGCCTGTTGACTGAAATTTGCATTGAACTGAGGTTTTTTTTTTTTTTTTTTTAAATTGACAAATAGTTATTAGAATAAGCTATACAGAAATTTTCTTCAGTTTTGTCATAAAAGAGAAAATTTTAGTTGAAAGTAACCCACTGTTGAGTTTACTGCTCAGTACCTCAGAAAGCAATGAGTTTTGTCATTATATTATATGAAATCTGTGTAATACGCACACTGTAAACTTTTTGATACTGGATTTCCTGTGCTTCCTTTATGTAAGGAAGGTTCTTATTGGTTATTAACTGGTTAGTGGGAAAAATTAAAATTGTTCTGCCGCCTGAATTTTTCCCACATAGTTTCAATGTATATTTTTTATTTTAAAGGATAGTATGGGGTACTGAAAACCAATAAGGCCTTGTCTGATCCTCAAGAAGATGAGACTGAAGTGTTCAAGGGGGACATTATTTGCCAGGACCTGCATATGCTGATTAAAATTAGTCCTGGACTTGTTTGAGTCCCAGAGTTGAATTTAATCTTGGACAAAGCTTAATATTTGTCTGCAAAACTGAGGACTGGAGTCGAAGGTTGTTTAGCACTTAGGAATAGCACTTGATGAATTCGTGGAAGAGATCAGCAGATCCTGCCACGATGGGTCCATTCGTGTTCCCAGAGATGTGGACATTTACTGTCTAGTTTGATCCTGATAAAAATGTGCAGCATCATCCTGCATCACACAGTCTGTACCTCGAGGAAAAGCGAGTGCGCGCATTAATAAGCGAAGTGATAATTCGCCGGTACGGTTTTATTTTCCCCAGATCACAAGTTGAGCACTGCTCGGTACCCTACTAACCACTAGCTTTAATGTTTGTAGTTCGATGTTGCCACTAGTTATCTTCAACCAAAAAAAATAAAAAATTGCAGGTTCGAGGCAGTCTGCTTTGAGAATTTGCACTATGAGATTTCAGGTGCTCTTCAGGTTGGTAGTAATAAATGCGATAGCCTATCAGAAGGAGTGGTTATGGCCGTTTGAGTCGGAGAAGAGGAAATATCGTATTTAACTGGAACTTAGCTCTTTGAATCAGTACCTTGGGCATTATCCGAATCGCCACTTTAGATAATTTATTAGTGGCACAATTTGAAACTTCTTCGTTCATGACGTAACTTGTGTACTCATACTCATTGGTAGGCAAGTGCGTTTTCAGATCTAACGCCCCAGTTTTTATGGTGCTGAATGAAGAAGGATTTGTGTTCTACGGGGAAGTGTATTGTTCTTTTTTTTTTATTTTTTTTTATTGTTAATTAAGATTTCAGTTTTATTCAGCCTAGCGTGTAAATGATGCCCCCCCCCACTGCTTTTTATCTTGGTTAAATTAATAATTGCATCGTGATTTGCTGCAGTGTCAGGTGACTGTACAGGTAGCCTACATTACTTGAGTTCCGCAAGAGACGTACACCTGTGTGTTTCAGTCCGAACCTTGCGGCTTCCCTTCAGGCAGTTCTCTTTTAGGAAAATGGCCGAGTCCTGTGAACGGGTCTGATGAGTTTTAGCCTTGCCATTAAAGTAACAGGAAAATGTGAAAATTACATTTTCAGTATTCGGCAGCCTGCTCGCGTCCATCTTGTTTATCAAAGTTGAACAAAAATGTTGTGTTCATTACGCTTGACTGATCTTAATTTTAACCTCTGCCTTTAAGTATTTCCCATTGCGTTGTCATGTAGGATGTAGTCTATCGAAAATTGTATAAAATGCGCCGATTGGTTTTTGTTCTAGAAAATGTATCACAACACGGATAGGGCAACCTGACAAAAGCCGTCAGGCCAGTAGGAGGCGCTTGGCTGGAAGTGGCAGGAACGCATCACTGTTTGGCGCCAAGAAACGGCACTAAAATTTATATATATAAATATATATATATATGTATGTATATGTATATATAATATATACATTTTTTTTTTTTAAACCGCCGAAATAAAAATGATTAGACTGGAAGTGGCTTTACAGGGTTGGGAGATTGTTCCATGTTTATATTTTAAAAGCTCATTCATTTTAGTTTGAATGGAAAACTTGAAGCCTTGTTTTTCTTTTTTTTTGGTGCGACTCAATCATATGAATTATCCTAACCATCGGCAACTCGTTGCACTTGTGGTTCATCCAATAAATGTTTGCTTAATCATTTAATCATGTTGTATCTGCATTTTTTTCCATCAATCAAAAACTCAATTTAATGACTTATGTCTTTTTCTATTTTGTGTGTACAGTCATTACCCATTTTCCACACAAATTCACTGCATCACTGTCATTAAAAAAAAAAGCCATTTTGCCAAAACGTCCACACTGTGATGTTCATAATCATTTAAGGATTCTCCATATAAAGCCCATAAGCTCCAAAAAAAACAGGCTCATAATGCAGTTTTCACCGCGGCCCTTTATTATCCCCCGCCACGAAGTGTGAGTCCGTCCCAGATAAAGGGGACAGCTTTTCTCAGAAACTATTAGAGATAGGACAACCAAATTTGGTGTGTAGCTTCAGACCATAAAGGCCTTGATGGAGTTCGAAAATGAGATGCGCGTGATTTATTTGTCCCGCAGTTATTGCCCTTGTGGCATTTTTGGGAGCCTCTGTTCATAGTGTCTTTAAAGAAGGCATTTTAGCGGGGCATGTTGTTGACCCGGTCTACTTGTTGCTTTTATATGGGTTTATTACTCGGGCCGGTAGGCCATGAGTCCAAGTTTCGGCTCCTTTTTTTTGGGGGGGTAGTGATTGTCCTGCTCATGCGCGCACGCAGTTTCGCGATTGGCCCAGGCCTAGACCCGGCCCGAGTACAGGCTCTGAGGAGCCTCTTGTTACGTTCCTTAGATTTATTAGTCTCATTTTTACCCCCTGCTGAATTGACCTCCGGTTTCTGTTCTGTTCAGATGCTGCTTGATCTGCAGCTAGTGGGCCGTCGCTGTACTGTTGGCCCATCTGAGAATTGGCTCAAAACTGCCATCTGGTGGTTTATTTTTAGAGCAGAGATGGACAGGGGGCCTGATCGGCTTTTTATGCCCCTGCCCTCCAAAGAGGAAAGGGGGGCATTATGTCGACACCATGTCCGTCCGTCCGTTAACTTTTCATTTCTGTGGGATGACTATAGAATCCCTTGTCGGATTGATGCCATTTCTTCATGGCGTATTGGGAGTGGCTAGAGGAAGGTTCCTTTCGAAAACCAGCGTTGTGCGATATCTAATATGGCCGCCACAGCAGCCATCTCAATATGCCCTTGATCAGCATACAGGCGGGGGCGTACGCCACGCTCTGCGTTGCTCTTGTTTTTTTTCCCTAAATGCCGGCATCAGTTACTTTATCACGTGGGGTAGGCCTGAAAATTTAAATTCATGCCTTTTGAGCTCGCTGCTGAAATCTTCGGTGAGAACATTCACGTCAGCAGAAGATACGCCCTTGAATGGCTGGCGCACTCCTAGAGTAGATCACCATCACCAATGTGTTCATTTACATGGGAAGCCAGTGGACAGTCAGTCGGTCCTGATCACTTAACCCCATGTAAGGGACACCCGGGTGGCTCTAGCCCAGCATGTCAGGAGGGACTGGGATCTCATTCTCAGAATTCTGCACCATGAAAGGCATAATCACGCACAACGCTTTGTAGCTTCTGTTTGAAGGTGTAATCAAATACGCTGTAAATAGTAATACGGACATAACTTGTGAGCTGAATAGCAGGCGTAATGTAGTGGCTTAAGTAAATTAGCACTTTAAAACTGCAACGATCAAAATTTAACCGCCGTTCCGAGTTTGAACTGCTTAATGTAATCATAGAATTGCAGATGCTGATTATGTTCAGGTGCTGGGGTAAATTTGATAAGTTCACATTTTCAACAGATTTCATCAAAATATAGGATTTAAAACGGAGCACTTATTTTTATTGTACTTGGTACAATTTCGCTCCGGCCTCCTTGTAAAAAGCACTCCTTAACCCTCTATTAACCAAACCCATTTCCAATTGTGTAAAAATCATTTCCCTAGGCAAATATGTTGATTATGGGCCAATATTTGGAAAAATAGTTAAAAAAAAAAAAAAAAAAATTTTTTTTTTTTATTTCAAAATTTTAACTTGACGGACCATTCAAGTTATTCTCAAATGTTTATTTGGCAATAAGAAACAAAACCAGCAGGGTGTCCAGGCTGTTGACCCTTTCACTTTATGTAGCAGATTTGCAACGTTGGTTAATAGAGGGTTAACTGTCTGGGAAATGCTGGCACAACCTGCTCACACACTTTCCCTCAGAGGACGACTCCCTGCAGGGGTGCAGAACTGAATTCAGAACAGGCCGGTGTGGGTGCAGACTTCACTCTAATCAAGCAGTTTAACACCTGATTCTGCCAACCTACAGCTCTGATGCACTCTGGGGGTTGATTGGCAGAATGTGGGGTTTAAATGCTGGAATGAGATCCTGCCCCCCCCACAATAGCAGCCATTCAGTGACCACAAGATGGCTTTCAAATGTTTGCACAGTGTTAACGCGGTAACAAACAGAAAAAGAGAGATTTAATATCTCTCAATGCTGCTATTGTGGTTAGCATTGATTACAGTGGGGGATAATGCTGGATAAAAATGACCTGTGTTTGACGTCACTGTTTGTCTGTTTCTACTCTGATCATTTTCATGCGTGTGAGAAACAGGCTGGTGGTAGAACTGCCTGGAGGTTTTGATACAACCCAGTCCTTTTCTTGGGGAATGTTGATATTTTGATTTAGGTTTGAAGATAATTATTCTTGTTGACTGAAGAGTAGCATGCTAGCACTAGCCGTACCACTGACGAGTGAATCAGCGGATTGAGTTCACAGGATGTTCTTGGTGAATAAGTGATTGTACATGTCAGAGCCACACCTGCCCTGGCTATAACTCAAATAATAAATATCCTGAACCCAATGCAATGTTTCTGCTTCTTGGAGTTTGTTTGTTTGTTCAAGCAGTGGAGTATATTCAAGTTTTTTGAAGAAAATATTTGTGCAATGAAAATAAAAATTGGCTCAATAACTTTTAGTAAACATGCAAAAATGTTACAAAGACAGATTCTACATTTACTTTTATTATTCAAAATACCCCCTCCATATATGACCATTTTAAATTACACACGCATGATAAAAACAGATGCTATTCCAGGTAAGTCAGGAGGTCCTCCAGCGGTTTGCAGCCTTTCACCACATCAGGGATGGACAGCAGGCTCTGTAATGATGGGATATTTATGCAGGACATTATTCCAACTAATCAAAATCTTCAGCAAAAATTCAAATGGATCATGTTTCTCAGAATATTTGCTCTAGATATGTAAAATCTCTGGAAATAAATGCATCCAACTTGTGCTGAAATGCCATGGCTAACTTAAAGTTTGATAAAAACTTCAAACATATCTGGTCTTAATGCGGGCAGAGCAGTCATGTTTGGTTTTGTAAAAGCTTGGAGTCAAAGGGTTAATAATCAATCCAAATGCGGAGAGCAGTGTGGGCGCAGGCTTTCGCTCCAGCTGAGCCCTTTCACACTAGATCCTGCTACAGTCCACGATGAGCAGTCATCTTGTGGAAAGTAAGCAGCAGTGGGGTCATTCCATGGCAAATCATCCAGGTGCTGCCAGGTCACCACCTCAAATATTCTTTAAAAAAAATTGAGTAAATACTCTCACAAAAAAGCCAAATATTAGGCCAGTATCTCAAATAGATTTCAAGTTATAGCCCTTCAAAATTTGAATAAGTAGTTTTTTGGCAAATACATTTTCAGCCAACTTTGGCAACTTATTGCTCCCAATTGATTTCTCATACAGGGCTGAAATTGGGAAAAGTAACCATATTTATCCCCTAGAGTCTGAAAATGGCCTTCAATTCTGTGCATCTTGATCCACTTTTGTATGGTAAAGCCTCGAAATCAGCCGAAAACACAAAATACCCAAAAATGAGACCACATTTTATGACCTGTAACTCAGGAACTAAGATGAAAGGCTAGAATTTATTTTTTATGATTTTATGATATCTCTGTAAAAATATCACATTTGTAGAAGTTTTTGTAAATTTTTCTGGTTTTGGGGCAGTTACTCATCTCTGAAATTTTTACAGTGCAATCCTATAAATGTGAACAAAGTCTGACAAAAAATTAATGTTCAGCTTACTTTTTTATGAATTTTTAAATTGTTCCACAAATTTAATTACCTAAAAGGGTATAGGCCTGCTGCTTTTTTGAGGTGAATGTTTCCAGGATCTGCACAGTAGCCTGGAATCCATACAAATCAAGTGCTGGTCGCTCCAAACGGTCACTGACTGATATCAGTGTGGCCTCAGTCGTATAGCCAGCGTTTAGCCCTTGCGTCACTAATGAAGTGAATATATGAATATTCATGTTTTCTGCTCATGGCCGAGTGGTGGTTCTCGCCGAAAGGTCTCCCAATCATGCGGCGCCATTTGCAGAAGTGACTGATAACCCGGTCAGCATTCATTCTTGTTGTCAGAAGTGGTAGCTAAGCAGGTGAGCATTAAAACATTGGGATATACAAATATCTATCTTATATCTGCATTTTGCATGTATATTTCCTTTTGAGCAGGATAATGTTTGGTTATATCTGCTTTTTTTATTTCAGTGGGATTCCCCGGAATAATAAAGGCTAAATTAAATAATACTCAAATTACATAACGTATTTCATTGTAATCGGCATGAGCTACAGCTCGAAGGGCATGATTGATCAGCTAGATTAAAATGATACTCCACCCAAAAACTATAATTTGTTTATCAGTTACTCACCATCAGATGTCTTGAACGGACAAAGTTATTCTTCACCTGGCGCAACTTTATGGCCACTGGAGAGTTTTGAAAAATTATCCAAATTCCTTTTTTGCTGGAAGCAAATGGGGTCACCCAGTAGCGATGGGAAAACTCCAGAAAACGTCCATTGACAAACTTTCAAACCATCGTCCAACGCATCGCCCAGTATAATCCTAGTCTGCTTTGTCCACTCGTATCCTCAGAACTCTAGAAACGTGGTTATTTTTCACTAAAACAAGAGTTGTCAGAAAGACAACAAAGCTCGCCGGGGGGCAAGGTTAAAGTTTTTCTGTACGCGGGCGGACGCGGACGCCGGGGGTACGACAATAGCTCTGCGGACGTTATTCGTCCCGGCGAGCTAAAAATAAAATAGCACAGTTATGCTTCAAGTAAGCCTGCACATTCAACGAAGCCCCTCCTCCTAGCTCCTTCATTGCCCAGAGACTCTGCTGCCACTCAGATGAATGCGCTAAACATGAGCCGGGAGGCGGGACTTACGTTGAATACAGAACTGTGGTATTTTATTTTTATGCTGGTCTAAAGGGGCGGGGCACACATGCGACTGTGAGCCAATCACAGTTCTTGCATGGATTTTGTACGAATATTTGAAAGTCGAACGCTGCCCTACCGCCTGAGGCCAGACATATCAGCAAGTGACCGCTGGGAGCGACCAAAGCTTGATATGGATGGATTCCAGGCTATCTGCTCCGTACCTCTGATTCTTCTTATAGGAGGAGCCTGTGATCAGTCAAGTCGCGGCATGTTTGAAGCACTGATGTCATCCCCAACAAAAATAATGAAATTGAGGAATAAATCTGTGGAATCTAGCAAACACTGAAATATTCCGACAAGACCTCTGTCATGTATTGTACTTTTGGATGGTGTATCATGTTCAAAACATTTTTAATCAATGTTTTCTTTTATATTTAGTAGATAACAGCACTTGCAGCAGGTCTATGCCCATTTAGTCAATGAAAAAAAAAAAAAAACACAATTTTGGAACATATTTTAAAAATTAATCACAAAAAAAAAAAAGCAAGCAGAACATCATTCTGATTTTTTTGTCAGACACTGTTCACATTTATAAGATTGCACAGTAAGAATTTCAGAGAGATGAATAACTGGTGATATGGTCATTTTTTGCCCCATAAAAGGGCATTTTGGGGCAAAGGTGGAAAAGTTTACCTAGAAATTATTTTATTAAAAAACTTTGACAAATGATATTACTTGCATTGCTGCATTTTTACAGAGAGAGATATCATAAAATCATTAAAAAAATTAATTCTAGCCTTTTATCTTACTTAGTTCCTGAGTTACAGGTCATAAAATGTGGTCTCCTTTTTGGGCATTTTGTGTTTTTGGCTGATTTTGAGGCTTCATCATACAAAAGTGGATCAAGATGCACAGAATCTAAGGCCATTTTCAGATTCTAGGGGATAAATATTCTTAGTATTCCCAATTTAAGCCCTGTATAATCAATCAATTTGGAGCAATAAGTTGTCAAAGTTGGCTGAAAATGGGTTTGCCAAAAAACTTAAAATATTATTCAAATTTCAGAGGGCTATGACTTGAAAACTATTTGAGATGCTGGCCAAATATTTGGCATTTTTACATTTTGTGTGAATATTAACTCGTGATTTTTTTCAAAGAATTTTGAGGAGGTGACCTGGCACCCCTTGGATGATTTGATTAGTTGTCTGTTTGGTTGGAGTGAAAGCCTGTGCCCACACCGGCCCTGATCTCTCCACGTGAAGGATCATCATCCTGAGGCCCCCCCCTCACCTGTTTGACAGTGCGGATGGTCTGGTCCAGAATATACAGCTCTCTCTCCAGCTGCCGCTGATTTCCTTCCAGAACGACTTTCTGAGGAAACAGACAGGAAATAAACTCTGCAGTGAGACATGACAACTGCATTCTGGGACATTTCCACATCACAGGAGGCCGTTAGTCAGTGAAATCATAAATGGTCACAAGTGGGACGTATTAATTTGAGTTTGACTCTGACCGCCCACCAGATATTTCTTCCAATTACACTTAATGAGATTGCAATTCTCCAACTTCTCAAAGCACAGGTCTTCCTCGTCTCCAAATTCATTCACTCACTCACTCAGTCACTCTACACCCAGACTCTCTCCCCACACACACTCACGTGTTTCTTGGCCCTCTCCAGCAGTTTGCTCCTAGACTCCTCACACTCCTGCAGGCGGCTCCTCAGTTTGTCCACCTGTGAGAAACAACACAAGTCAAACACCCACACAAACCCCATCGCTCTCCAACGGCATGAAACACGCTCTCAAAACTTCACATACGGCGGTACACGCACTGACACAAGCGATGAGGCATACACTGACTCTGAGCACAATCTCTGCACTAACTGCAAATAAGGTCTCACTTATCACGCGTTTCAATTCAGTAATGAGAATAAAAAACAAGCAGAAAAAAAACTGAGCCGCTGGCTCTACAATTAAAATATTCGAACTCAAAGAGGTGGCTGATCTTGAAATGAGTCACATGGGCTCACACCAGCAGTGGTTCTGAAGAGAACTTCACACAAAATAATACTTTAAGCTCAGTTAACAGGACTATAATGAGTCGAGCTCGATGGGTGGCTTGGTTTTTACGGAGCGCTGGGGGGCAGGTAGATGCAGATCGTACTTCCTGCTGTAGGCGGAGCCTCTCCTGCAAGGGGTGTAGGCGTTCGGTGGCCTGTCCGTCAGATAACTCCTCCCTCAGCAGCTGCAGCTCTGACTGCGCCTGCAGCAGGGAACAGCGCAGCTCCGATACCTCCCTGCGCAGCTCCTGCAACACGCACACGCGCACACACACACACACTTCAGGAAACTGCAAACACCCAGCCCTGGTCCTGCAGTACCGCCCCCACAAATACAGCCACCACTACTGCCAAAGGAACTTGAGGAGACCGACTGCTTCAAACGACTGATTAATTGCACAGTAACATCAAAAAACCGTCCGACCCTGCAGCTCTCCAGGACGACGGCCGGTTACCCTCGGCCACCGTAATGACTGGTCGCACAGAATCAGGTTTCTATGGGCGGCTGCTGTGCTCCAGACACAGGGCTGTTCAGCTACGAGTCTCAACGAGTCTCTTCATCTGAAGAACCAGGCGCCTAAACTTACACCATATAGAACATTTCTTACACTAATAATGAAGATATCACTTTTAAAATGATCCTCACTGGAACAAGATTATGTCACCAGCATGGAGCAAAGTTTGTCAGGGCACTCCGGAGGACATTACACGACCTCACACACGAGCAGAGTGTGAATCAAAATGACAGACATGAGCGCATCACATGCATTACTTTATTCTCCGATCTCTGCTGCAGGAAGAGCTCTTTGCTCTCGTCCAGATCCCTGCAAAGCTTCCTGAAGGTTCTCCCCTCCTGAAGGGACAATAATCAGAGCAAATAATTCACTAAATACAACATTCACCATTAAAACAGCGAAATTACACACCTAACAAAGCACAATATGTAACCATAACAGCTATGCGCACACAATTAATGAGATGTACACTATCCAAAACATACAACATTCGCCACACACTCATCACCCTATAAATTACACCATGTAACAACCACAACAGTGAAATGGACACAAAATATGAATCATGCACACAGGACAACATACACAAATACAACACAAAACCACCAAACAAAATCCACACCATTGAAGTATAAACAAACACATTCAAAATTCAAGCAGTTAAATCCTTCTGATGCTGAACTATGCCCCAGTGTCATTCCTGGGCATGTAGCAGGCAGTTAATTCCAATGTGTCAGTACTGCAGAGCTAATGCTAATGTGCCAGTACTGTGCAGCTAATGCTAATGAGCCAGTACTGTACAGCTAATGTCAATGTGTCAGTACTGCAGAGCTAATGCTAATGTGCCAGTACTGTGCAGCTAATGCTAATAAGCCAGTACTGTACAGCTAATGTCAATGTGCCAGTACTGTAGAGCTAATGCTAATGTGCCAGTACTGTACAGCTAATGCCAATGCAGCCAATGTCAATGCGCCAGTACAGCAGAGCTAATGCTAATGTGCCAGTACTGTGCAGCTAATGTTAAAATGCCAGTACTACACAGCTAATGGGTACTGTGCAGCTACTGCTGATGTGCCAGTGCTGTTCACCTAATGCTAATGTGTCAGTACCACAGAGCTAAAGAAAACACTAGAGTGGACAACGTCATTGGCTGCACCCACCAGAAAACGTGAGACCTGTCCGCCA
This sequence comes from Gymnothorax reevesii, assembly GCA_029721435.1. Taxonomy (NCBI): domain Eukaryota; kingdom Metazoa; phylum Chordata; class Actinopteri; order Anguilliformes; family Muraenidae; genus Gymnothorax; species Gymnothorax reevesii. The sequence continues at coordinate 6,454,653 of CM056574.1, read as the reverse complement.
TCTTGTGTAAGGAATCGGCAGGGGAATTGCGCAATCAAACGCTGTAAATGTGCATATGCGACTAGATGAAATGAAAAACACTGAATTTCTTTCACAGTAAAAATATTATGTATGATAAGTGATAATTCTGTTAATTGTACCATCATCAACATAAAGTTCATATCCGGGTCTATTTTTCACATATGCTCATATACAAACTTCGCCTGGGTTAATATATCCTTAGAATCTCATTTCATATAAAAATCAACATAACCTCTGTATTGCACCTCTAAACTACCTTTGTCGAAGGTTTCTCACAGTTCCCTACGGGATGCTATCCTTCGGTAAGATGGCGGACGCAAATCTCGCAAAACCTGGTCTCTCGTCCACTCTGGTGTTTTCTTTAGCTCTGTGGTCAGTACTGTTCAGCTAATGCTAATGCGCTAGTACTGCACAAGTGTGAGCTGCTCACCTGAGCCTTCTGCAGCTGTGCTGAGGCGCTCTCCTCTATCTGGGCCTGCAGCCGTGACAGCTGTTCTTTCAGTTCCCCCACCTCCAACCTGTGCCTCGTGGCCTGAGAGTCCAGCGCCTCCTGTTGGCTGGACCTGAACAAACACCATTCAGTATCTGCACTTTAATATTACTTGCCTCCACATGCAACCGGATGCATTAGTTTGCTCATGAATCGCTCAGGGGTGAGTATGTTCCATGTAAATATCTCCAATCCACCCCAAATCTAGCGTTTCCAATCGTATGAAGAGTGTACAGCATCTACACTCCTCCCCAAACACCAGTCAGCCACTGCTTCCTCACAAATGGGTTCAGTAGTAAACAATTAAACTATAATTCAAATAATGTGGACTATTATTCAAAACACCAAAGAGCCAAGTGTCGAGTAGCGAGAGTAGGTGGTTTTCTGTGAAACATTTGATGAAAATGAACCGCTAAATGACTGAAGAGGTCAGACGCTAAACGTCCTTGGCTTTAAATGTGATGCGATATTGACTCGTGGCTGGTGTGTGGTTCTGCAGGGCAGGGCCGAGGGGGCGGTTCTTACACGGCGAGTCGCAGGGCCTCACACTGCTGGTCTCTCTGCTCTTGCACACACACCACCTTGCACACCAGCTGAGACACAGCCTGCCCCAACCCCTTCAGCTGCTCCAGGACTTCACTCTCTTCTACTGCTGTGGGGAGGCACAGCCAGTCACAGAGAGGTATGGGTTAGCCACGCCCACATTAGCACAGAATGAGAATGAGAGGTTAGCGGGTGATTTACCGTCCTGCATCTTTGGAGCGGTGGCGGGAACACGGGTAAAAGCGCTGTTTCCACTCCCCAGTGCTGTAACAAGGCAGTCATCTACGACACATTAAACCCACAGTCATCTACAACACATGAAACGCAGTCACCTGCGACACATTAAACCCACAGTCATCTGCGACACATTAAACCCACAGTCATCTACGACACATTAAACCCACAGTCATCTACGACACGTTAAACCCACAGTCATCTACGACACATTAAACCCACAGTCATCTACGACACATTAAACTCACAGTCATCTATGACACATTAAACCCACGGTCATCTACGACACATTAAATCCACGGTCATCTACGACACATTAAACCCACAGTCATCTACGACACGTTAAACCCACAGTCATCTACGACACGTTAAACCCACAGTCATCTACGACACGTTAAACCCACAGTCATCTACAACACGTTAAACCCACAGTCATCTACGACACGTTAAACGCAGTCATCTGCAGCACATAAAAAAGCTCTCCGAATACCCTTCTCAGATGCCTGCGGCTCTTCAGCAAAGACTGCGACCATGACAGAGTCCACAAAGGAGCGGGCAGTGTGGCGAGGAGGTGCGGAGTTTATGGGAGGAACCATGAATGTGGGCCGGTCAGGCTTCTGTGTTAAACACACACACGCACACACACACACACACACAAACACACACGTTAGACACCACAGGAGCTCCCCACATATGAACGGCAGCAGTGTACAGGCTTTACCTGAGAGCTGTGGGCAGTGTTGAGGCCGGTGTTGAGGGCGGAGGTCAGCTTGTACACTTTGTGATGCAGCAGGGTGATTTCGGAGGAGGCCATCGACAGCTGCGTCTCCATCTCCTGCAGGTGGCGCTGTGCCGTCTCCTGGGTACTGCTCACCTCCTCCTGCAGGGAGTTCCGCTGTTGCCTGGGGGAAGAGTTTAGAGTGAGCACCACTACAGCCGGACTCATCGGCTGCGCCCGAATAGTCTTTTTTGCTATGGAAAGTTCCTAACTCATAAAAAATTATCTTGAAATAATTATGTGGCAGCCATGATAAATGTATTCAAATTCTTCAAATGTTAAGGAATGGCGTCTCAGTGCTTCTGAATTTACCTCCTTTAGAATAGGGTTCACAGAACCATCGTTTTCGTAAAGAAATGAGATAAAGCTATCCCACAGTTCTGCGCAGCTGCAATATTTAAGCCAATCGCGTAAAGAAACATGCATGATGGACAGGGGACTCATGATCACGTTGCCTAGTGTTAGTGCATTCGGATTCTCTAATTAGAGCGGTTGTCTTCCTAAGCCGTTAGGAATTCCCTTAAACACCTTGCCTTTCCCTTATGACGTTTTCCACTAAGGTTAAAGAAAAGTGGTCAGGGATTAGTGGATAGGCCATAATTTTTTGACTATTTGGACGCAGCCACGCTTACTCACACAGCCCCTACGACGAGTGCTGCGTCACTGCAATTAAACTCTCACTGTCGCTCGCCTCCAGTGTTATTGAGCCGCATATAACGCACTGTAAAATCACAGAGCTTCGATTGGACAGCCAGACCGCGAAACACAAAAATTTGAAACCTTGAACAGTTTTTGTTTCTCATTGTACCGAGTGACCAACTCATGACAATATCGACAAGCACAGACGGAGTCTCATTTGCAGAGGCAACGACTCCTTATGCAGATCGTTCCAGGCAGCCTATAGTCTTGGGTCCAATGACGGCAGCCTAAGCCCAGTGTAGCCACATGCGTTTGGCCCTTGAGCGAGACCCTTAACCCCACAGCACTGCAGGAGGGATTGGCCCCTGCGCCGTCCAGAGAACAGCATGTGAGTTTGAAAAAAAGTGAGCTTGATAAGCCAGCTTAAATGCAACACTTCTGTTAATGTCGGACAACATTAGTCAAACGGGCTGCACGACACAGCAGCTGCTACTGTGGCGCATGGAAGTCCCGTTTCAGGGCTGACATTAACAACAACTCTTACCAGAACACCCACAGCTACTGTTTTAGGATTTACAGCAATAATAAACCAGATCTTACTGTGACACCCACAGTTGTGGTTTCAGGGTTCACGGTAAAAGTCGCTCTAACCATAGTGCACAGAGCTCCTGTTTCCTTGTTTTTTACAGTAATACCAGTTCTTACCGTAGCATACAGAGGTCCTGCTCCAGGGTATACGGTAATAGCAGCTGTTACTGCAGCGCATGGAACTCCTGTTTCAAGGTTTACAGTTATAACAGCTCTCATCCCAGCAAAATCCCGTTTAAAGTTTTACGGTAATAGCAGCTCTTACCGTAATGCACAGAGCTCGCGCTTCAGGTCTTCACACTCCAGGTTTCGCTCTCTGAGGCTCTGCAGGTGTGACTTCACCAGACCTTCGCTGTGAGCCATCTGTTCCCGGGACACCTGACTCTCCATCTGCAGAAACTACACAAGGCACTAACATCACATACAATATCATACAGAGCGTACTTCAAGCAGACGAAACATTTCCTGCTCGTACTGAGGCAGGCTGCTCAGCCGCAGCACCGCGGTCAGCACCAGTGAAGGTCGTTTAAACCCCGTTTTCAATACGAGTCGATGACATGAAGGCAAAATACAGTCAGTTTTTTTCCCCACAAATAGGTTTAAATTTAACATGCATCTTTTTCCCTAGTGCTGATTTGTTGAGTAACTGCGCTAAACGGATGATGGCAACAATCCAAGGGTGAATCAGGAGAAGGTTAAGAGCCCATTTGAGAGATTCAGGCAAAATCAGGCACTTAGAATTGTCGACCCCCCCGATTTGGCTGATTTTTCTTTTTAAAATGGGTAAAGTACCCAAAACTCAAAGGCCAAACCGTTTCTGTTTCTCTCTTCTGTCCCGAGCTACAGCGACCCCTTTTGTTGCAGTTTTTGGCCAATTTAACGACATTGCAGGCTCCCACCTCTCTAATTCTGAACTTCAACGGTGTCCCAGCTCAAAGTCCATTGAAAGTGGGTCTATAGGGGGGGCAGATAACCGGAATGTACAACCCCGATTCCAAAATAGTTGGTACGAAGTGTAAATTGTGAATAAAATCTAAATGCAATGACTTTCAGATCACGAGCCAATATGTTATTATCCCCCGCCAACACGAAGTGGGAGGGGGATATAGGTTTGACCTCCGTCCGTCCGTCCGTGCGTCCGTCCGTCCGAGATAAAGGGGACAGCTTTACTCAGAAACTACTACAGATACAGTAACCAAATTTGGTGTGTAGCTTCAGACCATAAAGGCCTTGATTGAGTTCGAAAATGAGAAGCACACGATTGGCGGGGGATGTTGTAGACCATGTCGACTTGTTTACAATAGAACAAGATAACATTTCAAATGTTGAAAGAGAGACATTTTATATTCTTATCCACAAAATGAGCTCATTTCAAATATTCTGGCTGCAACAGGTGTCAAAAAAAATTGGGACACATGCAAAAATAGGACAGAAAAAACAACAAGTAGACAGGGTCAATAACATGCCCCGCCAAAATGCCTTCTTTAAAGATACTATGAACAGAGGCTCCCAAAAATGCCACAAGGGCAATAACTGTGGGAAAAACAATCGTGTGCTTTTTATTTTCAAACTCCATTATGGTCTTTATGGTCTTAAGCTACACACCAAATTTGGTTGTCCTATCTCTACTAGTTTCTGAGAAAAGCTGTCCCGTTTACCTCTGATGGATGGACGCACGGACGGAGCTCAAGCCTATATCCCCCTCACACTTCGTGGCGGGGGATAATTAATATATAAGGGAATCGGCTGAAAGAATATTTACCAAGTAATTAAGTTAACTGGCATCAGGTGTGTAACATGATTGGCTATAAAAGGGATGTCTTAGAGAGGCTGAGTCTCTCAGAAGTAAAGACGGCCAGAGGCTCTCCAACCTGTGAAGCCTTGCGTAAAAAAATCATGGAATACTTTAAATACAATGTTCCTCAATGTCAAATTGCAAAGGCTTTGAAGGTTCTCATTATCTACAGCGCAAAACATCAGAAGATTCAGAGAAACTGGAAAAATCTCTGTGCATAAGGGACAAAGCCGAAGACCTTTAGTGGATACCCATGATCTTCGGGCCCTCAGACGCCACTGCATCACTCACCAGCATGATTCTGTCATTGGCATTACTAAATGGGCCCAGGAATACTTTAAGAATCCACTGTCTGTAAACACAGTCCGCCAGCCATCCACAGATGCCACCTAAAACTCTATCATGCTAAAAGGAGGGCATTGTTGAACATGATCCAGAAGTACCGCCGTGTTCTGTGGGCCAAGGCTCATTTAAAATGGACTGTAGCAAAGTGGCAAAGCGTCCTGTGGTCAGACGGGTCCAAATTTGACATTCGTGTTGGAAATCATGGGCGTCGTGTCCTCCAGGCTAAAGAGGAGAAAGACCACCCCTCCTGTTATCAGCACTCAGTTCAAAAGTCAGCATCTCAGATGGTATGGGGATGCATTAGTGCATATGGTGTGGGACACCTGCATGTTTTAAAAAGCACCATGAATGCTGAAAGGTATATAAAGGTTTTAGAGCAACATATGCTCCCCTCCAGATGACATCTATTCCAGAGAAGGCCTTGAGTATTTCAGCAGAACAATGTAAAACCACATACTGCAGCTATTACAACAGCATACAGCGCCTTGCAAAAGTATTCACCCCCTTTGCTTTTAATCTATTTTGTTAGATTTCAGCCTGTAATTTAAATGTTTTTCATCTGAATATTCCATGTGACGGATCTGCACAAAGTAATCTAAGTTGGTGAAGTGAAATGAGAAAAATATATATAAAAGAATAATTTAAAGAAATAAAAAAGTGGAAATTGGCATGTGCATATGTATTCACCCCCTTTGCTATGAAGCCCCTTAAAAAGTGTTGGTGCAATTCATTACCTTCACAAGTCACAGAATTAGTTCAATGAAGTCCACCTGTGTTCAATCTGAGTGTCACATGATGTGTCAGTATAAACACACCTCCTCTGAGAGGCCCCAATGGGCTGAAACTCTACTGAGCAAGAAGCACCACAGCATGAAGACCAAGGAGCTCTCCAAACAAGTCAGGGATATCATGTCAATGTCATGTCAATATGGTACCACAACAAACCTGCCAAGACAGGGCCCACCACCAAAACCCACAGACCAGGCAAAGAGGGCATTGATCAGTGAGGCAATACAGAGACCAAAGGTAACCCTGAAGGAGCTGCAGAGTTCTGTAGCAAACACTGGTGTGTCTGTCCATAGAACCACAATAAGCCATACACTCCATAGAGCTGGGCTTTATGGAAGGGTGGTCAGAAAAAAGCCTTTACTCAGTGTTAAAAATAAGAAGGCACGTTTTGAGTTTGCCAAAAAGCATGTGGACCACCCCCTAAATGTATGGCGGAAGGTGATCTGGTCAGATGAAACTAAAATTGAACTTTTTGGCCACAAAGGGAAATGCTATGTCTGGCGGCAACCCAACACTTCCCATCACCCCAAGAACACCATCCCCACAGTGAAACATGGTGGTGGCAGCATCATGCTATGGGGATGTTTTGCAGCAGCAGGGATGGGGACATCGGTCCGGATAGAGGGGAAGATGGATGGTGCTAAATACAGGGACATTCTGGAGCAAAACCTGTTTCAGTCTGCCTGTGATTTGCGACTGGGACGGAGGTTCACTTTCCAGTAGGACAATGACCCGAAGCATACTGCTAAAGCTACGCTTGAATGGTTTAAGGAGAAAAAGTTAAATGTGCTAGAATGGCCTAGTCAAAGCCCGGACCTCAATCCAATTGAAAATCTTTGGTTTGACTTGAAGACTGCTGTTCACACGCGGAAACCATCCAACTTGGAGGAGGTGGAGAAGTTTTGCTATGAGGAATGGGCAAAAATCCCAGTTGAAAGATGTGGCAAGCTCATAGAGACCTATCAAAAGAGACTTACAGCAGTAACTGCTGCAAAAGGTGGCTCTACAAAGTACTGACTTCAGGGGGGTGAATAATTATGCACACTAAAGTTTTTTGTTTTTTGGCCTTTTAGTTGTTTGTTTCACAATAAAAAAAAAATCACATCTTCAAAGTTGTTGGCATGTTCTGTACATGAAATGATGCAAATGCTCAAACAATACATTTTAATTCCAGGTTGTGAGGTATAAAACTGTGAAAAATTCCTAGGGGGGTGAATACTTTTTCAAGGCGCTGTAGCTTCGTAGAAGAGTCTGTGTGCTGAACTGGCCTGCCTGCAGTCCTGATCTTTCATCATTTGAGAACATTTGGTGCATAATTAAACAAAAAGACAGTCAAAGGAGACCCAAAACTCTCCAGCAGCTGGTAGCCTGTATTAAACAAGATTGGGATCAAATTCCAATGGCTAAACTCAAGAAACTTGTCTCCTCAATGCCCAGACACCTCCACTCTGTGTTAAAAAGAAGAGGGGATGCTACACCATGGTAAACAGGCCCCTGTCCCAACTTTTTTGAGACCTGTAGCAGCCATCAAATTTGAAATGAGCTCATTTTGTGGATAAAATTTCTCAGTTTCAACATTTGCTGTGTTATCTCTGCTCTATTGTGAATAAAATACTGGTTGGTGTGATTTGAAAGTGATTGAGTTTTGATTTTATTCACAATTTACACTTTGTCCCAACTATTTCAGAACTGGGGTTGTTGTTATCCACCAAAGCCACTCTAAGTTTGTCAATGGGGGAGACTCAAAATGCTCAAAAACATTTTTTTTCTCATGTTTGTCACAAATTTTCTCAAAATTTCACAGGTGTCCCAGTTGCCTTTTAGTTGGAAAGACCTTAATTCAAATCTACTGTTACTTTTGTGGGACAACATTGGAGTTTGGAGAAAAAAGGACCTAAAAAGGGGTCATTTTGGGCCCCCATTTCTCAAGGCTTCAAAAAAGTAGCCAAATGCTGTTTATTACACACCAACACCACAGACCTATATATTACAACCCCTAGCAAAAAGTATGGAATCACCAGTCTTGGGTGAGCACTCACTCAGACATTTTATTCTGTAGAAAAACTCAGATCACAAACATGAAACAATCGTGAGGTCATTCCAAAGTGCAACATCTTGGCATTCAGAAACACTAAAAGAAATGAAGAAAAAACATTGTAATGGTCAGTAAATGTCACTTTTATAGAGCAAGTGCAGGGAAATAACTATGGAATCACTCAATTCTGAGGAGAAAAATTTGGAATCACTCCATTTTGAGTAGAAAATAAGGACACACCCCGTCAATTTCCTTTCCTTAATTGGGCACCTGCCTCAGATTAGATCTGCTCGTTAGTCAGCAGTTAAAAACAGTGCAGTTATCACACCTTGGAGGGCTGCTGGACCAAGTGGATTGGCAAGAATCATGGCTCCAACAAGAGAGATGTCTCTTGAGACCAAAGACAGGATTATCAAACTTCTTGAAGAAGGTAACTCTACATGTAAGGTTGCCAAAGATGTGGGCTGTTCACAGTCAGCTGTATCGAAGATCTGGACCAAGTACAAACAGCATGGAAAGGTTGTTAAAGTCAAGCGTACTGGTAGACCAAGGAAGACATCTAAGCGTCAAGACAAACAGCTAAAGGCCATATGTCTTGAAAACAGAAAATGCACAACAAGACAAATGAAGAAGAAATGGGAGGAAGCTGGAGTCAATGTATGTGACAGAACTGTGCAAAATCGCCTAAAGGAAATGGGATTTTCATACAGGAAAGCTAAAAGGAAACCATCATTGACGCTTAAACAGAAAAGAACAAGACTGCAATGGGCTAAGGAGAGGCAATCATGGACTGTGGATGACGGTTATCTTCAGTGATGAGTCACGAATCTGCATTGGACAAGGTGATGATGCTGGAACTTTTGTTTGGTGCCGTTCCAGTGAGATTTACAAAGAGGACTGCCTAAAGAAAACATCAAAATTCCCACAGTCCATGATGATATGGGGCTGCATGTCAGGCAAAGGCACTGCGGAGATGGCTGAGGTTAAGTCTTCAATAAATGCACAAGTTTACATTCACATTTTGGACAGCTTTCTTACCCCTTCAATTGAAAAAATGTTTGGGGATGATGAAATCATTTTCCAAGATGACAATGCATCATGCCACAGAGCAAAAACTGTGAAAGCATTCCTTGGAGAAAGGCGCATCCAGTCAATGTCATGGCCTGCTAATAGCCCAGATCTCAACCCAATTGAAAACCTGTGGTGGAAATTGAAAAAAATCGTCCACAGCAAGGCTCCGACCTGCAAAGATGATCTGGCAACTGCAATCAAAGAGAGTTGGCACCAGATTGATGAAGAATAGTGTTTGTCACTCAAGTCCATGCCTCAGAGACTGCAAGCTGTCATAAAAGCCAGAGGTGGTGCAGCTAAATACTAGTGATGTGTTTTGATTGTTATTTCTTTGTCTGTTTTACGTGATTCCATATTTCTTTCCTCAGAATGGAGTGATTCCATATTTTTTTCCCTGTGCTTGGTCTGTAAAAGTAACATTTACTGACCACCTTACTGTTTTTTATTCATTTCTCTTAGTGTTTGTGAATGCCAAGGAGTTGCACTTTTGAAAAACTTCATTATTTTTTCATGCTTTTCATCTAAGTTTGTTCTACAGAATAAAATGTCTGAGTGAGTGCTCGCCCAAGACTGGTGATTCCATACTTTTTGCTAGGGGTTGTACAATAAAAGAAGAAATCAGCTGGGATCTTTTCTCATTTGTCTGATTTGTCTGTGCCTCTGTTGTGGGGACTGTACTGCACCAGGTCTGCAGCTCTGACAGAACCAGAGGGCGGCACGAGGAGGTGTATGAAGTTGGCCAGGAGGAGCAGACATTCCTGCCGCTCTCCTGCTGTGATGGACAAGAGGACCTCTGAAATGTGGCAGAACATCATTTGTCACTGTGGTGATATAAGCTCACTGTTATTCTGATCCCATCTCTCAGATCTGTGCTTTATGAGCCGGGCCATGAAAAGGCAGCCGGCACAACTGTGTCAAGAACATATTCTGACTGCACATGAGTGCAGACACGTGTCTCATCACAGCACAGTACAATGTTCATGTTTTTAAGGATAAGTGCTGCTATTTTAGTGCTGCTAGATGCTATTTTTAGAATTTTGGGTTTGTTAATTATAAGCAAATGAGATAAGATCCCAGCTGTTTTCTCGTTTATTTGCATTAAATAGGTCTTTGACTTTCATGTGTAATTATCAGCATTTGGTTCCCTCTGAAGTTTTGGGAAAAAGGGTCCTAAAATGACCCCTTTTTTGGTCCGAGATGCTTTTTTCGCCTTTTTTTCTCCAAACTTCAAGGTTGTCCCACTAAACAGTAGATTTGAATTAAGGTCCTTCAAACTAAAAGATTCTTGCAAAAAGGCAACTGGGATACCTTTGAATTTTGGAGAAAATCTGTGCTAAACTTAAGAAAAAAAATGTTTTGGAGCATTTTGAGCGCCCCCCATTGACTAACTTCAAGGATGCCCCAGGTGGATGGCTACATTCTGGTGATCTGCCCCCTACAGACCCACATTCAATGGACTTTGAGCTGGGACACCGTTGAAGTTCAGAATTCGAGAGGTGGGAACCTGCAATGTTGTTAAATTGGCTTAAAAGGGCCAAGAAAGGGGTTGCTGTAGCTCAGGCCAGATGGGGTCAACAGAAGAACGGTTTGGGCTTTAAGGTTTGGCTACCATACAATCTCAAAAATAAAATATCAGCAAAATCTAGGGGGGTCAACAATTCCGACAGCCTGATCTTTCAAATTGGCTCTTAAGTCACTGCTTTTGTTTGTGTGGATAACGGAGTCCAACAACTTAAACACAGTGATAAGGCCCACATACGACCCTTCCAGCGTTTACAACAGAGCACCTTCCAGCAAACCTAAGGAGAGTTAGCGGGGGGCGCCGCAGTATTCAACTGTACCTCGTTGATTTCGCGGACGTTGGAGAGCTGTGATTGGAGCTCCTGCAGGAGTCTCTGTGATAGGGCCAGCTGGGAGTCCCGAGCAGCCAAGTCCCCGCCCAATTCCTCCACACGCCGAGACAAAGACGACTCCACCTCCTCCAACCTGAGGAGGAACCACACGACATGGTCATGACACAACTACACAACGCAGTCACTACACTGTCTACACACTAGTCATTTAACAACCACAAAACTACACACTAGTCACTACACAACACAAGTCACAATACATTATAAACACAATAACGTAACGCAACAGCAGTGTGACCAAACCTGGCTCAAACACCTTGATTTAGCGACAGCATGATGGTATCATTTACCTCACAGCATTACCCCTCCATCAGAGGGACTTACGCATGACCATTATTCATAATGACCGTTAGTCATAATGACCGTTACTCATAATGACCGTTCGCAGATCGGCTCAGGGTGTCTGGCTGAGTGAAGGTCGCTCTCTCAGGGGTGATAAGGGGCTCACCTGTGCGTCTGGGTGCTGAGCGCCTGCTGCAGGACGGAACAGGAGGCTTGTGTGGAGCTCAGCTCGGCCGAGAGCTTCGTGTTCTTCATCTCTGTGTGAGAGCGATCCTCCTCTTCCTCACTCAAACGCTGCCGGAGAACTCCCATCTCTGCACAACACACACAGGAAATACATCAGCACTCCCATCTCTACACAGCGCGCGCACGCACGCACACACACACAGGAAATGCATCAGCACTCCCATCTCTACAACCCACACACACACGTACCAGAGGTGAGGATGGTGATCCGCAGATTTAGGTCTCCGATCTGCTTCTGCGCCTCGTGCAGGTGAGATGACGTCTGGACCAGCTCGTTCCGCATCTGAAACACACACACGCACGCACGCATTGGGTTTTCATGTTTTGAGGGGATATTCTGTAAACTTACATTCATTACTACATTGGACGGTAAATCCTGACCCCATAAAAACAGAGCAGCACTTTATCCTGAGGGGGGGGGGGGGGCACATTCCCAATTCAGAGAGGTGTGTGAGCTTAACTCAGACCATCAGCCCAGTGCTGTTCAATAGTCTCCATGTGTGTTTGTCCAGTGCTCTACGATCCACAACACCAGCTCATCCCCTGTAGCTGTAAGTCCTGTTCTGTTGTAAGCCTGTATCCCCTATAGCTGTAAGTCCTGTTCTGTTGTAAGCCTGTATCCCCTATAGCTGTAAGTCCTGTTCTGTTGTAAGCCTGTATCCCCTATAGCTGTAAGTCCTGTTCTGTTGTAAGCCTGTATCCCCTATAGCTGTAAGTCCTGTTCCATTGTAAGCATGTATCCACTATAGCTGTAAGTCCTGTTCTGTTGTAAGCCTGTATCCACTATAGCTGTAAGTCCTGTTCCATTGTAAGCAAGTATCCCCTATAGCTGTAAGTCCTGCTCTGTTGTAAGCATGTATCCCCTATAGCTGTAAGTCCTGTTCTGTTGTAAGCCTGTATCCCCTATAGCTGTAAGTCCTGTTCTGTTGTAAGCATGTATCCCCTATAGCTGTAAGTCCTGTTCTGTTGTAAGCCTGTATCCCCTATAGCTGTAAGTCCTGTTCTGTTGTAAGCCTGTATCCCCTATAGCTGTAAGTCCTGTTCTGTTGTAAGCCTGTATCCCCTATAGCTGTAAGTCCTGTTCTGTTGTAAGCCTGTATCCCCTATAGCTGTAAGTCCTGTTCTGTTGTAAGCCTGTATCCCCTATAGCTGTAAGTCCTGTTCTGTTGTAAGCATGTATCCCCTATAGCTGTAAGTCCTGTTCTGTTGTAAGCCTGTATCCCCTATAGCTGTAAGTACTGTTCTGTTGTAAGCCTGTATCCCCTATAGCTGTAAGTCCTGTTCTGTTGTAAGCCTGTATCCCCTATAGCTGTAAGTCCTGTTCTGTTGTAAGCCTGTATCCCCTATAGCTGTAAGTCCTGTTCTGTTGTAAGCCTGTATCCCCTATAGCTGTAAGTCCTGTTCTGTTGTAAACATGTATCCACTATAGCTGTAAGTCCTGTTCTGTTGTAAGCCTGTATCCCCTATAGCTGTAAGTCCTGTTCTGTTGTAAGCCTGTATCCCCTATAGCTGTAAGTCCTGTTCTGTTGTAAACATGTATCCACTATAGCTGTAAGTCCTGTTCTGTTGTAAGCATGTATCCCCTATAGCTGTAAGTCCTGTTCTGTTGTAAGCCTGTATCCCCTATAGCTGTAAGTCCTGTTCTGTTGTAAGCCTGTATCCCCAATAGCTGTAAGTCCTGTTCTGTTGTAAGCATGTATCCCCTATAGCTGTAAGTCCTGTTCTGTTGTAAGCCTGTATCCCCTATAGCTGTAAGTCCTGTTCTGTTGTAAACATGTATCCACTATAGCTGTAAGTCCTGTTCTGTTGTAAGCCTGTATCCCCTATAGCTGTAAGTCCTGTTCTGTTGTAAGCATGTATCCACTATAGCTGTAAGTCCTGTTCTGTTGTAAGCATGTATCCCCTATAGCTGTAAGTCCTGTTCTGTTGTAAGCCTGTATCCCCTATAGCTGTAAGTCCTGTTCTGTTGTAAGCCTGTATCCCCAATAGCTGTAAGTCCTGTTCTGTTGTAAGCATGTATCCCCTATAGCTGTAAGTCCTGTTCTGTTGTAAGCCTGTATCCCCTATAGCTGTCAGTCCTGTTCTGTTGTAAACATGTATCCACTATAGCTGTAAGTCCTGTTCTGTTGTAAGCCTGTATCCCCTATAGCTGTAAGTCCTGTTCTGTTGTGAGCATGTATCCCCTATAGCTGTAAGTCCTGTTCTGTTGTAAGCATGTATCCACTACAGCTGTAAGTCCTGTTATGTTGTAAGCATGTATCCCCTATAGCTGTAAGTCCTGTTCTGTTGTAAGCATGTATCCCCTATAGCTGTAAGTCCTGTTCTGTTGTAAGCATGTATCCACTACAGCTGTAAGTCCTGTTCTGTTGTAAGCATGTATCCACTACAGCTGTAAGTCCTGTTCTGTTGTAAGCATGTATCCACTATAGCTGTAAGTCCTGTTCTGTTGTAAGCATGTATGCACTATAGCTGTAAGTCCTGTTCTGTTGTAAGCATGTATGCACTTTAGCTGTAAGTCCTGTTCTGTTGTAAGCATGTATCCCCTATAGCTGTAAGTCCTGTTCTGTTGTAAGCCTGTATCCCCTATAGCTGTAAGTCCTGTTCTGTTGTAAGCCTGTATCCCCTATAGCTGTAAGTCCTGTTCTGTTGTAAGCCTGTATCCCCTATAGCTGTAAGTCCTGTTCTGTTGTAAGCCTGTATCCCCTATAGCTGTAAGTCCTGTTCTGTTGTAAGCCTGTATCCCCTATAGCTGTAAGTCCTGTTCTGTTGTAAGCATGTATCCCCTATAGCTGTAAGTCCTGTTCTGTTGTAAGCCTGTATCCCCTATAGCTGTAAGTACTGTTCTGTTGTAAGCCTGTATCCCCTATAGCTGTAAGTCCTGTTCTGTTGTAAGCCTGTATCCCCTATAGCTGTAAGTCCTGTTCTGTTGTAAGCCTGTATCCCCTATAGCTGTAAGTCCTGTTCTGTTGTAAGCCTGTATCCCCTATAGCTGTAAGTCCTGTTCTGTTGTAAACATGTATCCACTATAGCTGTAAGTCCTGTTCTGTTGTAAGCCTGTATCCCCTATAGCTGTAAGTCCTGTTCTGTTGTAAGCCTGTATCCCCTATAGCTGTAAGTCCTGTTCTGTTGTAAACATGTATCCACTATAGCTGTAAGTCCTGTTCTGTTGTAAGCATGTATCCCCTATAGCTGTAAGTCCTGTTCTGTTGTAAGCCTGTATCCCCTATAGCTGTAAGTCCTGTTCTGTTGTAAGCCTGTATCCCCAATAGCTGTAAGTCCTGTTCTGTTGTAAGCATGTATCCCCTATAGCTGTAAGTCCTGTTCTGTTGTAAGCCTGTATCCCCTATAGCTGTAAGTCCTGTTCTGTTGTAAACATGTATCCACTATAGCTGTAAGTCCTGTTCTGTTGTAAGCCTGTATCCCCTATAGCTGTAAGTCCTGTTCTGTTGTAAGCATGTATCCACTATAGCTGTAAGTCCTGTTCTGTTGTAAGCATGTATCCCCTATAGCTGTAAGTCCTGTTCTGTTGTAAGCCTGTATCCCCTATAGCTGTAAGTCCTGTTCTGTTGTAAGCCTGTATCCCCAATAGCTGTAAGTCCTGTTCTGTTGTAAGCATGTATCCCCTATAGCTGTAAGTCCTGTTCTGTTGTAAGCCTGTATCCCCTATAGCTGTCAGTCCTGTTCTGTTGTAAACATGTATCCACTATAGCTGTAAGTCCTGTTCTGTTGTAAGCCTGTATCCCCTATAGCTGTAAGTCCTGTTCTGTTGTGAGCATGTATCCCCTATAGCTGTAAGTCCTGTTCTGTTGTAAGCATGTATCCACTACAGCTGTAAGTCCTGTTATGTTGTAAGCATGTATCCCCTATAGCTGTAAGTCCTGTTCTGTTGTAAGCATGTATCCCCTATAGCTGTAAGTCCTGTTCTGTTGTAAGCATGTATCCACTACAGCTGTAAGTCCTGTTCTGTTGTAAGCATGTATCCACTACAGCTGTAAGTCCTGTTCTGTTGTAAGCATGTATCCACTATAGCTGTAAGTCCTGTTCTGTTGTAAGCATGTATGCACTATAGCTGTAAGTCCTGTTCTGTTGTAAGCATGTATGCACTTTAGCTGTAAGTCCTGTTCTGTTGTAAGCATGTATCCACTATAGCTGTAAGTCCTGTTCTGTTGTGAGCATGTATCCCCTATAGCTGTAAGTCCTGTTCTGTTGTAAACATGTATCCCCTCTCGCTGTAAGTCCTGTTCTGTTGTAAGCCTGTATCCCCTATAGCTGTAAGTCCTGTTCTGTTGTGAGCATGTATCCACTACAGCTGTAAGTCCTGTTCTGTTGTAAGCATGTATCCACTATAGCAGTAAGTCCTGTTCTGTTGTAAGCATGTATCCACTATAGCTGTAAGTCCTGTTCTGTTGTAAGCCTGTATCCCCTATAGCTGTAAGTCCTGTTCTGTTGAAAGCCTGTATCCCCTATAGCTGTAAGTACTGGTCTGTTGTAAGCATGTATCCACTATAGCTGTAAGTCCTGTTCTGTTGTAAACATGTATCCACTATAGCTGTAAGTCCTGTTCTGTTGTAAACCTGTATCCCCGATAGCTGTAAGTCCTGTTCTGTTGTAAACATGTATCCACTATAGCTGTAAGTCCTGTTCTGTTGTAAAAATGTATCCACTATAGCTGTAAGTCCTGTTCTGTTGTAAGCCTGTATCCCCTATAGCTGTAAGTCCTGTTCTGTTGTAAACATGTATTCACTACAGCTGTAAGTCCTGTTTTGTTGTAAACATGTATCCACTATAGCTGTAAGTCCTGTTCTGTTGTAAGCATGTATCCACTATAGCTGTAAGTCCTGTTCTGTTGTAAGCATGTATCCACTATAGCTGTAAGTCCTGTTCTGTTGTGAGCATGTATCCCCTATAGCTGTAAGTCCTGTTCTGTTGTAAGCCTGTATTCCCTATAGCTGTAAGTCCTGTTCTGTTGTAAGCATGTATCCACTATAGCTGTAAGTCCTGTTCTGTTGTAAACATGTATCCCCTATAGCTGTAAGTCCTGTTCTGTTGTAAGCATGTATCCACTATAGCTGTAAGTCCTGTCCTGTTGTAAGCCTGTATCCCCTATAGCTGTAAGTCCTGTTCTGTTGTAAGCATGTATCCCCTATAGCTGTAAGTCCTGTTCTGTTGTAAGCCTGTATCCCCTATAGCTGTAAGTCCTGTTCTGTTGTAAGCATGTATCCACTATAGCTGTAAGTCCTGTTCTGTTGTAAGCATGTATGCACTATAGCTGTAAGTCCTGTTCTGTTGTAAGCATGTATGCACTATAGCTGTAAGTCCTGTTCTGTTGTAAGCATGTATCCACTATAGCTGTAAGTCCTGTTCTGTTGTGAGCATGTATCCCCTATAGCTGTAAGTCCTGTTCTGTTGTAAACATGTATCCCCTATAGCTGTAAGTCCTGTTCTGTTGTAAGCCTGTATCCCCTATAGCTGTAAGTCCTGTTCTGTTGTGAGCATGTATCCACTACAGCTGTAAGTCCTGTTCTGTTGTAAGCATGTATCCACTATAGCTGTAAGTCCTGTTCTGTTGTAAGCATGTATCCACTATAGCTGTAAGTCCTGTTCTGTTGTGAGCATGTATCCCCTATAGCTGTAAGTCCTGTTCTGTTGTAAGCCTGTATCCCCTATAGCTGTAAGTCCTGTTCTGTTGTAAGCCTGTATCCCCTATAGCTGTAAGTACTGTTCTGTTGTAAGCATGTATCCACTATAGCTGTAAGTCCTGTTCTGTTGTAAACATGTATCCACTATAGCTGTAAGTCCTGTTCTGTTGTAAACCTGTATCCCCTATAGCTGTAAGTCCTGTTCTGTTGTAAACATGTATCCACTATAGCTGGAAGTCCTGTTCTGTTGTAAAAATGTATCCACGATAGCTGTAAGTCCTGTTCTGTTGTAAGCCTGTATCCCCTATAGCTGTAAGTCCTGTTCTGTTGTAAACATGTATTCACTACAGCTGTAAGTCCTGTTCTGTTGTTAACATGTATCCACTATAGCTGTAAGTCCTGTTCTGTTGTAAGCATGTATCCACTATAGCTGTAAGTCCTGTTCTGTTGTAAGCCTGTATCCCCTATAGCTGTAAGTCCTGTTCTGTTGTAAGCCTGTATCCCCTATAGCTGTAAGTCCTGTTCTGTTGTAAGCATGTATCCACTATAGCTGTAAGTCCTGTTCTGTTGTAAACATGTATCCCCTATAGCTGTAAGTCCTGTTCTGTTGTAAGCATGTATCCACTATAGCTGTAAGTCCTGTCCTGTTGTAAGCCTGTATCCCCTATAGCTGAAAGTCCTGTTCTGTTGTAAGCCTGTATCCACTATAGCTGTAAGTCCTGTTCTGTTGTAAGCCTGTATCCCCTATAGCTGTAAGTCCTGTTCTGTTGTAAGCATGTATCCACTATAGCTGTAAGTCCTGTTCTGTTGTAAACATGTATCCCCTATAGCTGTAAGTCCTGTTCTGTTGTAAGCATGTATCCACTATAGCTGTAAGTCCTGTTCTGTTGTAAGCCTGTATCCCCTATAGCTGTAAGTCCTGTTCTGTTGTAAGCATGTATCCACTATAGCTGTAAGTCCTGTTCTGTTGTAAACATGTATCCCCTATAGCTGTAAGTCCTGTTCTGTTGTAAGCATGTATCCACTATAGCTGTAAGTCCTGTCCTGTTGTAAGCCTGTATCCCCTATAGCTGTAAGTCCTGTTCTGTTGTAAGCATGTATCCCCTATAGCTGTAAGTCCTGTTCTGTTGTAAGCCTGTATCCCCTATAGCTGTAAGTCCTGTTCTGTTGTAAGCCTGTATCCACTATAGCTGCAAGTCCTGTTCTGTTGTAAGCATGTATCCCCTATAGCTGTAAGTCCTGTTCTGTTGTAAACATGTATCCCCTATAGCTGCAAGTCCTGTTCTGTTGTAAGCCTGTATCCCCTATAGCTGTAAGTCCTGTTCTGTTGTAAGCATGTATCCACTATAGCTGTAAGTCCTGTTCTGTTGTAAGCCTGTATCCCCTACAGCTGTAAGTCCTGTTCTGTTGTAAGCATGTATCCCCTATAGCTGTAAGTCCTGTTCTGTTGTAAGCCTGTATCCACTGTAGCTGCAAGTCCTGTTCTGTTGTAAGCATGTATCCCCTATAGCTGTAAGTCCTGTTCTGTTGTAAACATGTATCCCCTATAGCTGTAAGTCCTGTTCTGTTGTAAGCCTGTATCCCCTATAGCTGTCAGTCCTGTTCTGTTGTCAGCATGTATCCACTATAGCTGTAAGTCCTGTTCTGTTGTAAGCATGTATCCACTATAGCTGTAAGTCCTGTTCTGTTGTAAGCATGTATCCACTATAGCTGAAGGTCCTGTTCTGTTGTAAGCATGTATCCCCTATAGCTGTAAGTCCTGTTCTGTTGTAAGCCTGTATCCACTATAGCTGCAAGTCCTGTTCTGTTGTAAACATGTATCCACTATAGCTGTAAGTCCTGTTCTGTTGTAAGCATGTATCCCTTATAGCTGCAAGTCCTGTTCTGTTGTAAACATATATCCACTATAGCTGTAAGTCCTGTTCTGTTGTAAGCCTGTATCCCCTATAGCTGTAAGTCCTGTTCTGTTGTAAGCATGTATCCCCTATAGCTGTAAGTCCTGTTCTGTTGAAAGCATGTATCCCCTATAGCTGTAAGTCCTGTTCTGTTGTAAGCATTTATCCCCTATAGCTGTAAGTCCTGTTCTGTTGTACGCCTGTATCCCCTATAGCTGTAAGTCCTGTTCTGTTGTAAGCCTGTATCCCCTATAGCTGTTAGTCCTGTTCTGTTGTAAGCATGTATCCCCTATAGCTGTAAGTCCTGTTCTATTGTGAGCATGTATCCCCTATAGCTGTAAGTCCTGTTCTGTTGTAAGCATGTATCCCCTATAGCTGTAAGTCCTGTTCTGTTGTAAGCATTTATCCCCTATAGCTGCAAGTCCTGTTCTGTTGTAAGCCTGTATCCCCTATAGCTGTAAGTCCTGTTCTGTTGTAAGCCTGTATCCCCTATAGCTGTAAGTCCTGTTCTGTTGTAAACATGTATCCCCTATAGCTGCAAGTCCTGTTCTGTTGTAAGCCTGTATCCCCTATAGCTGTAAGTCCTGTTCTGTTGTAAACATGTATCCCCTATAGCTGCAAGTCCTGTTCTGTTGTAAGCCTGTATCCCCTATAGCTGTAAGTCCTGTTCTGTTGTAAACATGTATCCACTATAGCTGTAAGTCCTGTTCTGTTGTAAGCATGTATCCCCTATAGCTGTAAGTCCTGTTCTGTTGTAAGCCTGTATCCCCTATAGCTGTAAGTCCTGTTCTGTTGTAAGCATGTATCCACTATAGCTGCAAGTCCAGTTCTGTTGTAAACATGTATCCACTATAGCTGTAAGTCCTGTTCTGTTGTAAGCCTGTATCCCCTATAGCTGTAAGTCATGTTCTGTTGTAAGCCTGTATCCCCTATAGCTGTAAGTCCTGTTCTGTTGTAAGCCTGAATCCCCTATAGCTGTAAGTCCTGTTCTGTTGTAAGCATGTATCCACTACAGCTGTAAGTCCTGTTCTGTTGGAAGCATGTATCCCCTATAGCTGTAAGTCCTGTTCTGTTGTAAGCATGTATCCACTACAGCTGTTAAGTCCTGTTCTGTTGTAAGCATGTATCCACTATAGCTGTAAGTCCTGTTCTGTTGTAAGCCTGTATCCCCTACAGCTGTAAGTCCTGTTCTGTTGTAAGCATGTATCCCCTACAGCTGTAGGTCCTGTTCTGTTGTAAGCATGTATCCACTACAGCTGTTAAGTCCTGTTCTGTTGTAAGCCTGTATCCCCTATAGCTGTAAGTCCTGTTCTGTTGTAAGCATGTATCCCCTATAGCTGTGAGTCCTGTTCTGTTGTAAGCATGTATCCACTATAGCTATAAGTCCTGTTCTGTTGTAAGCATGTATCCCCTATAGCTGTAAGTCCTGTTCTGTTGTAAGCATGTACCCCCTACAGCTGTAGGTCCTGTTCTGTTGTAAGCATGTATCCCCTACAGCTGTAGGTCCTGTTCTGTTGTAAGCATGTATCCACTACAGCTGTTAAGTCCTGTTCTGTTGTAAGCATGTATCCACTATAGCTGTAAGTCCTGTTCTGTTGTAAGCCTGTATCCCCTATAGCTGTAAGTCCTGTTCTGTTGTAAGCATGTATCCCCTACAGCTGTAGGTCCTGTTCTGTTGTAAGCATGTATCCACTACAGCTGTTAAGTCCTGTTCTGTTGTAAGCATGTATCCACTATAGCTGTAAGTCCTGTTCTGTTGTAAGCCTGTATCCCCTATAGCTGTAAGTCCTGTTCTGTTGTAAGCATGTATCCACTATAGCTGTAAGTCCTGTTCTGTTGTAAGCCTGTATCCCCTATAGCTGTAAGTCCTGTTCTGTTGTAAGCATGTATCCCCTGTAGCTGTGAGTCCTGTTCTGTTGAAAGCATGTATCCCCTATAGCTGTAAGTCCTGTTCTGTTGTAAGCATGTATCCCCTATAGCTGTAAGTCCTGTTCTGTTGAAAGCATGTATCCCCTATAGCTGTAAGTCCTGTTCTGTTGTAAGCCTGTATCCCCTATAGCTGTAAGTCCTGTTCTGTTGTAAGCATGTATCCACTATAGCTGTAAGTCCTGTTCTGTTGTAAGCATGTATCCACTATAGCTGTAAGTCCTGTTCTGTTGTAAGCATGTATCCCCTATAGCTGTAAGTCCTGTTCTGTTGTAAGCCTGTATCCCCTATAGCTGTAAGTCCTGTTCTGTTGTAAGCCTGTATCCCCTATAGCTGTAAGTCCTGTTCTGTTGTAAGCATGTATCCACTATAGCTGTAAGTCCTGTTCTGTTGTAAGCATGTATCCACTATAGCTGTAAGTCCTGTTCTGTTGTAAGCATGTATCCACTATAGCTGTAAGTCCTGTTCTGTTGTAAGCATGTATCCACTACAGCTGTAAGTCCTGTTCTGTTGTAAGCATGTATCCACTACAGCTGTAAGTCCTGTTCTGTTGTAAGCATGTATCCACTATAGCTGTAAGTCCTGTTCTGTTGTAAGCATGTATGCACTATAGCTGTAAGTCCTGTTCTGTTGTAAGCATGTATCCCCTATAGCTGTAAGTCCTGTTCTGTTGTAAGCCTGTATCCCCTATAGCTGTAAGTCCTGTTCTGTTGTAAGCATGTATCCCCTATAGCTGTAAGTCCTGTTCTGTTGTAAACATGTATCCCCTATAGTTGTAAGTCCTGTTCTGTTGTAAGCCTGTATCCCCTATAGCTGTAAGTCCTGTTCTGTTGTAAACATGTATCCCCTATAGCTGTAAGTCCTGTTCTGTTGTAAGCCTGTATCCCCGATAGCTGTAAGTCCTGTTCTGTTGTAAGCCTGTATCCCCTATAGCTGTAAGTCCTGTTCTGTTGTAAGCATGTATCCACTACAGCTGTAAGTCCTGTTCTGTTGTAAGCATGTATCCCCTATAGCTGTAAGTCCTGTTCTGTTGTAAGCATGTATCCACTATAGCTGTAAGTCCTGTTCTGTTGTAAGCATGTATCCACTATAGCTGTAAGTCCTGTTCTGTTGTAAGCATGTATCCCCTATAGCTGTAAGTCCTGTTCTGTTGTAAGCATGTATCCACTACAGCTGTAAGTCCTGTTCTGTTGTAAGCATGTATCCACTACAGCTGTAAGTCCTGTTCTGTTGTAAGCATGTATCCCCATAGCTGTAAGTCCTGTTCTGTTGTAAGCCTGTATCCCCTATAGCTGTAAGTCCTGTTCTGTTGTAAGCATGTATCCCCTATAGCTATAAGTCCTGTTCTGTTGTAAGCCTGTATCCCCTATAGCTGTAAGTCCTGTTCTGTTGTAAGCCTGTATCCCCTATAGCTATAAGTCCTGTTCTGTTGTAAACATGTATCCCCTCTAGCTGTACGTCCTGTTCTGTTGTAAGCATGTATCCACTACAGCTGTAAGTACTGTTCTGTTGTAAGCATGTATCCACTACAGCTGTAAGTCCTGTTCTGTTGTAAGCATGTATCCCCTATAGCTGTAAGTCCTGTTCTGTTGTAAGCATGTATCCACTACAGCTGTAAGTCCTGTTCTGTTGTAAGCATGTATCCACTATAGCTGTAAGTCCTGTTCTGTTGTAAGCCTGTATCCCCTATAGCTGTAAGTCCTGTTCTGTTGTAAGCCTGTATCCCCTATAGCTGTAGGTCCTGTTCTGTTGTGTAAGCATGTATCCACTATAGCTGCAAGTCCTGTTCTGTTGTAAACATGTATCCACTACAGCTGTAAGTCCTGTTCTGTTGTGAGCCTGTATCCCCTATAGCTGTAAGTCCTGTTCTGTTGTAAGCATGTATGCACTATAGCTGTAAGTCCTGTTCTGTTGTAAGCATGTATCCCCTATAGCTGTAAGTCCTGTTCTGTTGTAAGCCTGTATCCCCTATAGCTGTAAGTCCTGTTCTGTTGTAAGCATGTATCCACTACAGCTGTAAGTCCTGTTCTGTTGTGAGCATGTATCCCCTATAGCTGTAAGTCCTGTTCTGTTGTAAACATGTATCCACTATAGCTGTAAGTCCTGTTCTGTTGTAAGCATGTATCCCCCATAGCTGTAAGTCCTGTTCTGTTGTAAACATGTATCCCCTATAGCTGTAAGTCCTGTTCTGTTGTGTAAGCATGTATCCACTATAGCTGTAAGTCCTGTTCTGTTGTAAGCATGTATCCCCTATAGCTGTAAGTCCTGTTCTGTTGTAAGCATGTATCCCCTATAGCTGTAAGTCCTGTTCTGTTGTAAGCCTGTATCCCCTATAGCTGTCAGTCCTGTTCTGTTGTAAGCCTGTATCCCCTTTAGCTGCAAGTCCTGTTCTGTTGTAAGCCTGTATCCCCTATAGCTGTCAGTCCTGTTCTGTTGTAAGCCTGTATCCCCTATAGCTGTCAGTCCTGTTCTGTTGTAAGCATGTATCCACTACAGCTGTAAGTCCTGTTCTGTTGTAAGCATGTATCCCCTATAGCTGTAAGTCCTGTTCTGTTGTAAGCATGTATCCACTATAGCTGTAAGTCCTGTTCTGTTGTAAGCATGTATCCACTACAGCTGTTAGTCCTGTTCTGTTGTAAGCATGTATCCATTATAGCTGTAAGTCCTGTTCTGTTGTAAGCATGTATCCCCTATAGCTGTAAGTCCTGTTCTGTTGTAAGCCTGTATCCCCTATAGCTGTAAGTCCTGTTCTGTTGTAAGCATGTATCCACTACAGCTGTAAGTCCTGTTCTGTTGTCAGCCTGTATCCCCTATAGCTGTAAGTCCTGTTCTGTTGAAAGCCTGTATCCACTATAGTTCTAAGTCCTGTTCTGTTGTAAGCCTGTATCCCCTATAGCTGTAAGTCCTGTTCTGTTGTAAACATGCATCCCCTATAGCTGTAAGTCCTGTTCTGTTGTAAGCCTGTATCCCCGATAGCTGTAAGTCCTGTTCTGTTGTAAGCCTGTATCCCCTATAGCTGTAAGTCCTGTTCTGTTGTCAGCATGTATCCACTACAGCTGTAAGTCCTGTTCTGTTGTAAGCATGTATCCCCTATAGCTGTAAGTCCTGTTCTGTTGTAAGCATGTATCCCCTATAGCTGTAAGTCCTGTTCTGTTGTAAGCCTGTATCCACTATAGCTGTAAGTCCTGTTCTGTTGTAAGCCTGTATCCACTATAGCTGTAAGTCCTGTTCTGTTGTAAACATGTATCCCCTATAGCTGTAAGTCCTGTTCTGTTGTAAGCATGTATCCCCTATAGCTGTAAGTCCTGTTCTGTTGTAAGCCTGTATCCACTATAGCTGTAAGTCCTGTTCTGTTGTAAACATGTATCCACTATAGCTGTAAGTCCTGTTCTGTTGTAAGCCTGTATCCCCTATAGCTGTAAGTCCTGTTCTGTTGTAAGCATGTATCCACTACAGCTGTAAGTCCTGTTCTGTTGTAAGCATGTATCCACTACAGCTGTAAGTCCTGTTCTGTTGTAAGCATGTATCCCCTATAGCTGTAAGTCCTGTTCTGTTGTAAGCATGTATCCCCTATAGCTGTAAGTCCTGTTCTGTTGTAAACATGTATCCACTATAGCTGTAAGTCCTGTTCTGTTGTAAGCCTGTATCCCCTATAGCTGTCAGTCCTGTTCTGTTGTAAGCATGTATCCACTACAGCTGTAAGTCCTGTTCTGTTGTAAGCATGTATCCACTACAGCTGTAAGTCCTGTTCTGTTGTAAGCATGTATCCCCTATAGCTGTAAGTCCTGTTCTGTTGTAAGCATGTATCCACTATAGCTGTAAGTCCTGTTCTGTTGTAAGCATGTATCCACTACAGCTGTAAGTCCTGTTCTGTTGTAAGCATGTATCCACTATAGCTGTAAGTCCTGTTCTGTTGTAAGCATGTATCCCCTATAGCTGTAAGTCCTGTTCTGTTGTAAGCCTGTATCCCCTATAGCTGTAAGTCCTGTTCTGTTGTAAGCATGTATCCACTACAGCTGTAAGTCCTGTTCTGTTGTAAGCCTGTATCCCCTATAGCTGTAAGTCCTGTTCTGTTGTAAGCCTGTATCCACTATAGTTCTAAGTCCTGTTCTGTTGTAAGCCTGTATCCCCTATAGCTGTAAGTCCTGTTCTGTTGTAAACATGCATCCCCTATAGCTGTAAGTCCTGTTCTGTTGTAAGCCTGTATCCCCTATAGCTGTCAGTCCTGTTCTGTTGTAAGCCTGTATCCCCTATAGCTGTCAGTCCTGTTCTGTTGTAAGCATGTATCCACTACAGCTGTAAGTCCTGTTCTGTTGTAAGCATGTATCCACTACAGCTGTAAGTCCTGTTCTGTTGTAAGCATGTATCCCCTATAGCTGTAAGTCCTGTTCTGTTGTAAGCATGTATCCACTATAGCTGTAAGTCCTGTTCTGTTGTAAGCATGTATCCACTACAGCTGTAAGTCCTGTTCTGTTGTAAGCATGTATCCACTATAGCTGTAAGTCCTGTTCTGTTGTAAGCATGTATCCCCTATAGCTGTAAGTCCTGTTCTGTTGTAAGCCTGTATCCCCTATAGCTGTAAGTCCTGTTCTGTTGTAAGCCTGTATCCACTATAGTTCTAAGTCCTGTTCTGTTGTAAGCCTGTATCCCCTATAGCTGTAAGTCCTGTTCTGTTGTAAACATGCATCCCCTATAGCTGTAAGTCCTGTTCTGTTGTAAGCCTGTATCCCCGATAGCTGTAAGTCCTGTTCTGTTGTAAGCCTGTATCCCCTATCGCTGTAAGTCCTGTTCTGTTGTAAGCATGTATCCACTACAGCTGTAAGTCCTGTTCTGTTGTAAGCATGTATCCCCTATAGCTGTAAGTCCTGTTCTGTTGTAAGCATGTATCCCCTATAGCTGTAAGTCCTGTTCTGTTGTAAGCCTGTATCCACTATAGCTGTAAGTCCTGTTCTGTTGTAAGCCTGTATCCACTATAGCTGTAAGTCCTGTTCTGTTGTAAACATGTATCCCCTATAGCTGTAAGTCCTGTTCTGTTGTAAGCATGTATCCCCTATAGCTGTAAGTCCTGTTCTGTTGTAAGCCTGTATCCACTATAGCTGTAAGTCCTGTTCTGTTGTAAACATGTATCCACTATAGCTGGAAGTCCTGTTCTGTTGTAAGCATGTATCCACTATAGCTGTAAGTCCTGTTCTGTTGTAAGCATGTATCCCCTATAGCTGTAAGTCCTGTTCTGTTGTAAGCCTGTATCCACTATAGCTGTAAGTCCTGTTCTGTTGTAAGCCTGTATCCCCTATAGCTGTCAGTCCTGTTCTGTTGTAAGCATGTATCCACTACAGCTGTAAGTCCTGTTCTGTTGTAAGCATGTATCCACTACAGCTGTAAGTCCTGTTCTGTTGTAAGCATGTATCCCCTATAGCTGTAAGTCCTGTTCTGTTGTAAGCATGTATCCACTATAGCTGTAAGTCCTGTTCTGTTGTAAGCATGTATCCACTACAGCTGTAAGTCCTGTTCTGTTGTAAGCATGTATCCCCTATAGCTGTAAGTCCTGTTCTGTTGTAAGCCTGTATCCCCTATAGCTGTAAGTCCTGTTCTGTTGTAAGCCTGTATCCACTATAGTTCTAAGTCCTGTTCTGTTGTAAGCCTGTATCCCCTATAGCTGTAAGTCCTGTTCTGTTGTAAACATGCATCCCCTATAGCTGTAAGTCCTGTTCTGTTGTAAGCCTGTATCCCCGATAGCTGTAAGTCCTGTTCTGTTGTAAGCCTGTATCCCCTATAGCTGTAAGTCCTGTTCTGTTGTAAGCATGTATCCACTACAGCTGTAAGTCCTGTTCTGTTGTAAGCATGTATCCCCTATAGCTGTAAGTCCTGTTCTGTTGTAAGCCTGTATCCCCTATAGCTGTAAGTCCTGTTCTGTTGTAAGCCTGTATCCACTATAGTTCTAAGTCCTGTTCTGTTGTAAGCCTGTATCCCCTATAGCTGTAAGTCCTGTTCTGTTGTAAACATGCATCCCCTATAGCTGTAAGTCCTGTTCTGTTGTAAGCCTGTATCCCCGATAGCTGTAAGTCCTGTTCTGTTGTAAGCCTGTATCCCCTATAGCTGTAAGTCCTGTTCTGTTGTAAGCATGTATCCACTACAGCTGTAAGTCCTGTTCTGTTGTAAGCATGTATCCCCTATAGCTGTAAGTCCTGTTCTGTTGTAAGCATGTATCCCCTATAGCTGTAAGTCCTGTTCTGTTGTAAGCCTGTATCCACTATAGCTGTAAGTCCTGTTCTGTTGTTAACATGTATCCCCTATAGCTGTAAGTCCTGTTCTGTTGTAAGCATGTATCCCCTATAGCTGTAAGTCCTGTTCTGTTGTAAGCCTGTATCCACTATAGCTGTAAGTCCTGTTCTGTTGTAAACATGTATCCCCTATAGCTGTAAGTCCTGTTCTGTTGTAAGCCTGTATCCCCGATAGCTGTAAGTCCTGTTCTGTTGTAAGCCTGTATCCCCTATAGCTGTAAGTCCTGTTCTGTTGTAAGCATGTATCCACTACAGCTGTAAGTCCTGTTCTGTTGTAAGCATGTATCCCCTATAGCTGTAAGTCCTGTTCTGTTGTAAGCATGTATCCCCTATAGCTGTAAGTCCTGTTCTGTTGTAAGCCTGTATCCACTATAGCTGTAAGTCCTGTTCTGTTGTAAGCCTGTATCCACTATAGCTGTAAGTCCTGTTCTGTTGTAAACATGTATCCACTATAGCTGTTAGTCCTGTTCTGTTGTAAGCATGTATCCACTATAGCTGTAAGTCCTGTTCTGTTGTAAGCATGTATCCACTATAGCTGTAAGTCCTGTTCTGTTGTAAGCATGTATCCCCTATAGCTGTAAGTCCTGTTCTGTTGTAAACATGTATCCCCTATAGCTGTAAGTCCTGTTCTGTTGTAAGCATGTATCCCCTACAGCTGTAAGTCCTGTTCTGTTGTAAGCATGTATCCACTATAGCTGTAAGTCCTGTTCTGTTGTAAACATGTATCCCCTATAGCTGTAAGTCCTGTTCTGTTGTAAGCCTGTATCCACTATAGCTGTAAGTCCTGTTCTGTTGTAAGCCTGTATCCACTATAGCTGTAAGTCCTGTTCTGTTGTAAACATGTATCCCCTATAGCTGTAAGTCCTGTTCTGTTGTAAACATGTATCCCCTATAGCTGTAAGTCCTGTTCTGTTGTAAGCCTGTATCCACTATAGTTCTAAGTCCTGTTCTGTTGTAAGCCTGTATCCCCTATAGCTGTAAGTCCTGTTCTGTTGTTCGAATGTATCCCCATAGCTGTAAGTCCTGTTCTGTTGTAAGCATGTATCCCCTATAGCTGAAAGTCCTGTCAGTTGTAAGCCTGTATCTCCTATAGCTGTAAGTCCTGTTCTGTTGTAAACATGTATCCACTATAGCTGTAAGTCCTGTTCTGTTGTAAGCATGTATCCACTATAGCTGTAAGTCCTGTTCTGTTGTAAGCATGTATCCACTATAGCTGTAAGTCCTGTTCTGTTGTAAACATGTATCCACTATAGCTGTAAGTCCTGTTTTGTTGTAAGCCTGTATCCACTATAGCTGTAAGTCCTGTTCTGTTGTAAGCCTGTATCCCCTATAGCTGTAAGTCCTGTTCTGTTGTAAGCATGTATCCCCTATAGCTGTAAGTCCTGTTCTGTTGTAAACATGTATCTGCCTTGTGAAACAGCCAAATTGGCTCCAGAACTGTGGGAGGCATTAGCCACAGAGGCTAGCTGACACCAAGTGTCCTCTGCCCTGTGTAAAAGTGTGGACACTGACCCGCTCAGAGTCCTGCTCCAGTTGGTTCTGGATCTGCCGTGCCACAGCAGCTTCCTCATGTAGTTTCTGCAGAGCTGGACCGGTCCGTCGAAGCAGGGAATGAGCTTTGCAAAGCTGTAGACAAATAAAAGGCTAAACTCAAAGCAAAGCTCTCAACACACGTACACACCAGTGGTGTTATGATACGCCGATACAGTCTCGTGTCACGATACAAAGCCTCCGATAAGATGCATCAATTCAGAGGACGTGTATCGGAATACACAAGGCTTTTTAAAATAGTCCACATACTCTCTTAGACCCAGAAATTGCAACATTTTCTATCGCTTTCAATTAAAACGTAGTGACCTGCCACATATTCCAATTTATTGCATCGCAGTTTGTTGAAGTGTCACCTTGTTTGAGGTTAAGTTTCCAGACTTCAAGTTAACTGCTAATGATGAGTAGTTTGCAATATGACTGTTTCTTCTAGTGAATGACAGAGGAGACCTTTTCAGCTTTTATCAGTTTTTTAAGTTGAAGACATTGACCTGAACATTAAACAAACAGTGGTACCTGAAGGTAAACTAACTGTATTCCTTCGTTTTAATAAACTTCAAAAGCCTTGTCTTGGGAAATATTTCAGCGTTGCTGAAATAAAAGTAAAATAATTTGTAGTGTATCGGGATACATATCGTATCGTACGTCCGCGCAGCTATCCTTGTTAGGACACTGCATTGACTTCTATTCTTGGACAGCCCTAACCCTAACCCTCCACCTAACCTTAACCTTAACAAAACCTCAATTCACACCTGAGCCCTAACCTCAACCATGACCTCAGAAATGACGTTTTGCCAAATTCAGACCAGGCTTTGGTCCCCATTAGGGCTACTGGTCCCGACAAGGTCAGAGTTTATACTATAAAGGGTCCCCAATAGGTAACAAAACGAGGACAGGCACACATATATTTTTTAAATTTCAGTGCTTTAAGGGTTAAAAGAGAACATATACAGTCATCAGCAAGTGGCATTTTATATCGATAGCATCCATTTGCTTTCCAACTAAACTGTTTTTATGCGGTTTTAAACGAGCTGAGGTCAGTGCGATACTCTGCCCATGCGTTGAAATGACATCACCTCTGTCGAGCAACAGAGTTACTGATTCGCCATGTCACAAGCGCAAAATGTTTGCGACGATAACACAAAGTGGAAGTAAAATAATAATGAGAATAATAAAAAAAAGTTTCTGTGAATTAAGCTGCACAGTATGACTGTGCCAGACTCCGGCTCTGGTCGTCTCAATTCGCCCTTTTCATACGGCAGCACTGTTCTCCCAACTAAGAAACATAAAACACATTGAGGATACGATGCTTCAGAAATAGATTTGTTTGGAAATTACCACCTGCGTAAAAATGAACTTTCCTTGAAAAGCACATCCCACATGATGTGACTGAATTCGGTAAGAGTGAACAAGAGCAGCGCAGAGCGTGACATATGCCCCCGCCTGTATGTTGATCAAGGGCATGTTGAGATGGCGGCTGTGGCGGCCATATTAGATATCACACGACGCTGGTTTTCGAAAGGAACCTTCCTCTAGCCACTCCCAATATGCCACTAAGAAATGGCATCAATCCGACGAGGGATTCGATAGTTATCCCACGGAAACTAAAAGTTTACGGACAGACGGACATGGTGTTGACATAATGCCCCCGTTTCCTCTTTGGAGGGCGGGGGCATAAATGAAAAAATCATTGGACTAAGCTTAATTAACCCAAATCTTCAGGTGCAATCAGTGTGTGACCTCACCTCGTGAGAGAGCCCGGCGTGATCACGGGGTGTGTGCTGCAGTGTGTGTGTGTGCGCGTGTGTGTGAGACCTCACCTCATGAGAGAGCCAGGCGTGATCACGGGGTGTGTGCTGCAGTGTGTGTGTGTGTGTGAGACCTCACCTCGTGTGAGAGCCAGGCGTGATCCTGGAGTGTGTCCTGCAGGAGGTCGTCTGCAGCCTGCAGTGACTGTGTGTACTCCTCCTTTAAAAGGCCCTACAGAAACAGAAGACGGTGCGTTTATACATTTATGAAGGAGAGGAAACTGGCATGGTCAGGAGCCCCAGTGTGGTACCGGCGTCTCACAGACAGAGGGAGCTCTGTAGTGTTCTGCCACAGGTGTGTGCGATACCAACATCCACAGGTGTATTCAAATGTGGAAAAGAAAAGCAGGTCTGCTGGTACCAGTGAGCTGCAGAGTGTGTGTGTGTGTGTGTGTGTGTGTGTGTGTGTACCTGCTCCCTGCAGGCGTGGGACAGCGCGGGAATGAGCTCCCGGTGTGACCCCAGGCTCTTCTCCAGCTCACACACCTGGGCCGCGTGTTGAGACTGCAGCCGCTCCAGCACTGCCAGGGCCTATCAGGGGTCACAGGTCAGAGCTGTGGGTTTGATAGCATCTTGCACCCTCTAGTGGTTACAGGAGGTGTTGCAGGTTACCGAGCCTCTTGCCATGAGAAAGTTTTTCCATTCAAGTCCTTTCAAAATTCTGACTGAATTGCTGCAATATTAAGCTTTGGTCTGTACTCTCAAATTCTGACATTTACTAGCAATAAACCAATCAGCAGGCTCCTGCACCTTTTCAACAGTCAAGTTCAAACAATTTAAAGGGGACTTATTAGGCTTATCCTTCTTTTAATACATACAGTATCTCACAAAAGTGAGTACACCCTTCACATTTCGACTATTAATTTAGTATATCTTTTTAAGGGACAACGTTACAGAAATGAAACCTGAAAATATTCTAGAGTAGTCATTGTACAATCTGTGTAGCAGTGTAGATTTACTGCACTGTCCAAATAACTGAACAAACAGTCACTATTTCCAAAATGGGTGGCAACAAATTTGAGTACACCTCACCGTCAACATGCCAAATTGTGTCCATAGTGTCAATATTTAGTGTGACCGCCATTGTTGTCCAGCACTGCCTAGATTCTCCGAGGCATGGAATTCACCAGAGCTGCACAGGTTGTTGCTGGGATCCTCCACTCCTCCATGACAACATGACGGAGCTGGTGGATGTTGGACACCTGCTGCTCCTCCACCTTCCAGTCGTGTGGCCGAGTTTCTGAAGGGAGGGCGTCATGTTCTGCTTCAGAATCTCACAGTACATGTTGGATCCATTATTCCATTAATGAAGTGCAGCTCCCCAGGACCAGAAGCAGTCATGCAGCCCCAGACCATGATGCTGTCAGCACCATGTTTGACTGTAGGCAGTACACACTTGTTTTGATACTTCTCACTAGGGCGCCGCCACACATGCTGGACACCATCTGAGCCGAACAAGTTTATCTTGGTCTCGTCAGACCACAGAACATGGTTCTAGTAGTTCATGTTCTTGGACTGGTTGTCTTCAACAAACTGTTTTCGGGCTTTCTCGTGGGCTAGCTTCAGAAGAGGCTTCCATCTTGGCTGACGGCCATGCAGACCAACTTTGCGCAGGGCATGGCGTATGGTCTGAGCACTGACAGGCTGTTATCCCACTGCTACAACCTTGTTAGCAATGCTGCCAGCACTCCTGCGTCTGTTTTCTGAAGCCAACTTGTGCACCTGGCACAGAGCACGAGGACACAACCTCTTCGGTCGACCCTGACAAGGCCTTTTCCGAGCAGAACTAGTCTTGTAAAACCGCTGGATAACCTTGGCCACCGTGCTCAGTTTCATGATTTCGCAGATTTTCTTGTAGCTTAGACCATCTTTGTGGAGAGCAACAATTCTCTTTTTCAGATCCTCAGAGAGTTCTTTCCCATGAGGTGCCATGTTGACCCTACAGTGACCAGAATGAGAGCATTGCACCTAAAGCACTACAATTTAACTCTTCAACATGTTACACAACCTCATATGGCCCAGTCAAACAGACAAAAGCATGAACATGATGAACAAGTCGCGTTTCATTGCTTGGTTGACCATTATCAATTGGGGTGTGTACTCACTTTTGTTGCCATCCATTTTGGAAATAGTGACTGTTTGTTCAGGTATTTGGACAGTGCAGTAAATCTACACTGCTACACATATTGTACCATGACTACTCTAGAATATATAGAAGTTTCACTTCTGTAGCATTCTCCCTTGAAAAGATATAATAAATTAATTGTCAAAATGTGAGGGGTGTACTCACTTTTGTGAGATACTATATAAGTAATGTTATAATGTCGGATGTCCATACTCAACCTCTGAAAAGTTTCTAAACATAAGATTCAGGGGTTTTGCCGTAATCCAAAAACATGATTTCCTTTCTGAATAGCTCGTCCCGAGATCTTCACAAGATCTGGGCAAAACCTGAAGTCAGGTTGTGCCCTCCAATTAATACAGACCTAGCCAGAGCAAATTATGGCGCTGGACCTGCCCACCCCGGGAAATATTCTAGCAGGCACTAACAACGGCAGATCAAACTATGCCTTAGTAGCGTCTACACTTTTGGAAATACAAAAGAAGAACCGTATTTGAGGTGCAATTTTGTCAGCATCTCTCCCAAAGCTGCTTGTCTGTTTACTTTTGGACGCGAAGAAAAGCGCCTATTTTTCTTCCAAAAGACGATGCCACCAGAAATCAGTGGGTAGCTTTTTTGTTTGCTGGCAGCAAACAGCAATGGCCAAAGGGAACTTTGGTGAAATGCTGAGCACAAACAGCTGAAGTCTATAAAGGAAAATTTGACACAGGATAAGCCTTTCAGCTCCTTCTCAAACCTGAAGCAGTTGCATCGATCAAGAGCTCGGAGCCACAAGCTGTAAGTAACCATATAACAGCAAATAATGCAAGTGAACCGCTAGCGATGGTTAGCACTAACAACTGGCCTCAAACGCCGGCTTTGTAAAATATCTGAAAATAAAGCCTGTATTGGTTGCGACTGTCTGTGACTCAGACACAGAAGTTGTAAGTTGCTTTTACTGCATAAGCCAACCTGACGTGATGTTGAATGCGGCTGTAGCTCTGCGGCTAACGCAGCCAAGTTACTGTTGCTAATGTTTGTGTCCTAAATATGCAAGAGTGATATCAGGGGAAATTCTACAGAAGGTGTGTGAGCATAAACCTCATTTGAAGCCAACTTTTAATACTTGTTTGTAATTTGGATGCTTGGTACAACTGTCCACGGTAACGGAACTTGCAGTCTGTAAAACCTGAATTGCAAGGGTTTGTCTCTGCGGTTATGACCACTCTGTTACCAGATACTGCATGTTAGTTTGCGTGCCGCCGTGCTAATTAAAAATGCTCCTGGTTAGCTTATATGCAGTAATTCTGACCGGTATGCTTGTTACTTCGGTAAGCATCAATGTGGCAGTTTCATTGTAACATTGCCTGATTGTAGCCACTACATTTGAAGCTAATCGGAGAGGTGCTTTATGTGTCTGCAGAGTTGGGCTGCAGTTAGACCAGACGTAGGTTAGGCAGAGCTTGGGATACGTGTTTGGGTTTGTTTACGGCTGCTTGTAATCTCTTCACTTATCTATAACCGGGATCAGCCGGATACTTCACCAATATGTGGTCTAGTGCTCTGATACCACCGCAGTGAAAACAGTGTGAAACGCACAAGCTCTAACACGTCTGGTATAATAAACGATTTCTCTGGCGTAATTTCATCCCCCTTTAGAAATTGTTGTGACAAATAAAAACCCGAAAAAGGCGGAGATTGAATAGGAAGTTCTTTCCAGTAGAAGTTATCGATTCGCTAGCTCCACATAAGCAACTGTCCGTGGTAAACGGAACTTACAGTCCGTAAAACCTGTATTATCTTCATAACATAACCGACCTCTCTCTAGCTGTCGGGTACCATCCATAAAGCTGCTTTCACATCAGACGCGAAACAAATATTCCACGGGACAGATTATATTCGAAGTCAATGCAAAGACAATGCATGGACTTTGAATGTAGTCCGTCTCGCAAAATTCTTTTTGCGTCTGGTGTGAAAGCGGCTTATTGCACCCATTTTCTGCATACAAACGCTAGACATTCTGACGCAATAAGTAACCATTACCACGGGCAATTTCCGAAAAGGCCATTTAGCCTGGAGCTTTCGCCTCCCCGTCATATACCAGCGCAGAAGCTGTTCGTTACTCCACGCTAACGACACACCACAGCTATGCACACGAACCAGCAGGTCCTCATATAC
This sequence comes from Gymnothorax reevesii, assembly GCA_029721435.1. Classification (NCBI taxonomy): domain Eukaryota; kingdom Metazoa; phylum Chordata; class Actinopteri; order Anguilliformes; family Muraenidae; genus Gymnothorax; species Gymnothorax reevesii. The sequence continues at coordinate 6,419,508 of CM056574.1, read as the reverse complement.
ACAATGAAGCAGTCCATAGGCTGTTGGTCCACTTTTTAGCTGCTCCTCACTGTCCATGTTTCCCTCTAAACTCAGACTCACCGGATTTCTACGGTCTCCGGTCTACCCTTGGGTTTGTCGACCCATTCTGCAAATGTGTCTGTTTGGGGTGGATTCTAGCTTTCCCTCATTCCTGGCTATAGAGTAGAAACACCGGTGTACTCACCATAGTAGCTGTAGGTAGATAGTAAATTAGAGCTTGAGCTACCAGACTTTCACACTGCGTCCTCCACTTTCTCTGCTGCGTTTATTAGAACAAGTTAATTTCATTAGATTCATACGTATGTAGTGTTTGATTGCGGAATTTCCCCGCCAATAGCTTAGCTCAGATGGCAGACGCATCAGACGTTTCACACTGGGGAGTTGGACCCGGAACACTGCATTCTGCCAAGTCCTGCCCAGCTCCGCCCTCCACAGAGCTGGCCAATCAGAAGAAAGTGGGCACACGGGGAGGGGGAGCCATAGCAGAAGAGCCGCCCCAATGAGGCGTTTCAGGTAGAGACTACAATGGACTACAGATTGGGTTTTTGAGGATGGCAGTATGAGCAAAATAAGGACCCTTTTTTGGACTTTGAATGATCAGGAGTACTCTCGGGGAGTCAAAGATCAAAATATAACCTTAGAAATGTAGCATAATAGGTCCCCTTTAACATGTATAATAGAGCCAGTGATTTACTGTGAAAGTAATTGAATTAATGTGACATTTTTAAGCAGCTTCAAGCATTTCATTCAAACTTAAAGCACCTCTCAAACCTTAAACAGCACGTGTAAACTTTCATGTTTTAAGGCTTCCCAGAATCCTCAGGAGCCCTGCATTTGGAATCTACAAAGGGGATTGATGGCAGAGAAATGCTCACTGGGCTCGCCAGGGAGTTTCAGGAAAAGCACTTGTTGAAAGCGACAGTGTGTTAACAACCCTGCACCAGGGTATCGAACATCCAACAGATTTATACTCCAACCCTAAGCTGCCACACCTGAATTAACTAGCCATCAGCACAGAAAGACCTCCAGCAGCTGAATGAGGCGAGCTCTGTTAGGGCTGGAGTGAAAACCTACATGATGGTAGATCTCCAGGAATAGGGCTGGGCAGCTCTGCTCCACACAGACAGACACCTTTACAACTCTAGATCTCTCTGCTACCTCTAGTGGCAGGAGGACTGGTTTTCGTGTTTGATTTCCGTATCGATGGCACTTGGCAGCACCCGCTCATTCCGCAGCAGACCTCCTGATGTTCCAGCCAGCTGTCTTTGTAGTTTTAGGTCAATTATTTGTCTGAGCTTCTTATAATTAAATCATATGTTTTATAACCATGTTGCCTCCCCATTTTGTGTTGGGATCTCCCTCTCTCTCTCACACACACACAGCGAGTACAGCTCTTACAGCGTCCCGGGTCCGGAGCGCCTCGTCTCTCTGCTGCTCCATGAGCAGCTTATCCTGATGGCAGCGCTGCACACGCTCATTACTTCTCTTCAGAACCTCCCGGAACCTTCCGTGCATCGCCCTCACCTGGCTCATCTACACACAAACACACACATCTGTTACTGCAGTCACATACGCACAGGGCACAGCCACCATGCCCACACGCACAACACAAACTGGCCACACATGCACTCAGGCAGATCAGCTTAGTGTTGGATAACTTGGGTTCCATGATCCACCTTGTGGGAGTGGCCTGTGATGTCACACTTCGCTGGTCACCGTGGCAACAGCTCACCTGTTGAGAGAGTCTGTGCTGGTCGTCGTTGGCCATCTGACCCATCTCGTTCACACTGGAGAGAGCGTGCTCCGTTTCCACGGCCAGCGCAGTCTGTCAGGGTCAGAGGGACATATTTCAGTACTTTATCACAGGAACAAAATCCTGCTCCAGAGGGCGAAAATCCCTCCCCGCTGATTTGTTCCAACTGTCTGGATTTGCTAACTGAGCATCACTACTGGAAAAGGACAGCCAACATACTCACGACGAGCGCAACACCCTGTGAGTGTTAATATTTGAGCTCTTTCCCTATACACATATAAATAAATATTGCTCAGTCATTCAGTAGATTTCAATCTGCACAACTCAAAGCTGTGGAAATATTTTATTTAGGAAAAATGAATATTAAATTAACAAAAAAAAAAACTACGAAACATTTCCAGGTGTTGCGTGGTTCATGGACATGAATACAGTTACACTGAGTGTGTTACAGTGTGTGTGAATGGATCGCAGATGAGGCAGGACTGTGACGGTGTGAGCGTGAGCGGTGATGAGGTGCAGAGAGGATGCAGCGCCCTCTTCCTCACCGCACTGGTGCAGCCGTTCCTCAGCTGTTGCACCAGCCTCTTCAGCTCGTCCTGCTGCAGATCCAGCTCCTGCAGCCGGTCCTGCGCCCTGACATACAGCTCCCTATACAGCAGGCCCTGGAACAGAGCCACGCGTTACCCCTGTGTGTGCCCCTGTGTGTGGGTGTGCGCGTTAGGGTCGGGGTGTGCGTGCGTACCTGGCCGAGCTCAGTATGGCCGGTTTGGGCGGGCCTCTGGCGGGTCGCAGAGGGCGGGGCGCAGGGGGGGCGATGGGCGCGGGCGGAGGCCAGCTGCTGGGACAGAGCTTCCACCATGATGAGGGAGGAGAAGAGCCGCTGCTCCAGATCCTGCCGCGGCCATCCGGCTATCAGCTCCGGGGCCACACTGGGACAAACATACACTATACATCATACACCCCGTAAATTATACATATGAAACATCACCCTGCTAACTCTGGAGACAGACTGGGGCAGACAACATGCATTATACATCATACACACTGCAAACACACACACCCAACCATCCTGTCACTGACTCTGGCGCCAGACAACATGCACTATACATCATACACACTACAAACAACACAAACAACCGTCATCCTGTCACTGACTCTGGCTCCAGACAACATGCATTATACATCATACACACTGCAAACACACACACACAACCATCCTGTCACTGACTCTGGCGCCAGACAACATGCACTATACATCATACACACTACAAACAACACAAACAACCGTCATCCTGTCACTGACTCTGGCTCCAGACAACATGCACTATACATCATTCACACTGCAAACAACGACAGACACACACACACACACACACACACACACACACACACACACACACACACACACACACACACACACACACACACCTCTGTTACTGACTCTGGCGGCAAACTGGGACAGAAAACACGAAACAGAAACTCACGGTGAGGCATCCTTTCAATTTTTTGGCCCACGTCTGTGGAACAGCTTAGCAGACGACTTAAGGGTCACAGAGAGTATAGATTTTTAAACAGAGGCTCAAGACTTTCATTTTTAGCTTAGCATTTCAATGACTTTTATTATTTAGCACTTACTTATTTTTTCTATTTATTCAACATTATATTTATTTGGATATTTACTTTTAACAATATAAATCTTATACTCATTCTTTACGCTTTTAGTTTCTCATTTATTTCTAATTCTTAAACACCAGTATTTTATCACATTATTTTAACCATAATTTTTGTTTAATATCTCTAGCTTTGGTCTTTTACCGCAGCTCTAATGTCTCCTCACTGGTGGCCCTCTGTGCCAGGAGCTGCAATTGGCTCTGGCTGTGGAGATGCAGCCATGGGGGTTATCCTGCTCTTTTGGCTGAGGGGGACGTTCTGTCCACAGCTTTATGGTTCTGGTACGGACTGCTCTCTCGCTCTGGGACATGGTGATCTCTGCGGAGGCGTTCCCTGCCGCTGCGGGCCGTCATCAGCTCCTGCCGCTGACGGCCCTCCATGATGACGTTTCCTCATTTTACTCTTTTCACTAATTTTTGTGAGGTGGGGGGGGGTTAAATGGGTGGTTTAGGGGTAGTGGGTTGTTACTTTTTATAGTCAATTTTAATTTGCAAAGCAATCTCTACATGGTCTATTTATTTCATTTTATCATGAGGTTGGGAGGGGTTAAATGTTGGGTAGGGGGGGTGATGTTTGTGGTCTGTTGATTTTATTATGTACAACATTTGCGTTGCATTTATTTGTATGAAAAGTACTATATAAATTAAGTTTGATTTGATTCCATCCCAGCACTGACTAGAGACAGACTGAAACTATACATCATCCACTCACAAACACACTCACGTACAACAGAACCACCCAGCATCAAACACTGCACACAACACACACAATGTCACATTCCATACCCTCACATTCAACATCATCGACTGTAATCTTATAGAATACTGAATTCAGAGTAACTTCACACACTAACTTCCAGGGTAGAGTATCTGTGTTAGTGCTCGCCTCCGCCACTGACAGCTCCCGTTTGCGCTCGTAGAAGCCCGAGGTGTTGACGCCGTGTTCGACCCGCCATACAGGGCTGGTAAGGGTGGCGGCGCTGTGGCACTCCACCGGGCTGACCAGGTTCTGAGAGGCTCGGAGAAGCAGCTCCCCCATCTGCCTCAGGTTCACCTTCAGGGGCCCCGAACGGGCATCTGCCCGGCCCCCAGGGGTCTGCAAGGGCCTCAACCTCTCTGGAGGTCCCAATTGTGAGACTGTCAGGTCTCCAGGCACTTGTAGCCCCGGAGACTTCTCCGGCAAGGGCCCCGACTGAGACTCTGTCGAGTCTCCATTTGCCTGTGGCCCCAAGTTCACTTTGAGCGCCCCCGATTGGGCTCCCGGCAGGTCTCTAGGTGCTTGTGGCCCCAGGTTCTCCTGCCAAGGTGCCACTCGGGGGCCAGCCCTACCTTCAGCAGGGGCTGGTAGTGCCTCCGTCTCAGGCTTTGTGATTTGGGGCGTGGCAGCAGCAGAGTTTGGAACAGAAATGATCAGGGTGGAGTTTAATTGGGGCGGGGGCATTGGGCTCTCCACGTTACCCATCCACAGCCTGCTCTTGTGGGGCCCCAATGGGCTGTCTCCTGCATCCCAGGGGTACCCAGGTCCTGGCTGCATCAAATGGGAGGTCCTGCCCAGTGCTGGGGTCCTGGCCTCCACACAGGAGGCTGCCTCAAATCTTCTCTTCTGAGCATTCCCAGAAATTACATCAGAGCGTCTTTTTTGAGCATACCCTGTAATGACATCACAGGAAGTACCTTCAGAGGGATTCTCCTGAGCATGCCCAGTGGTGACAGTGAACGTACATTCAGAGGGTTTCTCCTGAGCACACCAAGTAGTGACATCACAGGGGGATTCAAAGCATTTCTCCTGAGCATGCTCAGTGGTGACATCAGAGGAAGCGCCTTCAGAGGGTGTCTCCTGAGCATGTCCAGTGGTGACATCAGAGGAAGCGCCTTCAGGTTTCTCCTGAGCATGCTCAGTGCTGACATCACAGGAAGCGTCTTCAGATGGTGTCTCCTGAGCATGTACAGTGGTGACATCAGAGGAAGTGCCTACAGAAGGATTCTCTGGAGCATGTCCAGTGGTGACATCAGAGGAAGTGCCTTCAGAAGGATTCTCTGGAGCATGTCCAGTGGTGACATCAGAGGAAGTGCCTTCAGAAGGATTCTCCCGACCATAACCAGCAGAGACATCACAGGAGGCGCCTTCAGGTTTCTCCTGAGCATGCTCAGTGCTGACATCACAGGAAACGTCTTCAGAGGGCGTCTCCTGAGCATGTCCAGTGGTGACATCAGAGGAAGTGCCTTCAGAAGGATTCTCCTGATCATGCCCAGCAGAGACATCACAGGAGGCGCCTTCAGGTTTCTCCTGAGCATGCTCAGTGCTGACATCACAGGAAGCGTCTTCAGAGGGCGTCTCCTGAGCATGTCCAGTGGTGACATCAGAGGGAGTGCCTTCAGAAGGATTCTCCTGATCATGCCCAGCAGAGACATCACAGGAGGCGCCTTCAGGTTTCTCCTGAGCATGCTCAGTGCTGACATCACAGGAAGCGTCTTCAGAGGGAGTCTCCTGAGCATGTCCAGTGGTGACATCAGAGGGAGTGCCTTCAGAAGGATTCTCCTGATCATGCCCAGCAGAGACATCACAGGAGGCGCCTTCAGGTTTCTCCTGAGCATGCTCAGTGCTGACATCACAGGAAGCGTCTTCAGAGGGCGTCTCCTGAGCATGTCCAGTGGTGATATCAGAGGAAGTGCCTTCAGAAGAATTCCGTTCATCATGCCCAGAAGAAACATCATAGGAAGAGCCTTCAGGTTTCTCCTGAGCATGCTCAGTGCTGACATCACAGGAAGCGTCTTCAGAGGGCATCTCCTGAGCATGTCCAGTGGTGATATCAGAGGAAGTGCCTTCAGAAGAATTCTGTTCATCATGCCCAGAAGAGACATCATAGGAAGAGCCTTCAGGTTTCTCCTGAGCATGCTCAGTGCTGACATCACAGGAAGTGTCTTCAGAGGGTGTCACCTGATCATGTCCAGTGGTGACATCAGAGGAAGAGCATTCAGAAGGTTTCTCCCGAGCATGCTCAGTACTGAATTCAGAATTCATCAGTAACAGTGCGCATGGTTTACTCTCACCGGCAGCAGAACCACAGACGTCCACTGTCTGTGACTGCTCATCACCAAGACCTCGCACTATTATGATCCATGTTTGGTCAGCGCTGGAAAGATTCTTCACTTCGACGCCTTGTGACTGGTCTGCAGGGACACTCCTCTGTGAATTGCCCAGAGATTGGTCATCAGCAACACTCATCTCTGCACTGGCCAGCGACCGATCAGCGAGGAGACCAATCTCTGCAGGGTCACGTGACTGCTGGCCACCAATCAGGCATTGTGCAGCAAAGCAATCTGACTGGTCAGCAGGGACATCAGTCGCTTCATTGCCCTGTGATTGGTCAGGATGAACAAAGCCAAATGACTGGTCAGCAGTAATACTAGTCTCTGTCTTATTATGTGATTGGTCAGGAGCAAAACCCTCAGCTGCTCCATCTTGTTGCCTAGCTACAGATGAGAACACATTTTCTGGAGGACTCTGCAGAAGTCTACCCGCCACCGGACCCACTGAGCAGCCTGAGGTCCTCAGCAGAGCTTGGCCAGAGTGGTCCAACTCTGGTGGGTCTTCCTGCTGTGTTGAGCCCATATCAGAAGCTCTGCCAGGAATGACGTCCCCCCTGGAGCTGGGATCCTCATGTTCCACAAGACAGTAAGCATGGTCCTCATGGTCAGCCCTGGAACTCTGGTCCGCCTGCTGGGGAAAGCCCAGACCATCACTGCATTCTTCCTGGAAAGAGCAGCAGCCGGAAACTACAGGTGGGCCTTCGGGCAAGAGCAGGACGCTCTCCTCTGGCTGGAGAGAGACGCTGGCGATCTCAAGATCGAGCCCAGAACAGCTGAAAGATTTGAATGTGACGTCAGCATCCCAGCCACTGATGCGATGTCCAACAGCAGGGGTCTCCATGGCAGTTTGAGCAACACAGGTAGTTGACTTGCCACTCAAACAGCCTATTGAAACTGATTGGTCCTGTGCGCTTACAGTGTCCGTCCCCTCCCCTTCAGATCTAATCCGGACTGTGCCAGCGACGTCCCGCGCTTGCTCCGACTGCGTCATCGCTGTACTGCAGCAATTCCCAAACCGTTGTTCTGTGTCTTTTTCCATCGCCTCAGAAATGAAGGAAACGGGAGGGTCCTTCTCAAAAACAGACTCCTCTTCCTCAGCCAAGACGGCACCTGCGTTCTCTTTGGCATGCTTTATTGCCGCAAGGGGAGCCAAGCCGGGAGAGGTGCGACAGAGGGGTGGACAAAATGGTGGCTCCACCGCCATTTGTCCGTGCTTGATCATAAGGGAGATGACATCACAAGGGTCCGCCTTGATGCCAGGCTTAAATAGAAGCACAAAATTTGACCAAGAGTTAGCGTTCATTATAAACCTACTGAGCAGCTTTGGACAGAATCACATTTGCGAACAAAAGGGAGCAAAGCAGAAATGACCCCTTTTTGAATGGAAATTGATAAATGTACTGAAGTGAATGAATAGGTTTTGCTTCTATATGCGTTTATAAACAATGCTTTAATGTTTTGCAAATGTGCGTGAATTCCCGGACAATGCAAAACGTTTCTGTATTAAAAAAGAAACTGTCTGAATTATTGATGCAACTGTTTCACTATCAGCAATATTCTTATTCCCCTTTGCAACAAAGACAAAATGTAAACATTTAAAATATTAAAATAAAATGTGAGCAAGTATGAATAGTTCTTACCTTTTTTTTGAAAGGAGATTTGCTGGATATCCGTTTATTTGCAGAGAATTGTTGCTGTTGTCCAAACACCTTGTCCTGTAGCTCTCTCAGCGGCAGTCGCTCGACTGGTCTCATCGCTGGCTGGACCGCATGACAGACAGAATGTTGCATAAGAACTTACTGTCCCATGAACAGGAGACTCGATATTTCGAAATCTTAGAAAAACATCCGCCTTACTGTATTATCACCAGTGGTTTGGAAGCTTCTTCTCGCAGCCATCGTGAATTTTAATGGACATCTATTGCTACAAAAAATTATACGCAAAGTTGAATGAAAACGTTGAGGCAACATGTAAGCACAGCTGAACATGATCCGCCTTAAGTATGGGGTCACACTTACAAAAATACAATAGAATCTTTATTTAAACTCCAAAAAAGGCCCTTAGAATTATTCATTGTGTTCCGTATGGAACTCATACAAATGATTTGTTTATTAAGGCAAAGTTTCTTAAATTACAGGATATAATAAAATTCAACTCCTTGCAACTTGTATATTTAGGATACCACAGAGACTTGCCTAAAAATATACAAAGCCTATTTCTTCAGCGTGATTGTATCCAAAACACCAGAGGCAGAATGTTGTTGCAAACAAGAAAGGTCAGAACGACTCGCAGGGAGCACTCAGGGCATGGGTCATTCCAAGGGAAAGGACCAGATATTCCTTGGGAGTATTGCTGCACCATTTTCAAATTAGTCTCAAATTTACATGCCACTAGATAGTCACAAAAGTACTTTCTATGCAAAATTGTAGGCCTGTAGCTCAAATAGTTACTGAGTTATGGGGGTCTGAAATTTTCAGAATTTGGGCTATAAATAGCCAAGAAAAGCCTCGCCAGGGTTTTTTGCAGCTTTAAGTGGTTAATTCTCAGCCTCTAGACATATCAGAGAGCTGGAAGTTGGTATACAAGGCCTCTGCATGTAGCTAGTGCTCCATAAACATCCCCAGGTGTTTCCCTACACTCCGCAGGCCATGGGGGCTTGCTAAAAATGCCAAAAATTAAGAAAAACCTACTCGCAAGTGGGGTTTGGGGCCTTAAAGGTACTAGAAATACTGCACAGAAGTGTTCTGATACCCCTGGGTTCCATTCTCACAAACTTGTGTGATAACTTGGCAAACTGGAGCTTTTTAGGTACCTCAGTTTGGAAAATATGAGCTCCCAAAGTTGGACGAGATTTTTAATTGGCTGTTTTTGGTGGCAAAAATCCTCATGTGGGACAGGTGCCAGAGATGCCAACTTTTTCTAAAAGACAGTTTCATCTGTCTTCTATCTCTGTACATAAAAGCAGCAGGGTTATATTTGTAGTTACTGAGATATTCTTATTCAAAATGGCATGGGTGATGTCAAAATCGTTTTTTGCTTTTCAGTACTTTAAAGTGGGATACAAGTATTAGTAGTCATTCCAGTGGCAGTATTATGTATATTTTGTTCTTTTTGAAATGCTACTTGTTAAAGATGACTACTTTCAAAAAGTATCTAGTGACATACAAATTTAAGACTAATTTGAAAATGGTGTGGCAACCACCATCTGGTGAAACCACACGGACTGACCCGCATGGAATGTACTTGATGATAATATAAGAATGGCAGAAGAGCTGAAGGCCTTCAAATATTTGTTGAAATGTTTATAGTTACTCAGATATGCACATGTTCAATATTGTTAAATCTGTACCTTGTATCTACTGGACACTCCAGACCATCTGTCCGAAAGACAACTGTCACAGCACATTATTACAGACAGCTGAACCAATATGGATCTTATAAGCTGGTCGTTAAATGCAATCGACAAAATTATCTCCACGAGGCGGTCAGGTTCTGGAGAACAGACATGCCCAGATGGGACATTCCCGGCCGGTTACACCATGGATTCATGGGGAAAGTGGCGTTCGCCATGTTTGGCAGTCCTGGACATCGAGGATGTAGAGGGCGTCTATCTAATTGGATTCATGATATGGGGTCTGCTATCATTGGGGTTTGGTCTGTTTTTGATTGACCATAGGATAAAGAAAACTTTGAATAGCATGGCTATCCTTGACAGAAAGCTCAATAAAATTGGATTCGGCGTCAAGGAAGGCAACGATGGACTGCGCATACTGCGAGAAGTCATTACTCATTACATCCGATAAGGGAAGGGTGAACCAAGGCGATGGAAATGACGACTAATCAAGAGGTCCAAGCGAAGATCCGATACTATTATACCTCTCATCTACTCCAAATTAGCCGGAACAAACCAAATGATTAAGAAAGGGGTTTCGGGGCAATGTCGCATTGGATCAAGAGTGGCATTTGAATCTAAAGTTATATGGACACTCACCTATTCTGTAATTATAATTCTCATGATATGCATAAATCTTACGATCTTATTTTCTAACGTTTAAATCGTAGCGTACATGGACACTAGCTCTGCTGTGATTTATAATCCCTATGATATCTTAACCATAATCAAACCGTTTTTCTGGCTGTTGGGGGCGGGACTTTGACAAGCGATTTCGCTTCTCCCGCGACCCTTTCGGTCATGATACATGATACATGTTGTGTTGTGTTGAAATTGTCATGAAACGACTATACAATCATGCCGAACTAAAAAAAATGAAATTACATTTTAATTTGGCCCCATAAAGGCTGAACTTCATAACTGACAGGTACTCTATGGGTACTGACAGGTACTCTATGAATCAACTCCAATCGGTGTCTTCATGAGTTAAACCTACTGCCGTGAGGAGTCATGTCACCTGGTAATATTTTGATTCTACCGTCAGTTTTAGCGCTACGGTGGCAGTGAAAGAAAATGAACAAATAGAAATGTAACAATTACGAGAAAATTAAGCGATGATCACCAGTAAAAACAAAATATATAACGTGACACGTGAGATTCATGGTTTGCTGCCCGCTCCAAGCTAGAATGTTTAGCCAACTCCATACAGTAGTACAGCGAGCCATAGACACGCACCATATTTTCCAGTTAAATGTTTCAGCCAACTTAGATTAACTAGCAAACGACAGTTAATCTAACTAATTTACACAGCTATTTTACCAATCAAGACATGACTAAATCATGTGCCAGGTTAACAAACTAGGCAGCTAACGTTAGTGTCATCACAGCTAGTTATCACACCCATTTCTTGAGAATAAACTCGATTTAGAGGTTCAGTGTGAACTGAAGTTCAGGTTCCGAGTCTTCAACAAACACACTGCGAGTTAATGGGTGCAGAGCTTTACTATCCGAAGATAAACCGCAAATTTCAGTGAAAACAATGGAATTACCTCACAGCTCACCTTCTGCGCAGCCCAAGTCAACCGCTTGAAGTCGATTCAAATTCGAGCAACTCTGACATGATTGGATAAAACCGTGTGTACGTCATGAGCAATGTTGTATTTCTTCTCTGGTTTTTCTGAGTTATAAAGGATTGGGGTGAATTGTCGCCATCTATCGAATACTCCTGCTTTGGCAGCATGAAATGTACAATTTCGTCGTGCCTATGAATCCCGTTTTGAATTTGAATAAGTCTCGGAATAATTCATATCAGAATTCCGTTTAGTTGACTGACATTCGAGGTGCGCTTTCTCTAGTTTAGGTTAACGTTGTGAACTGCGTGCTAATACCCCAATATCACCATTAAGCCTCTATCGAACCAGCTGAGCAAGAGTAAGTAGTACTGAGCTGAGAACACGCTTTAATACTTTAATTGTTTAATCTCGGAATACAACCATAAGGAGTGTGGATTTAAGGCACTCGTGGAGAGAATATTGTTTGTAAAATAAACACAATCAAAATTATTTTACTTGTGTGAAATTTAGGGAACGTTATCCACTTAGGTGACGTTTTCTCTTAGCAGCGAACGTCTCTGCTGGTCTGCTTAGACTATATATACAGTCTGTATGTAAGACGTTGGTAAAAATTCCTGTAACGTTGTAAAAAGAAATGTGTGTGTAATATAATTTTCTTAGTCAATGTATGCTTGTAACCGCAAGAGAAAAGACAATGACCACTCAGGTGTTTGCTCATGTTGAATAATATCTGAGTTTCCTGACCCACGAATAACACAATGGTTTGACTTTGTATTTACTATAATTCGAAAGGAACTCACTCGAAAATAATTGCCTCTCGGTCCCATTTCAATTTCCACGAAATCACAGTAAATTACCCAAGATGACAATATTTAACAGTAAAAAATCAAATCCAAAGGGAGGAACACTCCTTATTGAATGTATGTCAAGAGGAAGTGTTACTTTACAGGCCTATTTACGAAAATCTTGATGAAATGAAATGCATGTAAAACATTTTTTAAACTGACTCTTATCTGGCTTGCATGTTCATGCCAATTTCTGTGATGGTAAAATAATCAAGTGACTGCAGTATTCAGCCGTGCAGTGGATGTGTCCCTGCAGACCAGCGATGGCGGAGCTCAGCTGGTGAATTGTCGAGTGAAAAGAAGCAATGATTGGTTTGTTGGCAGAAGTTCTCCCAGTTCCTCCATAATGTCCGTAAGTGTTGTGTATAATTCAAACCTCCCATGGCTAAGAATCACATTACCAGCACTGTAAATGGATTGAAATCCCCCCCTGAGATAGATCACATATTTAACACATGCAATATGTTGAACAAATGGTCTTTTAAAGTTTACTAATCTGGACTCTTCACACTTGGCTTTCCCTCAGCTGTTGCTCCGGGACTGCAGTGAGAGGGCCAGAGCCGTAATGGATCCCGTGTGAGCCGGGCCAGACCTGTTTCCGCACCAGCGGTAGACTGTAAGTAGAGAGTATTCCCACGTTGGTGGCATACCACTGCCCAGTGTGGCCCTGCCAGTCAGTCATGGCTGTAGTCCAGTGCGTGGGCGAGTGTGAAGTGCTCATAAGGTAGGCTACTGTGCATAGACTTTTTCTGCTCTTCCTAGCAGGGAGGAATTTCCTAAAAATCCCCATTAGTCAGCACTGCTGTCGATTGCCTGGCACTGAGCTGCAGTGTGGGCTGCAGATATTCAGCCACCTGGGGGCGCTATTGTCCTTTCTACTCACTAAATGTCAGCACGTGGGGTCTGCAGGAAGTCCTGCCTGTAATATTTGCATTCAGTACGTATGACAACATTCATCCCAGCATGCTTTGGAAATCCGTTTAAACTGGGCCTGCCCAGTTATGAGCATACAGTTGTTGTGCTCAGTCCAGTTTTACCCCCCCCCCCCCCACACACACACACACACACACACACACACACACACACAAACGCACGCACATGCACACACACAATCTCCAAACAGGTGCTCCATAATGATTAGAGCCTGAGTAATTAAGATCTGCAGCTCTTTATGTCATGCTGGAACATCCAGTGAAAGCATATTTGATGTGAAGCCCATTGTTGTTGAGATTTTAAGTTGTCAAAATTATTCAGTTAAATTTGAGAGGAACATACATTCATGTTGCCCCAAATGGACAGATTGTGCATCAATGCCTCACAGATGCCAGGAAGATCAGGTCAAACCAAGCAGTGGTGCTATTCTACCAATCAGCTGACATAAGTGGGTGAAGAACCATCATACAGTCATTGCCATAATGTATCCCAAATTGTGGTGTGTTTGTGTGGCCTGACCAAAGACCATATTGAGCCAATATAGCAGAACACAGTCACATCAGGCTATCTGCATCATTTTCCTAATCAGCTGAAATTGTTTTTAATTTCATAGTTATGAAACACTGGAGTAAGTGTTGCCTGTTGTTTCTTCTGTAACATCAGCTCAGGGCAGTTTTCTCTTCATATCTCTGTTTCTTTCTCATCAAAAACTGAGCCTAGATTAAATACGCAGGTTTTTACAACCACTTTCCTGATTTCCTGTCGACCTCTGAGCTTAACCCCTTTGCACAGATTTAGACGCCGGCATCTGTAAATTCCGAAATTTAATTCCTAAATAATTCTATAATAGAATTTCAAAATGTCTTGCGTCACTGAAGTTATTTTCCAGAGTCTCTGTGACACAGATACTGAGTTATAAAGCCTTAAATAGACTAATGTACAACAGGAAAAATTGGCATTATTTACATTCTGCGCAAAGGCAATCGGCCCGTACTTTCATGCTGTCCGTTGTTTTAACTAAAATTCTTGATAAAGGAAAGAATGACAGTGAACGGCTGTTTTGAATCATTTAACTGCAGTCTGATCTCGGATTGAACCGGTTTTAGTCTGTACAGGGAATCCGTTCTCTCGCATTTGGCTCACTCCTGCACCAGTTTGTGGCCTGATAATCAGCAATGCCGCAACAATTGCGAATTCAGCCTTTCTTAGACAATGATAATCTTCTAATGAACTGTTCATTTGGAATCCGAGTACAAAACCCAAAACCAATGAAGTTGGCACGTTATGTAAATCGTAGATAAAAACAGAATACAATGATTTGCAAATCCTTTTCAACTTATATTCAATTGAATACACTGCAAAGACAAGATGTTTAATGTTCAAACTGAGAAACTTTTTTTTTTTTTTTGCAAAGAATCATTAACTTAGAATTTAAAGGCAGCAACACATTGCAAAAAAGTTGGCACAGGGGCCTTTTTACCTCTGTGTTACATCGCCTTTCCTTTTAACGACACTCAGTAAATGTTTAGGAACTGAGGAGACCAATTTTTGAAGCTTTTCAGGTGGAACTCTTTCCCATTCTTGCTTGATGTACAGCTTAAGTTGTTCAACAGTCCGGGGTCTCCGTTGTCGTATTTTACGCTTCATAATGCGCCACACATTTTCAATGGATGACAGGTCTGGACAACAGGCAGGCCAGTCTAGTACCCGCACTGTTTTACTACGGAGCCATGCTGTTGTAACACGTGCAGAATGTGGCTTGGCATTGTCTTGCTGAAATAAGCAGGGGTGTCCATGAAAAAGACGTTGCTTGGATGGCAACATATGTTGCTCCAAAACCTGTATGTACCTTTCAGCATTAATGGTGCCTTCACATATGTGTAAGTTGCCCATGCCTTGGGCACTAATACACCCCCATACCATCACAGATGCTAGCTTTTGAATTTTGCGCCTATAACAGTCCGGATGGTTATTTTCCTCTTTGGTCCGGAGGACACGACGTCCACAATTTCCAAAAACAATTTGAAATGTGGACTCGTCATACCACAGAACACTTTTCCGCTTTGCATCAGTCCATCTTAGAAGAGCTTGGGCCCAGCGAAGCCGGCGGCGTCCCTGGGTGCTGTTGATAAATGGCTTTCGCTTTGCATTGTAGAGTTTTAAGTTGCACTTGCAGATGTAGCGACAAACTGTAGTTACTGACAGTGGTTTTCTGAAGTGTTCCTGAGCCCATGTGGTGATGTCCTTTACACACTGATGTCGGTTTTTGATGCAGTACCGCCAGAGGGATTGAAGATCATGGGCATTCAATGTTGGTTTTCGGCCTTGTCGCTTACGTGCAGTGATTTCTCCAGATTCTGTGAACCTTTTGACGATATTACGGACCGTAGATGTTGAAATCCCTAAATTTCTTGCAATAGCTCGTTGAGGAATGTTGTTTTTAAACTGTTCGACAATCAGCTCATGCATTTGTTCACTAGGTGGGGACCCTCGCCCCATCCTTGTTTGTGAATGACTGAGCATTTCAGGGAAGCTGCTTTTATACCCAATCATGGCACCCACCTGTTCCCAATTAGCCCGTTCACCTGTGGGATGTTCCAAATAAGTGTTTGATGAGCATTCCTCAACTCTCTCAGTCTTTTTTGCCACTTGTGCCAGCTTTTTTGAAACATGTTGCATCCCCTGGTCACAAGAGACAGTCATACATTAGATTATTCAAAGGACTCGCGCATTTTATGTGGTTTTGGATCCGTCGTTTTACGCACCGATTTATGGCCATTATTGCACAAAGCACGTGAAAGTCAGCTGAGAACGAAGTGGCATTTACGGTGGGGTTGCTTTGTTTGCCAGCCGTTCCTTTGCATAAAAAGCCGCGCAGGTGTTCGGAGGACTCGTTTCCAGGACAACCCGATCCCACATCCCCCTCGCGCAGTCTTTTCATGGAATCTGGCGGCCACCTCTCTTCCGCGGTCGCGAGCTTGTCCGTGATCGCCATCGTCCTGGCGCGCGGACCCGTCATCGCGGCAAAGTAATGGGACGTGGAGGTAGCGCGCCAGCCGCTGCGGTGCGCACCCGCGCTTCCTTCCTCCTGGAAAAAAACAAAGTTCCGCCGAACTGAATAAACAAAACACATGCGAAAAAAGTTTAAATGCACGTGTTTAATGACATGGTTTGCGACTGCCAGGCCATTTTGAGCCTAACTTAATTGCTATTTTACGATTCCAAAACTTACAAACTCTGACCTTTTTTGCCGGAAAAATGATTTCCTGCGGACAGTTCACTTTCTGGGGAATCATATGTCAGAGTTCACCACGAATACGGTCCTGCACTTTAAGTCTTGCAAGGACACATTGTGTTCATAAGTTTCGGCGGGGTTTTTGTGATTAATCTGGCCGAACGGATGGAGGTCATGTAGAATCACATTTCTAAGCTCAGCATTGTACTGTATACACTTTTCAGCTGGGTGCTATTAGCTGCTGTTGCGTTGCAGTGGTGAAGTATCCAGCGTGAGCGCCTGCCTTTTCCCATTGGATGCCAGCGTGGGCCCCTGTACCGCCAACACCTCCCACCCCCTTGCCAATAACCAGGAATAAGTCGATTACATAATGGACACTATTTTGTGAATTATACCAGCTTCTTCGCTCTTTTGATTGGTGTCACACAGTTTTATTCATTTACGGAATGACGTCGCGACTGGAGTATGCTTCTGGATTTATAACTGTCGATGAGGGTCTGTGTGACCTCTGACCCCATGGCAATTTGCTTTGCCTTAAGCAATGAGAGAAATGCAAAAACCAACAAATAAGTCAAATCTCAAGAAAGTATTATGAGGAGACTTAAAATGTAATTTTTTTTGCTAAATAAGACAAAAATATTAATGATCAGATAATGTCATTTCACTGATTTTGACATTTGCCACTTGTCTTGCAAACCGTAAACTTGAAACAGTCATGTTTTCTACCTGAGAAACAAACTCTAAAATAAGCCTTGAAGTTGCTTTAACCCTTTGAAAGGCAGGACTTTTTCTTTCAAATTCTTATTTGTTCTGGAACTCATCCATTTGAAGAGCAGATTTTTTTAATTTTCTGTGTCAGTGTTCTAGACCTCAGGCGCTCTGAGTTGTTGTATTGTTTATTGCATCAGCGTTTTGGCGTTCAGTGATGTTTCTGCTTGTGCTTCTGAAAGGGTTTGAAGCTGACAGCAGCTGCTAAAAAACAACCCTCTTCAGCAGTAAGGAAAGGTTCACTGTCCGCAGCGCTTGTCCATCCCCTGCACAAATAGCAACCCATTTATCGCAGTCAGTGGTTAAGCAGCAGGTATTTTCCGGAAGGATTTTGGCTGAACTGTTAGAGGTCTGTACCGCAGGGATGTGTCACTGTGTAGATATAGCATGCGATAATCGCAGCTACGTGTGCGAGTGTTTGTGGAACTGTGTGGGAGAGTCACTGTTAATGACGGCCCTCTGCACAGTCCCTTATCATGCTCCAGATTGCGGGTCAAATTGGCGTCAAACTCCGTAATCTGGGCTCTCGGTCTGGTGCAGCAGAACGTGCTGGAATCTCACACAGATCGGCTGTGTGCCTGGCTTAGACCTGGAGACCACTGAAGGCCAGGACACCTCTGGACCTTGACATTACCGAAATCTCTTAGTCTCATACAGAAACCTCCTTCATCACCGTGAAAACACTGACCACTGACTCTGACCACAGTTTGAACTTTCGCTTAAGGCAAACAATCAATGTTCCTCATTTTTTCTGTCCCGTCTGGAAAAATGACATACTCTTTGGGCTTTATAAATTTTGCGGCACTGGCATTTTTTTTTTTTTGTACAATGAAATTCAATTTCTGTGTAAGTTGAAATTGAAGGTCTGTAATTGTGAGGTCAGATCATGCGCGATCGAAAGGCTCATCATTCCTTCCACGAAGCACAGTCCATAAGTACTGGGACGGTGATACAGGTTGTGTTTGTTGGGTCTGTATGCTGTTCTCACTGGATTCAAAAACAGAAAATATGATGTTAAATCAGAGGCTGCTGGCTGTAATTAGTGGGCATTTGTGTCCATGTCCTGTGAATCATGTAGAAATTATAGCCTTTTTTCTGCAGACTGGCTGTCTAAATACTTATGCCACACTATAACTCCCTTTGATTTGGTGTCTCTGTTGCCCTCATCACATCCCTGCCTCTGATTGGATGGCGCCCGCTGTGGGGGGGGGCTGGGATGTCTCAGTGGCAGATGTTGGTTGCCGTGGTAATGCGCACGTCCTCTCCATAATCCTGGCTTTAGGGGTGCATTCCTCTGTTTCGTAAGGCCCCGCCAGGCTGCACATCTGTTCCGGGCTCGCGCCTCACTCCGACGACCTTGTGAAGGAGACATGTTCGCAGGGGCCCCCCTGTTCCCCAGATTCGGTGTGTAAATGTGGACATCTCACTGCACAGCCATTAGAGCGCAGTCCTCATGTTCACTGTGAGCTCTGACATCGATGGTTCTACAGCCATCTCGCCCCCTGTTTCACCTCCCTGTCTGCATCAGGGGCTTCAGGTCTTTTCCAGACAGGACCAGTGTGGGAGCAGGTTTGTGTCACAGCTGTGCAGCTGTGCACCTGACTCTGCTAGTCCACCCCCAGAGTCATTTTTTATTGACCTCTGGGCCAGAGTCTTGGTGAAGTGGTAGCGGGCGTGTGTGTTCCTGTTGTGTTTTCTTGTAGGTAAGCACTGGCCTAACACAGGTCATTTCTGATTATTATATCAATTTCAGTTCAAATTCCCTTGCTTATCGTGTGTGGAAGAGGCGGATTGGTTGATTGATCCTGTGATTTGACTTCCATCTGTTCTGAGCACTTTTTTTGTATCCGGTAACATGCTCAGCTTTGCTGTCTGAGAACAGGTTGGCCGTCCGCTTTCTATTTACTTTTGTCTTGATTATACAACTGAATCAATCACTAATGTCCCAGATGCCTGACAGGATGTCCTGAGGATTACAAAGGGTTCGACTAACAGGATGTAATCTTCCTACATTCGAGAAAATTCAAATATCATAGTAGAAATTTCTGCCAATTCCAATTGAGGAACAAAACAAATGAGACGCCGATACCCGAGCTCCAAAATGGAGTTAAATTTAGGAAGGTAAATCAAGAAATGCGAATAAACGCAAGCTCTCAATAAAGAGAAAATTTAGTCTCCGAAAGGGAGAGAACTGAACCAGCATAGAGACAGGGAAGTTAATGGTCTGACCGACAGAGGAAAACAGAACAAGGCAGGAGCTACATAGTGAGATGTGGTGAGAGCTGAACCAATGAAAGACCGAACTAATAATTGAATAACGGGTGAGCGGCGGGAAACTCTGCTGGCAGGCAGGTCTGACGAACTTCAGCTGGCGTTCGTCACAATATTACTCTCATATATGTTCTGTGATCATTAACTTGAGTAATTTGGGTGAAAAAACTAACAGCTGGTATGCAGTACTCGCAAAGTATAATTATTTCCATAAACAATTCATGAGTTACGTAATAACTCATAGGAGAAAGCCTTCCTGCGCAGTAAAATCCCCTCGCATACTGTACTTGTATTAGGGGGGAATAACACTTTTGAGAACATCCTGCAATATTCTGGTGTCCTCTAGAGGGCAGCAATAAGTAATTCTCATTTTTAGAATATGCGTGAGCGATGAACTTGCACCCTAGGAATGTTGTGCTTCGCAATTAATTCTTGAATGAATTTATTTAGGAAGCGCAGGGTGAGAAAGAGAGGGGGGAGAGGACAGGGAGAGCAGGAGAGGGGGAGGGGGAGGGAGAGGCCTGGTGAGAGAGAGATGGGAACGGAGGTGGAGAGTTGGTGAGAGAGAGAGAGAGAGAGAGAGAGGCACTGTAAGAGAGGGAGATGAAGAGATGAGAAGAGAGCAGGAGAGAGAGAGCTAGAGAAAAGGAGGGATGTAGTAAGTCAGACAGAAAGAGATGGGGAGAGGCTGTATGAGGTAAAAAATAAAAGTTCCAGAAAGTGTGTCTCCACATCTCTGATGGAGAGTAAAACCAATTTATCCTTTACTTCAACATCACATTCCCTGCAGCTGCAGGCAAATATTACCACCGCAGGGACACACTATATACCTGAGAGTACTCTCTCGAGGTCTATAGAGGAGAGGACCGGTGATTTGTGTGTGATCGAAAGGTGTGTGTGTGTGTTTGTGTGTGTGTGTGTGTGTGTGTGTGTGTGTGTGTGTGTGTGTGTGTTTGTGTGTGTGTGTGCGTGTGTGTGTGTGTGTGTGTGTGTGTGTGTGTGTGTGTGTGTGTGTGTGTGTGTGTGTGTGTGTGTGTGTGTGTGTTTGTGTGTGTGTGCGTGTGTGTGTGTGTGTGTGTGTGTGTGTGTGAGTGCGTGTGCATGTGTGTGTGAGGGAGTGGCTACCAGGTGTGCTTGTCTCTTGCCCGGTGCATTCTGGGGTTGTCCCCTCAGTGTGTCTCACCAGAACTACCCCCCCCCCACCCCCAGCCTGTCCCTCTGCTCTGGCGCTCACTGCTTTCGATATCAGAGCAGATGTGGTCCAATGAAGCTCCTCTTAACCAATAGTAGCTCCCAGCCAACATGGTTCATGGTTCATTCCCACAGTTTTGCTGCAGTAGTGTTATGACATTGACAAAAAAATCTGGTTACATCATTAGATCATTTTAGTTACATAACAGCGTGGCAAAGATAGACTGTTCAGCCCAACAAAGCTCGCCATTTTCCCATCACCAAGTTTATGATACACTTAGGGAACTTAGGACCAAGATACACTCTATAGCACCGAGTAAAAGCCTGGTCTTCAAAACCCTCGGAGTCAGTGCTTCCACGACGTGACCCAACAAAGCTATTCCTCGCTGCGACCAAAAATGAAATGCTTGCTCACATACCTCTTACTAACCCCTATACTCATCTATAACCCTTGGTTCTGCAAACAGAGCTCAACCTAAATAATATTATGTTTTTCACTTTGTTAATTCATTTTATCTCCTTAAAAGCATCGATCAGATGTAGAGTGGTAAGGCTGAAGAGATTTCCTGCTGGCTGAAGGAGGGGCTTTAGGGGGCGGAGCCAGAAGGCTGGGGAGCCAAGCCCTACAGCTCCCTGATTGACAGTTGCCGAGGGGACGGCGTTCCTTGCAGCACATGGCGCACGTCGCAAGGAACACAAGCCAAGGCCAAACCACCGCCGCTGGCCCCCCCACCGCGTCCCACCTCAGTCCACTTTCCTAACGGTTACCCATCCTGCCCTTTAGCTCTCGCTGAAAAGAAAAACAGCCAGAAAGATCTCCAGTATCACCATGCAATACTGCGTTCTGTTTTATTACTATTATGATTACATTAACCCTGAGACCAACCCCCTAATTTAGCCTTATTCCGAGAAACTGGACCACAGCGCGCATGGAAAATTACTGGTGTTCGCTTTCGCCAAAATTACTGCCCTTCTCTGCCAAGCTTTTATCAAGCGTGGTGGCTAAATGTGCATAAATATATGTGCCTAATATAAACATGAACTGATGGGATATGTGTTCTGGCTTTGCAGTCTGGGGCCTCTGCTTTTCAATGGAAGTTCGACCACACGCTTCATTTGACTTGTTTATGATCCGACAGACTCAATCCTGTCTGAGGAAAAGTGGAGGGCTGTGACAGTTCCGCCGTATTTTGGAGAGATGTTAGCATGTATTAGGTCAGATAAACAGAATACCTGTCTGGATCCTGGCTCGGGCCAGTGGCACCGACAGGGTTCACTTTGGGTCCGGTTTATTTTTTGAGGAATCAGATATTATTTAACTTTCTGTGAAAAGTAAGTGGAGTCAGGTGTAAAACACACAGATGAGGTGTTGCTGATCTGGACCTGGTGCCTTTTGTGGGCTCTCTGCTTCTTTTGATTGACCTAGATGGCCTGGAATGACCTGGTTTGATGATGGATGGATGGATGGATGGAGAGACTGGCGGTTGAGTTAGCATTGTGTCCCACACTGCGTGCTCCTTTGCGAGCGGAATCGGGGGATCGGGGGATGGAATCGGGGGATGGAATTGGGGGATGGGGGGATGGAATCGGGGGATCGGGGGATGGAATCGGGGGATGGGATCGGGGGATGGGGGGATGGAATCGGGGGATCGGGGGATGGAATCGGGGGATGGGATCGGGGGATGTGGGATGGAATCGGGGGATGGGGGGATGGAATCGGGGGATCGGGGGATGGAATCGGGGGATCGGGGGATGGAATCAGGGGATGGGGGGATGGAATCGGGGGTTGGGTCGGCTCTGTGTGCCTCTAATTAAAGTGGTGTCACAAAAGGAGCCGGAACCAAGTGTCCTCTGTCTCCTTGAGGTGATTCTGAGGTGCTGTGGGGTTCTGCTGGGAGAGGTCAAAGGTCAAGCTAAGATTTAAAGTCCCCCGTCCTGTGGCCTTTGCTCTTTCCCCTGAAATCGCTACGGATGCCCCGCCCCCGCCAAGCCCTCGTCCATCGCCCTCGTACCCCCTTTCTTCTTCTCTGTGCATCTGCGCCGCGTGTCACTGACTGCGCTCACAAAAATGTCTCCACCTCCACCTGTTCTTCGCTGCCACTTCAGCCTCACTCCAGATCTTCCTCCCATATCCTTCGCTTTCCTTCTCCATCATCCTTCTCCAAGTGTCCTTCAGTCTACCTTTCCTTCTTTTGCCTGGTGGAGTCCATGAAAGCATCTTCTGAGGTCCTCTCCTTTCTCTCGCCGTAACACGTGACTGATCCACTTCCACCTTATCATATCTGTAGCAGATGGCATTTCTGTCGCTGCTTTTAAAGGAGAATTCCGGTGTGAAATTGACTTAGGGTGTATTGAAACATGATAATGAGTACTAACCTTTGTCGAATACCCCACCTCCATACACACGCAACATTTCGAAATACATGGCTTTTTAGCTGAGGCTCCCAACAGGCTTACAATGGTAGTGAATCGGGCGTAGCGTTGCCATGCAAAGAAATCACTATTTTTTTCATCATTAACGAGGCTCAAAGTAGCTCCAAACTTCAATACTAGAATTCTGAGGGCCCTGAGATTTAAAACGAGGCACTGAGAACTTTGAAAATGCACCGGTAGTTTATTAATTATGCAAACCTAACCTTGAGGTAGTTTCCAGTCGCCTCCATCTTGAAAGTCACAACAGGCTGATTGACGAGAACGAACAAATAGGAAGGATAGGGGAATAGATTGCAATCTAATCGTTCATGCTCATCAATCAAAAGTATTTTAAGCAATTTCCTTGAGAATCTGTTGTGAAATTCATTGAACTCATCACCTTCCCTTGGACTGACCCTCCAACACTCCTCTCCATACACCAGCACTGATGACACATGACATCGACATATCCTTAACTCCACCCTTCTGCTATACTGATTGGGTGCCCACACTTCCGCAAGCTTATTAAATGCTGTCCTTGCCTTTGATATATGACTTTACCCCCCTTTGCTCATTGTAAACTGGCTGAGGGTGCCATCTCATTAGCTTACTTTAGCCACCTTTATCCAAAGCTTAATTATGATTTATTTATCATATGAAGGATGTGTAGGTCTGTATCACGACTCTGAATATGACCCACTACCACTAGTTACTTCATCGGATGTATTTTGTATTGCACTTAAAATATTCCATATTACCTTTGATAGCAGAATATGTTTGATCAGATTTTTGATGTCCTTTTGGATTCCTATACCCCAGTTTAGGAGCCTCAAGTTTAGAGCCGCTATGGTCTAAGTAGAATTTATATGTACTGTGTGATTTTCAGCTACTGCGAGGTGTCGAAGCAAGTTTCCACTTTGTTTTTTTTTTTCACATAAATTTGTGTACTGCTGGCACATTTTTTGACAACTTTGCTTTTGTAAATGCAGCTTTTCCTTGAGGTTAGCATGCAGAATCTCACCGGGCCAAGAGTTGGCCCCAGAGGAACACCTCAGCAGTAGGGAAGCCAGTGGAGAGATTTAGAACCAGTTGCATATCATCATGGTCAGTGTCCGCAGATATGCGAGAGATTTTGGTTACGCAGGCACATGGAGTTCAGGAGTGACGAATCAGTTACTGTTTAAGTTGAGATCAGTGTGACAGTATTAATGTCAAAATAGAGTCTTCTAAAATTAAGTTTTTTGCTTTGAACAGGTCAGGAGTAAATTATACTGATCAGTCGAGGCAGGGTGATTTAATTTTTTGGCAGGCTGCTGGAACTGGTTCGGTGGTATTGAAAGGGAGTCTTAGATCCTCTCCGTCGTTCTCAATGGTCCTGGAATCGCAGGAGTCGATGGCTGGTGATGATGCCCCATGTGTCGCTGTGCTTTCATGTTTTCAGTCTGTGAAAGCAGGAGCTAACAGAGAGTCTCACGCCCAGCAGTTCTGCCAGGCTCCTCATGACACCCCTGCACTCTTGCTCTTCCCAGCCGCTTCCCATTAAAAACAATTGACTGACTGCAAAATGATTTTCACATGCTGAGATGCCAATAGTCTTATCCTGTTGAACCTTGTCAATTTTGCTGTTGACATCTTCTGAAGTTGCATCCAAAGATGCGCCGTGGGCCGTGTGTGGGCAGATCCCTCCACATTGATCAATTATTTGTTCATGACAACTTCTTGAATTTATTTTGTTCCCATTAAACATAACATGTGGTTAGTGCTGACATTAAGTCCACTGAATTTAACGCGGAGGGAGTACAAGACCAGTGCTGGCTGAATTTCATGGGTTTGTCTTAATTGGTTCACCCTTGTCCTGTTAAAATTAAGGACACGTTTGGCCTGGTGTCTGTTTTCTGTTGGCTCAGCATGTGTGGTTTGTTCTGTACAATCGATGTCACTCAATCCTGCCTGAATATAGACAGAAATAATAAAACAAGACCAAATTGCTTCAAACCCTTGCATGTATAATGTTCTCACTGCATACAGACAACATGGTCTGTGTAGCTCGGCATTAATCTCAGGCTTCACTGAGACCTCTGTCTGACCGGAGACTGCAATCTCTTTGATGACTCATGGTAGTCTTTTCTAGACCTTTCTGTAATTGTAGTTCTCTGCAATATTGTGGGTAATCCTTAGTTTAGTGTGATTCTACTTGTGGTATCTGCAGTGCTGTCAATGCCTACTGGTCATGTGCTTTAGAACTTGAATTATGGACGTCTGCAGTCCCGTGGTTCACTCGTTTTTTTAATGCTCTAAATTTCTCTCAAACTTGAAATCTGCAAATCAGTAGAAGGCGAATTGTTATGTGTTCTAGATTTCTCTTAAACCCATGAAGTCCGCAGGCCAGTGGTCATTTTTTTCCCAAAACATCTTGAACTTGAGAGGTCTTCAGTCCTGCCCAGGTGAAAAAATACTATACTTGAATCATACTTTTACAGACTGTATTAAGTATGGTGTATGTTTTTTTCGCCCCCTTTATGTGTAATTAAGTGTGCTCAAGTTGTCATTGAATACTACTTGTGTACTACTTCAGTACACTTAAAGTGTACACTTTCTAAAAGTATTTATTAAATATATTACTTTTTGTGCTTAATTTGCAAAAGTATATTTGTCATAACTTTTTTATGCAACAAATATACTTTTAATATTATTAAGTGTAATACTTTTTCACCTGGGTGTGCATCACTAATGGCTATATATGTCTAGATTTCTCTGGTATTTCAGAATTCCTCAGTCCTGTGCATTACTAATGGGTATATGTTCTCGCTCTGTGGTTCCCATAGTCGGTCCTGGGGACCCACTGTGTCTGCTGGTTTTTCTCCAGCCACAGTTATGATCCCAGAGTTTTAACAAGCTGTTCATTTTTTAATTAGTTTCTTGTCAGATTAGAGAGATGATTTATCCCCTTAAACCACATTACGACAGAAATGACGATGCATTCCATGAGATTTCAAAGCCCAACATTCATATACAACCCCAGTTCTGAATAGTTGGGACAGTGTAAAATGTGAATAAAATCAAAACGCAATGACTTTCAAATCACACCAGCCTGTTTATTGACATAGGATCCTATTAACATAGGAAATGTTGAAACTGAGAAATTTTACAATTTTATCCACAAAATGAGCTCATTTCAAATTTGATGGCTGCTACAGGTCTCAAAAAAGTTGGGACAGGGGCCTGTTTACCATGTTGTAGCATCCCCTCTTCTTTTCAACACAGAGTGGAGGCGTCTGGGCATTGAGGAGACAAGTTTATTGAGTTTAGCCATTGGAATTTGATCCCACTCTTGTTTAATACAGGCTTCCAGCTGCTGGAGAGTTTTGGGTCTCCTTTGACTGTCTTTTTGTTTAATTATGGGCCAAATGTTCTCAATTAGTGAAAGATCAGGACTGCAGGCAGGCCATTACAGCACACGGACTCTTCTACTATGAAGCCATGCTGTTGCAATAGCTGCAGTATGTGGTTTTGCATTGTCCTGCTGAAATACTCAAGGCCTTCCCTGGAATAGATGTTGTCTGGAGGGGAGCATATGTTGCTCTAAAACCTCTCTAAGCCTCTCTTAGACATCCCTTTTATAGCCAATCATGTTACACATCTGATGCCAGTTAACTTAATTACTTGCTAAATGTTCTTTCAGCTGATTCTCTTATATATTAATAGCTTTTTTAGCCCTTATTGGCATGCGTCCCAACTTGTTTGAGACCTGCTGCAGCCAGAAAATTTGAAATAAGCTCATTTTGTGGATAAAAATGTAAAATGTCTCTGTTTCAACATTTGAAATGTTATCTATGTTCTATGGTAGATAACATATTGGCTCCTGTGATCTGAAAGTCATTGCATTTTAGTTTTATTCACAATTTACACTTTGTCCAAAATATTTCGGAATTGGGGTTGTAGTTTATTTTGATGTATTCCAAGTAAGCACGCCAAGCCAAGGTAGTAATATGATTTATGTGATCAGATGCAGGACTGCGTTCAGTCAGTTGTCTGGTGACTCGGGTTCTGAATGCAGGTGTTGAGGTTCTTTCCCAAAACCAAACAAGTGACATTTGGCTGGTTTCATTCCTTCTTATTATGATCTATCGTGTGCTTCATCTTTGAATTCTTAATTGCCTAATAACTGTCAGGGTTAATGACCTTGGGTCCGCAATTTTATCCATTAGAAGCCAATTTGTAGATTCATGTGATCAGTTGCTAATTTCCACTTTCTTTATGTTAGAGACATAATTTCCAATTTAGCATAGTATGTAATATTTTTCATCGTGACCATTTTTGACATGGTTTAAAAGGATAAATATTATGTACGAACAAGAATAGTGTAATTAAGAACAATTAACAACTCATTAGCACTCTAAGATTGGAGCTGTGGTTGAAACGAAAACCGGCAGACACAGTGGGTCCCCAGGACCGAGTTTGTCAACCACTTTGGCACTGGAGAAGTCTACGGTCTTGTGGATCACAAATGATTTTGTTTTAGATCTCTCTTGAATCTGAGAAGTCTTCAGTCTTTCGAATACGTTTTGGTTTTAAGACGCTGCCACAAAATACCCCTAATATTGTAACATCCCCCAAACCCCTGGGTAACAGCTTTCAAAAATGTAAAGAAACTTTAGAGGGTTTCAAAAGAGCCGCCTCTTTGTCTGACACCCTAAAGACACTGGGAGGATTTTAGAGAATTTTACAGACAGCTCGGCTGGTTAGACACAGTGTGTGTACCATCTTTGGCTCGGGGCCGCGGGGAGCATGAAATTAATGCCAGGCTAAACTGAAACTCTCGCCAAAACCCTGCAAGGACATTGAGAAGGCATGTATTCATTCCAAAGTCGTCTTTTTTTGTTCCGTGTCACTGTGTTTCAGTTTGCTGTCGAAGCTCTCTCATGCTTGACTGACACTGAAGATTATAGTGTACTTAGGCAACGATTCAATCAACATTTGTCCCTAATTCTGACTTAAAAGTATTTTTTTTTCACTTTCTTCAAAAACAGCAGGCCGTATGAAATTTTTAGACTGATGAAATTCTCGGTGAAGTGAAGGGAAAAATGTTTGCATTT
Source organism: Gymnothorax reevesii (assembly GCA_029721435.1). NCBI lineage: Eukaryota > Metazoa > Chordata > Actinopteri > Anguilliformes > Muraenidae > Gymnothorax > Gymnothorax reevesii. The sequence continues at coordinate 6,391,258 of CM056574.1, read as the reverse complement.
AATAATCAAAGACAATGTGTTGGAAAAAATGTTGAATCAATCAAGGCCGGCGGCTAGACTTCAGAGCTCTTGCTCTCTGTTCCCTCATTCCGTGCTTAATTGCTGTAAAACTTTTCCCTGAAGCTTACATTTTTGTGGTCGCAGAGATACCTTTGCCCATACCATTCGCTGGAAGTTTGGCTTTATCTTCTATTACGAATTGAGATTTTTTCCAGGTTTTCATAAACTGGCTTATTGATTTTTTTTCTGCTTTTGAATTCCTTGTAGAAAATGTTCATTGTGACTGTATTACAGCTTGGTTTGAGAGCCTGTCTGGCTGACGGTTCGCTGCCAGCTTAGACTATAAGCCTGGCCTTGTGGTCAGGATTTTTGACTGAAGATTAGAGCTTCAAGGTCCAGTGTAGCCTCTGTAAGATCAGTGCAGCTGTTTGGCCCTTAAGTGTGGCCCTTAACTCCACATTGCTTTGGAGAGAGTTGGCCCCTGCTTTTGCTGTGGATAAACAGGCCCTCTAAGAGACTTCTTTAGTGCTACCTGGACCGGCTGCCTGGTAATTTTATGCACAGTATACACGAGCGCGCTCAGTTGTGCTGTGGTGTGTCGTTTTTATAGAGAGACATCAGGGCTCTCGCTGTGCTGAAGAGTGAGTTTATATCCTGGTGTTTATAACGCCCTTTTAGGGAGCATCAGTTTCTTCCATCCTTGATTACCGGCGGGAGGTGAGGGTGTAGACGGTCTTCAGGTTTTATCGCTCTTCCTGTGCGTTTTAACCCTAAATACGGAAATTCAGGAATGCCCCTCCCTAACTCGTATTGATAAGACCACGCCCAACTGATGTAGAAAACCACGCCCCTCTCAAGTCAATTAGGTAAAGATCATGCCAACTTTCATTAGCGATGCGAAAGACCACCTTCCTCATTAATTATGTAAAAAAACACACCTTCTGTCATCAGTGTTATGAAAGGTCACACCCCTTTTTCTTTCACTTACTCGGTAAAAAATACACCCGCTTTTAGAAATGTTGTAAAAGACCCCACCCATTTTTCAATAATAAGGTAAAAAGCATGCACTCTTAGTGTTGTCAAAGACCAGGTCTTTTTCATTAAGTGCGTAAAAGACCACGCCCCTGTCTTACTAATTTGGGCAAAACACTCCCTCATTCTTTAGTGTTGTAAAAGACCACGCCCCTCTGCCATTAATACTATGAGACCACGCCCCTCTCAAATTAATTAGACTAGTGAATTACCCGTGGCGTGCAAAAAATTGACCTTTGACCCCAGTGACCTTGACCTTTCAAAAAACCAACCCCTCAAGGACAATTCCAGGGACAACCTACATAGACCCACCATGTTTGGTGAAGATCCGTCAGAGGACCTCGGAGGAGTAGGGGAACAAACAGACAGACAGACAAACAGACAGACAAACGTTCCTCAAATTATAGTATGATTATAAAGACCACATCCACTGTCATTCATGGATGACCGCGCCCTTGTCTCATGAGTGTTGTAGATGATCTCACCCCTCACTCATTCATCTAGACCACATCCACGCAAGTTCTTTCGCTGATTTCAAAACAGTGAATATGAGATTGCAGTAGAGACTGTCGGCATGAATTTGTGGAGCATTTAAGTCAGTTTTTTATGACTACTGTTTTACAAACCTACATACAAACCTCACTATTTTGTGAATAACTGTTGTTGGCAATACTGTTACCCCCTTCTGACTGCTACAGCGATGAATGCTCTCCGAGTCGCCCCCCAGAGGCAGGGTGAGCCGGGGGGCTGAGCTGGAGCTGCAGGCCGATTACCCAGCATCCCCCAGTGCAGCAGGTGCAGGATTGGTGAGCCGGGGAGAGGGGGGTTGGGGGGGGGGGGTTTGTGCCAGATGTGAGAGTTTGGGGTTTAGGGTTGACTGGGATCTGTATGGGGCTGTAAGGAGGTGGGAGCTGCTATTGTGCTGTTAAACGGAGGATTGGGATGAATTTACAGTCGTCTGACAGGCCAGTTGGCAGGGCTCCCACAAACAGGAAGGAGGTACCCCCACCCCCAAAAACACCCTCCCATCCTACCACATCATGGCTGCCTCGCACAGTCCTGCTCGCAGGAAATCTGGTATGAAAGGTCGCTATTGACCACGCCCACCTGGGCCTCTATTTGCCCACTTGGCAACCGTTGTCAGGGAGAAGGAGCGCGGCCCCCATGGCGGCATCGTTTCACTCTCTTGCCAAGATGGCTGAGAAACTTTGCCGAGCGCCGGCACACGGTGCACTTGTGAGATACGACCCTGCGAGACCAGGCCTGGCCCTGAATACTGCGACTGGCGTCTGTTTCTCTCTGAATCAGGGCTGTGACTGACGGCACCGGCCACAGAGCTGTAATTTACCCATTCCTGTCGCTCGGAAGGATGATGGCTGATGAAATGAGCGAACCTTATCAGTAGTGAGAGACGAACGCTCTCCCGGGATTTCACTACCCATTTCGGTCTTCGACATCCGTCACAAATCTGGCTCCTCCCCTCCGCACGCAAATACAGCGAGTCTGGGCGTGTGCAGATGATCATGTTTGTATCGTAACCCTGTGAAGCTGTGACATCAGGAATGCGATGAGAATATTCTCACATGAACATTCTGCACCTGAGGATTTAAAGTGCACCTATTTTGTGACTTTTCACTGATCGTTCTTGCATTCTTAAACTCTACGAAAAAGGGTTTAATTGCGTCATTGTTAAAAATCACTTGAGTTTTCCCATGCATGCCAATTCTGCAGTACCTGTCTGAGGAACGCTCTGTTGAGTCCTGCCCCCGCCCTCCCGAAAACCCCAGCGTGCTGTGATTGGTCCACCATTTGTGTCCCTTGTCACGCCCCTTACCATAAATGGATTTCCGTTTTAGAAATACACATCGGTTAAGCCCTGCGGGCGAAACCCACTTGATTCAAGGGCGTGCCAAACTGTCCGCTTAGTGCAAAAATTCAAATGGTGACATCACCAGTTGCTGAAAAAAATGACCAGAAGCGATTGGGACGTTTCAGTCAGCTCTCCAGCAGTGTGTTTTGCGGCGGAGAGCACTTCCTCTGGAGGTGACTTCGAGTTGCTTTCTGACACAGACCTTTTCAATGCGCATAAAAATGATACGATCCGAGCTACAATATTGAAATATGAAAAACCATAATAGGTGCACTTTAACAACTCCATTTCTGATTGAAAGCGATTGAATTCTTGGGCACAGATTCAGAAATTTGGAGAAAAAAAAAATTAAACTTCCCTAATTTTTGTGACATCATATTCATCAGCTGCATATATTTTGGATTCATGCACCAATTACAATTCCAGTTTAATAGTAAAAATGCATTAGGTGCACCATTTTCTTTGATCTTTTAATTCAAAATGTATTCTAATGTGGAGGAATTTGTGTTTGTTTTGAATATCACTGCCAGCTCTGTTTGTTGAAACCAATGAATGATTGTGACTCTGCTTTCGCTACTCAGTTGATTTCATTATTCGTTGGGGGCCCTTTGCGGGGGAATGTACTGCCGCTAATTTACAGCTGGGTGGTGTGGAGCTCTCGGAGTTTCAGGTATTTAAAGGGTTATCATGATAATGAGTGCAGACTTGAAGGTATTTAAGCACACCTGTTCCTCAATCTCTGTGAATGTGTGTGCATGCAGTTAAAAGTGGGCCAAAATTTGCAGCACCCATACACATGTGCATGCGCACACACACACACACACACACACACACTCTCAGACAAATGCACATGTGAAACTCTTCATCAGACAGCAGTTGGGATTCATAATAAACAGACAGTTACTTATAATGGATGTTAAGAAATGACTTTAAAAGATGTATGAAAAAATGGCCCCTGAGGAAAAATCTGCTCTGTCAGGATTGTGGGGTCACATGCTTGCTCTCAGCGAATCAGAGTTTAGCGGTCGCTGCCGGCCTGTTATAGGTTGCAGTCCTTCTTGTCACGGTAATGAGCTCTGAAACTGACAGGTGTCCTTGTTTGTTTTTTCATTCAATGATGAGAGCAATTATACCCACATGGAGAATCGTACGTTGTGTAACGTTAGTGTAGACCCCCGCACGACTTCATGATCTAAGGGAGAAACTGGAGACCAGTCAGGTATTAACAAACCAACATAAAAACAAATTAATGAACCGGAAAAACATTCTGGTGTTTTGTTTATCGGTGACGGTCCAGAGAACTTGAAAGAGGACGAGCGTTCTTGAGTCTCAGCGAAGCTGAAAGCTGAATTGAGTCTGGCTTTTGCACGCTATCGCCCAACAGACCTGGAGGTTATCAGGTCTACTGCCGCCTGGCTGTCAACCATTTTAGGTGTGAGATTAAAAAGATGTGGTTAGCATGGGTCTGCACAGTTAGCCGAGCCTCCAGTGCTGATACGATTGATCACTGCAGTTACTAATCGATAGCAATGGAGAATTTCTGGAGTGAGGGAACTTGGAACTTGCTCTTAAAAGGGGTGAATTCTCTTGCCCCACAGAGCAAAATCGACACCGCGAAATAAGCTCTGAAGGAGTCCTTTTAACTTCTGATGCTGTCCACCTTTCTGTTCTAGTTGATTTAACGCTAGCAATTTTCCTTTGCTGGACTTAGAGGGAAATTCTGAACAGTTCTGAGCTGCATATCAAAGACCAGGAGCCTTATGGGAAAAAAAAAACACTGACACTGAAGAGTGAGACTCGTATCTTTGGTATATAACTTGAGGTCTCCTGGGATTCCTGGACTGCATGGTTTTGGGAAGTTACAACTTCTGTTTAAAATTTCATCCAGAAGAATGAAAACTCGGAATCATACACACAAATATTAAGCGGTACAAAGCATCTCTCCAACAGCAAGGGATGAATCAGCTTTATTCCCATATTGCCTGTGGATATTTCCTTTTTTCAGCTCAGCAGCTCGGTTCAGTTTCTTTTTTATGGGGTCAAGGTTTTAGCGTCGGCTGGAGAGAAGCCGTGCCTTTGTTTCCTTCAAGAACCTGAAGTGTCTGGTACAGATCCGCTGTTTCACTGGAGCTTTGTTTGGGAGATTTTTAAAAATTAAACTCGAAGGGAACTCTGAAGGCTGCATATCTCCGGCTGCACCATTGTTGCTGACCTTTTTTGGTGATGTTGACCATGACCTTTGACCCCAACATGCGAAAATCTAATAACCTTTTAGTGTTGTCAAATGAAAACTTCTCAGAAAGTTTGATCAGAGCTACTTTTTCAGTTCCTCTGCTTTCAAACAGACAGACAGACAAACAAACAGGAGGGAAAACAGAACCGTTCATCCAACTTCTTTGGCTGAGGTGAAAACAGTCTGAATACACGGAGGTCCATTAGTATTTGGACAGTGACACAGTTTTAAAGGGCTGTGGGTTTTCCTGCGTGGTTTGATCTAACCTCAGGGTTCAGCTGAAGGCCGTAAAATGCCTGTAATTCCTGTGCGATTAATTGCAGGAATTGCAGTGCTTTCAAAATCGCCTCACTGCTTAAATTCACAGGCAGCTTCCCCTCAGAGGTCAGGAAGTGTCTGGACAGTGAATTAATTTTGAAGGGCCGCAATTTCTCAGCGTGGACGTCCTCGACCCCAATTTAAGGCTGACAGTCTACACTGATGCATTTGCAGTCCGATGGAGTGAATGTGTGCAAAACGCTGTCCTTTAAAATGAAGATACATTCTGACCTCACTTTGCATTTCTAAGTGTATTTCTGAGGGCTGGATGAGACCTTTTTCTTTTGTGGCTGGGGGTGGGGGGTGTCCGTGCTCTCTTGCACCTGTTCAGAAGCTTCATTTGACCTGTGAGTCTGTTCTGGCTCGGGGGGGGAGCCCACTCAGCGAATCACCAGTTTGGCTCTGTAACAGCGAGGGCATTCTGGGCTCCGGTTACTCGAATTCCACCCCCCCACAAACATGCCGGATCATCGTCCCGCGTCCGGCCGGCCTCTTCGCATTCCGTCCCGGAGCGGCCCTCAATCGATTCCGAATTTCCCGGCGGATCAACATTCACTAAATGTGCCCCTGTCCTCTCAGGGAGGTGGGAGGGAATTAGACCCAGGAACCCCACCCCCCCCTTTCGACTCTCAGTATCCCCCTGTATCGTGGCGCTGAAAAGTCTACAATCTCTGCACAACATCCTCCAGACTTACATCCCACCGCTGTGGAATCATGGGCATCCACGGAGGTAATGTGTTTTTCTGAGAGTGAATTCAGCGTGAACCCGGCCACCGAGTGTGTAAGGCCTAAACATAAGCCTGGTGAGGAGGGTTTTAGTTTAGGTTTTCAAGCTTCTGATGAACCCTGTTGTTCGTTCAGAGACCTTAAAGTCCAGCTTCTCAGTGTATCAGATGGAGACATCAGACTTAAACAGGAATGGTGCACATTCTGGGTAATACAAAGGAACTGGGATTTTAAGCTGGTCAGGGCAGGTCTTTGATCTGTTGGCATTGGACATGACTGCTGGAACCATGGCTGGATAACTGGATGATGAGTTTTTGGCTGATATTGTGGGCTGCACTCGATGTTCAGCTCAATATCCACAAGAGGAGCTAAACGTGACTCAAGCCAGATTTACCAGCTCAGGCTGGTTTAAGATGTAATTTTCAACTGCCAAAAAAAATGAACATATGAATTGAAATTGAGAAAAAAAAATTATAAATAGAAATAGTAACAGGTAAGTTAAGCACATTAGTAGCAGGTGATGTTTGCGCATTGATAAGAGGTTAATTTCAGTACATTGGATCAGGTTATGTCAGCACACTGGTAAAAATTTTATGTCAGCTAATTGGTAACAGCTAAGTTCAGCACATTGGTGATGGGTAATTTCAGCTCAATGGTAATAGGTAATTGCATCAAATTGGTAATTTCTGACCACAGGAAAGGGGTAATTTCAACTTTTAGTAAGAGACAATATCAGCACATGGATAACAGGTCGTTTCTGCACATCGCTGATTGGTGATTTCAACACATTGGTAATGAGTAATTTCAGAATATTGCTCCTGATAATTTCAGCTCAGCAATTAGTAATTTCAGCACATTGGTAGTAGGTAATGTCATCACATTAGTAAGCAGTCATTTCTGCACGCTACTAAAAGATAATTTGAACACATTGGTGATAAATAATTTGCGCACATTGGTAACAAGTAATTTTAGCACATTGGTAATGGTTGATGTCAGCACATTGGTAACAAGTTATTTCAGTTCAGTGGTTGTGAGTAATATCATCACATAGGTAGCAGGTCATTTCAGCACTTGGGTAACAGGTAATTTTGCACAAGACAACCTTCGCCGTAGACATAAATTAAAATTTCACTGAGATCACACATTTAGGCCTACCTGTCCTGCCGTCAGGCTGATAAGAAGAACCAGGGGTGGAGTTTTATTTCCTCTTTGGTTGAGTACCAGCCAATCAGCAGTGCTCTGAATAGCCTGAATGCGCAAATGGTCAAACTTATCTGCTCACTGCATTTATCGCAGATTTTCCTTTTGACTGTGACGGAAAGGCATGCGACAGAGGTCAGGCGGCTGGATTTTAGCCCCTGATGGTGCAGCTTACACTGAGGATGTGGCTAATGCTCTGGTGACTGTACACTGAGACACCTGGAAATCACTGCTGGGAGACTGGCAGAGATGTCAAAAAATATTGAGTAGCAGCATATAAACCGCCGGTCCCACGGCTCGTAACGAACATGCTGGTCGTGCTTTACAGGCTGCATCAGCATACACCAATGAGTCGTGCCAGCGCTGCGGAAAAAAACTGCAGGGAGAGAAAATTTTCCTCTGGCAGGAAGGGGTTAACTGAGATGTGAAACAGCTGTGCAGATCCGGCTCTGGCCGCACGGAAAAGCATCTGACTTATCGGCCCCTGCGCCGTTTACCCGAGCGATTTGTTCCGGGCAATTTGAAGTTGGATTTTCACCAGCTGGGTAAATGTGGCCTGAAAACCATTAAGGTGGGCAGACCTGCGCGCGGCATCAAAGCGTCCGGTGCAAACGTCTCGATCTCGCGAGCGCGATTGACAGATGTGCGCGAGCTGAGGGTCTTGATCGGCGGCTCGGATTAATTAGGCCTCACTGGCTCGCGCGGTGATCAGAATTACTCCGACCCCCGGTTTGAATGTCAGTCGTTATACCAGAGCCTTACTGCACTCATAACAGCCCTGCTACTGCACAAGCGATTGCACTGCCGGCCGGGTCTGTAGCCCTTATGTTACCGACATGGGGCTGAAAGCCCATCTGCGTCCAATTTCATCCATTAACCCCTTTAGCAGTGCGATCGTAAGTGCGCGACTATAATGTTATTATCAGAACAAGAAGAAGTAACTCAGAACCATTCAGGTCTTCAACACTGATGTAGGATGTGGATGAACATTTCAAAAAAAAAAAAAAAAAGCTTATTCTTCAAAGGGCCAATTGTGACACTCTGAAATATTGTGTACATTCTAAACCCAAACAGGTAAACTCTGCATCCCTCTGTTGCATGCACTTTTTTGTATACTCATAAGTGTAGGGGGGAAATATATTGTTTGAATACCAAACAGGATGTGGCAGTAGGATTATTTTATAGCTCGCATTATTATTTTATGATATTAGCCTATTATTTTACAGCTCGTGTTATTATTTTACGATATGCCTCTTATCAGCAGGATTTTGCGCAGATGTTCTATATCACTACTGCCCCAGAACCTCATGACGCCACCGAGAGGTTCTCAGTCTCTGTGGTTAATGGTTCTCATTTTTGATTCCTGCTGTAATCAGTGTTCATGAAGTGTGAAACACAGTTATTCAGAGTGTAATTTAGACATTACAAAGCTCAAGAGCCAGTATATTTATTAACCTTTGCACTTTAATTTCAAGATCTGGATTACTGCACACATGTATACGATGGTGATGATCATCTATATATTTTTTTTTTCATTATAGTTATTTGTCTTCTGCTTTGCCACAGTAAATTTGACAGGTAATTATTTTCTAAATTGCAGATGCCACGGTAGACTAGCTGTGGACAGTTTTCATCAGTGACAGCTGGAATACTGGGCTGTTTTATTCGCCAATATTCTTTATTTCCACCTCGTGTGGCGGTAGCGACTGTGGATTATTCCTATTTGCCCCACAGATGATCCGAGCTCTGTGATTGGCCAGTCGTGGGGAGAGGCAGATACTCTCAGCTAATCATTCACGAATACTGAATCGTCCGTGGCCTTGTTAATAAACTGCGCGTATGTACAAAAAAAGATGCCTGTGCCATCTCTCCTTGCGTATGTGGGATTTATAAAAACAAACTGGATTTAATAACGTGCAATTAATAGGTTTGTGTGCATGCAGAACATTTCAAGTTGTTTGCACTCTGTAAAGGTTTTTTTTTTTTACCTCAGGTAAACATGGGGCTCATGCACTCTTTCAAAATGGTGCCTGTGTCTTCATCCTCAGTGCAGTTGGTCGTGAGATTTTTCACATTTTCATGGGGGTGGGTGGGTGGTGCTGTCATTTTTCTGGACGCGATTACGGTCGGGATATGCCGTGATCACACTGGCGTTCGCACGGTTGTGTCACCTTCCTCTAGTTAGTCTGTCTTATGTTTTGAACGTCCCAAGAAAAACTTGCTCAAATCTGCTGTTTTATTCTTGTGGAAATACAGTGCAGGCCTCAGTACAATCTGGTTTGAAATGTTGTTCAGTTGCAAGCCTTGAGGTCATAAATGAAATTTGGGTGAGGATTGTGTTGTGAACCTGAGTTCTGCTTATGAATGAATAATTTATCGTTAAGTGTTTCTGTCACTGCTGTGGCTTCAGTTCAGCTCTTTGAAACAAACGTAAAGATCTGCTCTCCGCTCGGCTCGCTCAACTCCTACTGTTCGCAAGCTTCAGATAGACTGCCAATCCAAAACGTTTCTTTATGTCCTTTTTTGCATTCTGCAAGATGCTATTTGGGGAAAAGTTAATGTTGAAATTGGTCCGTGCTAGCTAAACATTTGGAAAATGACTAATTGTGTATCTTGACAGAAGGCCAGGACTCCTTTTGTGGGCCGGGGCACTTCAGGGTAGCATCTTTTTAAACTTTTCAACAGAACCATCTGTCCATGAAGGACTGTGCGTAAACGGTGAAACCACTTTGGGTTTAAGCGTTTAAAATAAAAACGCTGCTTTGATTCGCCCCGTGTATTTTCTGCTCGAAGCCACAGTACTTTACAGATTGAGGGCTCTGCAGGCTTTTGGTAAGGGAGGGTGATGGAGACTTAAAATACCCAATCATGTCCTGAGGGAAAATGTGTCTCAACTATTCTCCTGTTGCACAAACAACCAATGTCTATCACCACAATTATTGTGTCACCTGCGAAGCATAGCGGCACATAGGGATAACTTTGTCCGGCGTCTGTCTGTCCGTCTGTCTGTCCGGTAGTCACACTTTCAGTTGGTAGTCACACGCATGCGACACACGTGTTCACCTGAACACTCTAGTGTTCGTTATGTTATCTTCGAGGCTCTGACGTCTTTCAATCAAAAGATCATTAAAATGGGGTTATTAATACTGATAATAATGACAGTCAACAGTCACATGAAATGAACCTATCTAATAATGCTTGGGTGAAAATGAAGGAGAACAGCTCAACTCCTTTCCGCGATTGACATGCTCATTAAATGCTTGATGCTCATTCAACGATTTGCCAACCTTAAAACCATTAACTTATATCAGTGCCCTCTAGTGGCTGAGCTTGTGACAGCATTGGTCAATATAGACCTTGATTTGCTAACAGGAGAGTGGGCACGTAGTTTGCTTACAGCGATGGAGTTCCAGTAGGTTTCTAAGATAGATATACTTTAGATAGATAGATATACTTTATTGAACACCGTGGGGTAATTTGTCCTCTGCATTTGACCCCTCCTATAGTTAGAAGCAGCGGGCAGTCACAGAGCAGCGCCAGGGACCAACTCCAGCTCTAAAGCCAGTTCCTTGGTCAGGGGTACTGGTTGGAGTATTCCTATGCTGCATGTTTTTGTGGGTGGGGGAAACCTGAGTACCCGGAGGAAACCCACGTGAACACCGGGAGAACATGCAAACTCCACACAGAAAGGCCCCAGGCTGGATATGAACCCACAACCTTCTTGCTGTGAGGCAGCAGTGCTAACCACTGTGCCAAGGTTAACCTGAACTGTCATTCCTCATCTTGTGTAAAAAGTTAAAGAATGTTCTGACCGGGAGGACAAGCTGTAGACAGAGCAGGTCAGGGTTCGGAAAGGTTCCTGGTGGCTTGTCAGGGAGTGATTGACTGGCTGCGTCCTCTGGCACGTCTTTAACGGATGGAAATGGTGCAGCTCTGGTTCTGCTGGGACACTGTACCTGCAGCACTGCCCCGGCTCTTCGACGTGACCTTCGGAGGGTCACACGAACAAGCAACATTAAGTGGTTGGTCTGAAATGAAATGGGCCGGCGAGATGTGGATTTTGCAGGCCTGACTAAGATGCTCCAATACCCGGGGCGCCGGTGCCTGAAAATTGACGTCTGCTGACTCTGAACGATTTGGCTGCACATCTGATTGGACTGCATTACTGTGATCTGTGACATGTTCAACGTTGGAGTGCCATTCGACCTTGGAAATAAAATTTGGTGTAGGCTAGGGCTCTGCTGATGACTATCGAAGGCGGATTACTCACTTTGTTGCATTGGCCATATTATTTTGACCCCGTGCCCGCACAAAAGTCCTTCACAAGTCCTATTACTGTGTGATCAGTCACAGTATGTTCAATGATGAGGAAGTTTCCAGAAAGTCTGTCTGCTCAAACCTGACCTATGGGCTACTTGGCTGAGACCAACCAAATATAGTTTTGCAAGGTGCCCCTTTATAACCCAAACTGCTGTGAAACTTTCTTGACAGACTGTCAGTAAATAAATCAAGCCTTCTATCACCCTGCCAAGATGGCTTGTATATTTTTCTGTCTCGCTTTCTTGTACGTAGCATAACATTGTTCTTTCCATTTTTAACCTTTTAGAGGGTGGGATTAAGGGAAACTTTATTTCCAATCTACTTTTATTTAAAAGCCAGTGATCAGTGACTCCATTGCTCTGAATTGGGAGCTAGAGATCGCACTTGATTGAAATGTCCGCTTTAGGACATTCTAATCCCACATTAATGGTCTTAAATCGTTAACATCTCGCAGAATGAAAACCTCCATCCCCTCGTTTCTTTTTTGCTTGAGCTCAATCCGCACTGACAATTACGTTTCATTGTCTTCCGAACTGGGACTTTCTGTTTCGCCGTAAACACGCAACCGCTGCTCCTTCGAGGCGGTGCTGGAAGCGGCCTCTCATTCCGCCATCACCCCCTCCTCACCGCCGCCGTTAATGTGCCTTTGAGCGCGAGGGCATGGCTGCTCCGTCCGCCAGAGCCGCGCTCGGCACCTCCATTTTTGGTCTGTTTACAGCCGGCCTTTCTGCTCAGGAAATTCTTGAGGTTGTTTACCGAGGGGAATATAGATCGTTCCTTGAAATACCGACCCTATGCGGCTCTGTGGGCAGTTTGGCGATCGCCTGTCAACAGATGTTTTTGCTGTCTTGACTTGAGCCGTGCGTAGCTGCTGCAGAGAGACACAAGTACCCTAAAGCAGAAAACATCACCCAGTGAGCTCAAAACACCTTGTGATGCCGCCTTTTTTTTTAAAATAACTCAAGGGCAAAGAGGATTTGCAGTTTTAATTTTCAATACACAACAGTTGCAGTTGGGCTGGCTGCTCTTCAAAATATATTCCCCATTTTTTACTGGTTATTTAACTATTTTTGAATTGAGTTGATCAGTTGATCTCTGAATAAGACTGGCCTTGGCCTCGCTGCTAGTTTCTTAGCCAATGTGATGATGCATACTGTTGAGTGCATTTTAAAATGCTTTCCAAAAACTTTTATTTGCTCCTTTTGAAATGAATTGGTAAGAAATTTAAATGTTGGTTTACTTATAATCAAGGAATATAGGTGTAATCAGCCAAGGTAGTCTTCCTTTCATATTTCCAAATAATTTACAGAAATCCGAATTTAAAGAGATTGCCTTCAAAATAATCTCCTTCAACTGACTCAAACACTATCAGGAGTGATGCTTTAAGTCTTCAGCTGTTGTGCGACTGAGGTCTTCTTGCACTCGATAATGGACTGTCATCTAATCCATCCATCCATCCTCTATACTCGCTTATTCCTCACCAGGGTCACGGGATGAGCTGGAGCCAATCCCAGCTGACTACGGGCAAAGGCAGGGACCCACCCTGGACAGGTTGCCAATCCATCACAGGGCCCACACACACCATTCTGTCATCTAATATTTACCTGAAACTTTAAGCTTAGTTTAGATTTTTGCGAACAGAGAAATGTCTTCTGGTAAAACTTGATGAATCAATTACTCTTTTTTATGCATTTGAATCCAACAAGCACAAGAGATGAGATCTATGAAATTGTTTTTTTTTTTCAACATGGGTATGAGCTTTGGAGAAAAGCCTTGTTCAGGGGGATGATCACTATTCACACGTCCTAATCCCCGTGTAGCTTAAAGCTCACTGCCTCACTATAAGTACCTGAAACCGAAGAAGGTATGTTAATTAGGCCTCGTATGATACATACTAATATGGCACTGAAACTAACACTCCACACACTTACTCTCATTTCAAAATTTGCCCTGGGGGTAAGGTATTTTCCCACTTCAAGCGATCAATAACTTCATTCAAGTTAATATGTTCAGCAGTGAAATTTACATCCTATTATAAGAGGAAATTTCTTGTCAAGACTGACCTTTTTTGCTGTCCAGGCTTGTGTCCAGTCCACTTTGGCTGCGCCTCCTTGTGGTAGGGAATGTGATGACATCACTGTGCTAAGGTAGGTTCCACCCCGATGTAGTCGCACCCTGTGGGGTAAATAAATCCAGGAGACCACCCATTTTTAGACCAAGACCCTCCACTACCCTAAACATCCCTCACTGTGAACCACAAAAAACACCAAGTGCTCATTTGCATCCTGGCACTGACTAGTTCCAAAGGAAACAAGAACATTGGCTGGTTCTGCCCAGGAATGAAAACATCGTGCTGTTTTTGGGCGTCAAAAATTTATGTTTTCCATGAGGCTGTCACACCCACCTCTGTCCATCCAGCCATTCAGTGCAAGATGAGCGCGGAGGCTGAAGTAAACTGCTCTTCAGCTTCGAAGAGAGGACTGCACTAATGCAGTCGATAGTGCTTTGAAGACCATGGGCCCGTCATCGATGTGCTGTCAGGTTTCAGTTCAGTAACTGACAAAAAAACTGTGAAACAAACTATGGGGTAGCAATTGGGTTTCAAATTTTTCCTTCTAGTGAGACGTGAAACACCAAAATCGTGCTGTAAAATTAATCTGTTGAGTCTGCAGGCCGGTGGCGCTTCAGTATACCTACATAACCATCATGTGACCACACAGGCTGAGGAACAGACTCTTCAGTCACTCGTGAAACTGTTCTTGTCCTGTTACACGGTGATGACGAGGCTCCATTTTAAGCCTGCTTTGAGGTACATGCTTACTGAATGAATGATTTAGTCTTTTTTTGGGGGGGTGGGGGGCTGGGTGTGTCAAAGGCTCAGTAAAAACCTGGAAAGAAGAGTCCATTTTACAGCAAAACAAGCCCCCCTCACATGACCTGTATGAATGGGCCAGTTCAGTGTGGTGGTACTGGTGGTGGGGGTCAGGAGAGACAGTGGGGCACCCAAATCCTACAAAAGGGTGCACACAGACCCCCCCGTCCTCCCCAGATCCCAGAATGACACTAAACAAACAGGAAGGCGCCCCGCCGTTTACCTGCTGTCAGAGAATTATACTTATTTACCCGCTGAGACATATGGGAAATGCAAACACATTTAGAGCTGTGAGAACTATGCATAATTCATGGTGTGTTTACAAATATACTCTTAAAAAAGTCTTCACTCCGTTTACGTAACTTATTACTTTATTTGTACTTGTCCTTTGCAGTCAAGGGGTTCGCTGTGCGCTGCCATTACTCATGAAATCTCTGATACGCGTTTGCCGATGTGTCCTCATACCAGGGTTGGGTTCAATTACTTTTTTCAGTTACACTTACAATTAAAATTACAATTACTTTCTGGACAGAATGTTCAATTACAATTACTTTTCATTAAAAAAATCAGTTAAAATTAAGTTACAATTACAAAGGTAATTTATTACAATAACTGTAATTGTAATCAAAAAAGTAATTGAACCCAACCCTGCCTTATACAAGTGTTTGCCAGAATACAGGTATATAATACTGGGAGAAACAAACGCCAAACTGGTTTCAAAGGGTTAATAATCAGTTTGAGCTTCAGTGAAAGGCAGTAATAAGGTCCGTGTTCAGGTTTGAGTCGATAGGGAAGTAATCACTGATCCGCCTAGTTCCTTTGATATGATAAATGAGTTTTTATATTTGTGTGGCAGGATTGGAGGTGAATAGCTGGAACAGGTCATATTGATTTGCTGTGTCAGCTATTGAGCTCATCCTATTGAAACCGTGACATATGACTCCCCATTTATCACTAACCATGATTAGCGGGTGATATTTTGTTTTTAGCTTTGACCATGACTATGTGGTAATGAAAAGTTTTACCGACCGTATTTCTCGCTGCATGTTTACAGCAAAATTCAGTGATAGTAATCAAGTACCCTCCAGAGATTTTGTGTTTTTATTAGTCCAGCAACTTACAGAGCAGGGGTGTCAAACTGGTCTGTAAATGGCCGAGGAGCTGCGAGTTTTCATTCCAGCTGAGCAGAAGCTCACCTGATACAACTAATCTAATCAACCGATCTCAGTCTGCACAGGTGATTAGTTGTATCAGGTGTGGCTGTGCTCAGTTGGATTGAAAACCTGCAGCCCCTCAGCCCTTTTACAGAGCAGTTTGAGACCCCCGCCGTTGACCCTCTGTATGGCTGGCACTGGGTGTGTCTTTATCTTTGAATGACTGTGGACCACGAGAGAACCGTTGGAGATGGTTGCTCATTCATTTGGTGCCGAATCAAGCTACGGAAGTAGCCCCTTCGGCAACCAGACAGGTTTTTGCATCTTCAATCTTTCCAAACTCACTCACTAAAAGTGTACAGCTTGTTTCAATGCTTGAGAATGCCTGATTTGTCCTGAATGCAAGACATCGATTATTTTACAAAACGATCAGAGGTGGAGCCCAAGGTTTGGCCATGTTCAGGAGGCGTTCTACGCAATAGATGATGATGGAATTTTCAGGACTTCAACTTGTGCATGAAAGTGTATCATCAGATTGTGTCAACAATTCAATATTCATAAAATACAAAAAAATTCAGCTCCCCCAATCTCACCTGCGCGCACATACACACACATACTCAGGCGCGCGCGCGCGCGCACACACACACACACACACACACACACATACTCAGATGAATAAATAAACAAGCAGAATGTGTGGTCTGTTATGTGTTTATTGAAAAAACCTTTCAACAGCATAGTTTCTGTCAGGCACAGCGACTGATATGAAAATTAAAAAAACTTTTTTCACCCCGTGAGGGGTGGTGATTCGCTGGGGGGGTGGGGGGTGGTGATGCGTTGTGGAATGTACCAGAACTCTGAGCTCGGAGAGTGTTCCGAACACAGGGGAGAACCATTCAGAAATCTACAAAAAAGTTCTAAATATCAAATGTTTAGTTTAGTCAGCCTCTTCTACAGTTGTGTTACAAAAGGAAAAAAAGAATACTAAGAAAAAAAATAAATTATATAGATATCTAGTCTTAATTCCTTAAGAATTCCTAGTCCTTAATTTCCTTTCCTCGCAAAACCTTAATGCAATTTATTTATTTTTTTAAGACAGGAATAGGTAGCTGGAATGCATGTACTGTAATGAGTTTTGTTATGAAAATACTGCCAAGGAAAACCTTCCTTTCTATAATTTCACCAAAAAAAAAAAAAAAAATCACGCAGCTATATAAAATCTACTCAATGTACAACAATCATAACTCCCAACTATAAATTATGTTTTCTTCTAGTAAGAGCTTTGTGGCACGATGAGGACAGTTAACATAAGAGAACATGAGGAAGCCCTCTGTAAGGGAAGGCAAACTTTCATGTCCAGGAGAAGGTAACTTGGGCGCTCTAACAGTTTCATTGGCACTTTTTTGCGGGTTCGACTGCGGAAAAGCGACAACTTGCCGTACCTTGGAATGCCGACTAGATCCCTCTTAAATCTGCTTTCTCTACCAAGGTTTAAAAAAAAAAAAAAAAAAAGCAATGTGGCACCACAGTTCCCTCTTTATAAAAACCATAATCATTATAAATACATAATAAATAACAGCGTGTATAACGGCGCACACCTTCATTCAGATCTGAGCAGACACCACAATCTCTGCTTTATTACTTTAGAATCATACTGGATGACCATCAGTAGTAGAAGCAAACACAAAAAAGGCACCCCATTGGTCAGTTCAAAGGTTCAAAGGTCAAAATTAGGCTGAGCCTTCAGACAGCAGTGCCCATGCTGCGGTCCCCAGTTTCGCCATTAGGGCAAGACCTCGGCAAACCAGGGCGACTCGATACAACGCCTGTCTGCATTTCCCTAAGACTGGCTCCATCTCGGGAGATACGCAGAAAGAGTTAAAATACGCTCTCGCCATAGGGAAAGCTTTTCACCCATCTTGGAAGAAGAAATCAAAACGCATCGACATCCCATCCTGATTAAGCTCTACGAGTGCCTACTCTAATTCTCAAAATAAGGTCTTCTAAGACCTCGTTTGGCAACATTTGATACATTCAAATTAAATTAATCTGAAATTAACTACACTCCCCTCTCCTTATTTATTTATATTTTTATTAATGAGTTACAGGCACTTAGGAGGCAAGTAAAATGGGCCAATTAAACAACGAGAGGAGGAACAGTGTAAATTGAAGCGACTGCATGGAATGCTGAATTAGAAGTTATCCGCGTATTAGCAAGGAGATGCATTTAGCTGTCCCCTGCCACTTCGGTAATCCTACACCATTCCCGTTCGCAATTGTCACTAATTATAGAGCCTGTTAACATTCTAAAACTTTGCTTCATGTCAACCAGGGACAGCTGTGAGCAGACTGAGGAATATTTGGCAGCAGTCCCCTCCCATAATGCACTTGTGCAAAGAGGACCCTACCACTCTCCTATAGAGCAGTGTACGACCCGGATCTGAGATTCAAACATCAAAAATAAAAAATAATTACAGTCTCCGCTCCCATACTTTGCGGTGTACTGGCATTATAGAACAATTCATGAAGACGATGCATACAGAATTGAAGGGAAAAGAACATACAGTAATAAAATAATAATAATTTTAAAAAAAAATCACAATTCATAGTTTTTTGTCTTGTTTTTTTTTTCTTTTTTGCTTTGTGGCATTCACTTTCAGGAAGTGTACCCACAATGCATTCCTTCATATCAGGGAGAAATACTATTGGGTAGCAGCTATGTTGTAATATGAGGGGTGGGTCATGATCTGTTGAGTGTCGGTGATCTCATTGGAGGTTCTTGTTAAAGGTTAAAGGTTAGCCCCCACATTTCTGAGTATTTGCAGTCATCGCCCTATTTGGAGGTTGCTGTAGCACGGTTCTATAACTCACCACTGCAATCCAGGACTAAATATTTGTACAATGTTGTTTCATGTTTAACTTTATATGAACTTTTGCGTCCTGTTCAGAAACCAAATGCTCAAAGGAATCTCTTTTTACATACATTCTTCAAACTGCAAAAAGAATAAAGATCAATCAGAATCAGACTTGGCCAATCTGATGGCTGAGAAAATAAAATCCCGCCTCATTTCTTTTGTTAATAAGTTATAAAATTAAAATCTGAAACTCAAGTCGTTTACAGTACCAAATATCCTACGCTAACTTTTAAAACCCTTTTATCAGATATGTTAAGTCTATAAATAAATTACAAATATACATGTTAATTGCTCAAATAAACTTCAAATGATTAAATGATATGATCACAACAGTATATCCTAGATTGCAAGGTTTGGATTTTCAAAAAAATGTATATTCCTTTACGTACACTCCTGCTTACAGCTTTATGATACATATTTGTATTTATATATTTACAATAGAAACTTTATATCTGATAATACACGAAATCTGTCTACTTTCACTCTAGATCCTCCCAATGTAACCTGGTAATGTCTGATGGCAAGAACTAGGACTGCAACTCCCAGGAAGAGTTACCGTATAAAAGAATGTCCACCTCGTTAGCGACATGGTAAGACTTTTAGCCAGCACAGGCTGTGTGGCTACAGCACGACCAACCAATCACATCCTGTATTCGTAGTGACTAGCCAATCAGTATTGAGTCCAGGTAGCAGAATGTGGGGGGCCCCACTCCGGGGCCCTGAATCCTTCATTGGCAGAAAATTTGGGATACAGTTTATGAGGAAACATTTCACCCCCTCCTGATCGAGATTGGGCCCTTATATTGCATATCTCCAAATGGAGGGCTTTCTTTTGAGGGTCCAAAAGTTGGGAGGTACTGGCCTTTTAGTCTCTCAAGAGGTCAAGAGGGATCCAAAATGGCGCGGATGTCCACTCCCCTCGTCAGAACAGGTCTCCTCTCGGCCCTTTGCATTCGGTTGGCGCAGGCAGGACCAGTTGCGAGCATCCCAAAATAAACGTATAACTAAATAAGGGAATCCTTGAATCAGAGTGGCGTGCATGAGGCACACCTTCAAGCTGAGTGGTCCCTCCCAGGAAAAGAAATGAAAGTTTAACCTGATCCTTGGACCGTGAGGTTCTGTAAGGTCTAGATTGTTCCGGGGCACTGTGTTGATCCTGGAGGAGAGCTGTTATTTTGGGGTGCTCCTCAGGTCTGTGTTCGCAGCACCCCGTTGCTCTGGTGGTCTTTGGCCAGGCAGAGCTCGTCGGGTAAGGGGTCGTGAGCGAATACGGAATCGTCCCCTGAGGAGCAGGTGCTGCTCGAGTCCTGACAGGTGGGAGAGTACTGTTCGAATGGCACCGACAGGTCCAGGTACTCCTGCCGAGGGGGGAACAGAGACACGTGGGGACATCGGTCAAAATGTGCTGGATTGGCCAAAGTACTGCACTCGCCCAAAACATGCTACACTCACCCAAACCATACTCCACCCAGAACAAGCTACACTAACCCAGGACCTGCTGCGCTCCTCTGAAACATGCCACACTTCCTTAGAACAGGCTGTTCTCTCACAAAACATGCTACTCTCATCCAACACGGGAAGGCTGTGCTGTACTTACATCAGTGGAGGTGATGGAGAGCACGCGGTCATGGTCTTCCACTAGCTGCCGAAAGGTCGGTCTCTGGAAGGGAACGGCGTGCCAACACTCCCTCATGATCATGTACCTGCAGCGAGAAAACGCCGTCAACACAGACGTCTAAAAAAAACGCAGAAATGCTGCTGCCCTTAAACGCTGGACTATCAGATTTGTGTGGTGAATTCGTGGGAGCTTTTTGTTTGCGTATTCAGCAAATAGCTTTGCAGAACGTGGAAGCTCGTTGCTCATGGGTGTCGTTGGCAGATTTGGGTTGGAGCGATTAAAGCTCATATGTACAGTTATCAAATTTGTGCCCTTGTGGGGTGGGTCATGTGATCACTCGTGAGGACATTCAGTGGATTCCTCTGATCAAATTTTGGATTTTAGAATTTGGTGGATTTCTGAACGTCAAATTCCCAGTGTATCATTATAGTTGGGAAACTTGTTTCACCGTGGGATGGAACACAACTTATGGGTGGAGTTAGCAAGTTGTTACCCGTATTGATCGGGATACTTACAGCTCATGGGTGCAGTTAGCGGGTTTGTCCATGCGATGTCCCTCCTTTAACAGTTTGAAAAGCTCCTCGACTGGAATGCCAGGGTACGGAGACCCTCCCAGGGTGAAGATTTCCCAGAGGAGGACCCCGTAGGACCAGCTGAGAGAGGAAGGGGGAACATTTCAATTTTATCTGTATAGCGCTTTATTCTGAACACGGTCACAAACACTCAGTGCAACAGGCCTTAGGCCAGAACCTCCCATCACCAAGGGCGCGGAGCCAGGAGAAGAACAAAGTCTCCGGTCGGAGAGAAGTCTCGAGAGCAGCCCTTCTGAGGGGGGATCCGTCGTCCACACGGATGAACAGAAACTTACGAGGAACTTTTTTAGCCATTCAGATTATTCGAAAAGGGTTAAAAAAAAAAAAACAGAACAGAAAAACAATCAGGCAGAAATTTCCATGACATCAGTGCAGTGGCTGTTCAGAGCGTGGTGGTTCGGTACAGGCCGATTGCTTGGCCTCCAGTAATGCTGATTACAGCTTTCTCAAGAACCGCTCGGCCAAACATCTTCACACTGTACACCGAACTTCCCTGGGCCCTCAGCAGCCGTCAAGTGCGAAGTCGACCGGATGAACGGTTTGGAGAAAATCAAAGGACTGACATGCGCGCACATACATGCGCATACAGAGACTCCTTTCATTCATAGTTAAATATGTTTAATCTACACTGGACATACAAGTCTGGTTTCAAGATCATGTGTGTGAGCTTCATGTACCTTTGACAGGAAAGGGCTTTATTTTTAATTTATGTGGCATAAGATAACCGCAACCGTAATTAATTTAGTCACATCACAGCATCCTTTGGTGGTCTCTCTTGCACTAATTACACAGGGAGTAATTATATTTGCCCGTTACTGGCGCACTGGAGAGCTCGCTGCGCTGGTGGGTTTGAAAGGCGCAGAGGCCTCACACACACACACACACACACACACACACAGACAGGCAGTTGCTCAAAAACACAGAAACATGCTGACAAGACCACATAAATACTTTCCCAGACATGCTAAAACACACTTACGCAAGGACGCGTATAAACACACTAGTGGACACATAAACACACGTAAATGTGCACCAAAACTCAAACAGACGAGCACGCAGTCACACACTCACACCATGCGGATTTATGCACGGAAGGCACACACGCCTGATGCGTGCGTTGAACACATTTTCAATCTTGATGCTGCAGCTAATGGCCGGGGTGACTGAAAGACCGTAGTAATCTCAGGACATGAGGGGGCTGGCCTGCACATTTCCCCTCCAGGTCATTATCTGGCCCCCCCCACCCTGCAGACCGCCCTGGGAGGGCGATCTCCTGTCGCCGTGCCAGGGGGACTTAATCAAATTATTCACGCCCAGCTTTCATGAAAACCGCCACAGCCACCGCTTAACGACTGAGGCTTGACATGACAGGCTCAACTCCTCATGAATTTAGAAGCTCGCATTTAGCTACCTGTGCCTGCGTAATACACTGCGTAATGATGGTCATTTGACAGTTAACGTGATGCGATACGATTGTCTTTCATACAGTTAGTACTTGTTAATTGCTTGTGAATTGTGGGCCAGCAAATATGCAGCAGTTGGATTGCTGCAAAAACGATCTTACTAAGCACTTTAATCTTGTATCCAGACTTAACCCGTAAAGCACTGAAATAAATTAATAAAAACTATACATTTACAAAAGTTAAGGTGCCCTGTTGAAAACCTATCATGTTGCGACTTGTTGAAAAGTCTTTTAAACATGTCGCCACATGATAGGTTTAAAACAGCTTTGATTTTGAAATCTTACATCATTGAGCGACAATATTAGCATCCAACGCACTAAGGGTTAAAGATGCTAAGATGGCGCTCAGTGAATGTGGTAAACAAAACCTGAATGTACTGGGGCCTTGAGCTACTGCCTGTTTAATCTGTTCTCAGGAACTGGCAGAGAGAGAGAGCGAGCAGGGGCTGAAGTGGGTGGAGAGAGAGGGAGAGAGAGAGAGGGAGGGAGTAGTGAAAGAGTTAAGGATAGATGGAGGGAGAGAGGGAATGAGACCCAGTTATATCAGGATGATGAATGAGGAGGTGGCGGAGGGACCACTTTAATATCAGTTCTGTTAGAATGAAAAATCACTACATGCTGCTTGTTACACGTACTTGGGCACACACACACACACATACACCTGCATACACCCATACATCCACTTGTTGGCGCACGTATCTTCACACAAATGCGGGAAATGTGAATTCTAGCACAGAACAATGGCTCGCATGCCAACACACACACACGCACACACACACACACACACACACACACACACACACTCCATGTAATTGTCTCTGCTCAGCCGCTCAGCCTGATAAGCGAGGGTCTGGACTTACACGTCGCTCTGGTGTGTGTAGACCCGGTCGAACAGAGCTTCTGGTGCCATCCATTTCACAGGCAGCCGACCCTGCAACAACAACAGAACACAAAAGACCCGCCTGGCCAGCGCGCCTGGCCCCGGGGTCCGATCCGGCATCAGCTAAATCCCCCCCCACCCATTCCCCCACCCAAATCCCCAGGCTTTGGGCCCTGGGAGGGCCACCCATCAGCTACCCTACTGAGCGCGCTCAGATGGAAGGGTCAGTGCTGACCACAGCGGTGCTCACTGGAACGGTAAAGCCTATCAGCTCAAGTGGCCCCCGCCTGCCACACAATGGGAGCAGCGACACGGAAAAAAACAACCGCATTTCCCATCATCCCTCCCACTCCCACACAGACCAGCTGACCCCTGAGTACCTCTGTCCGCTGGGGTCGGACTCCTATACCCAATTTCCCCTGAACTGTATTTTTAATGTTCGGCAGCTCTTTTGACGCAATGCGACATTTTCCTTTAAAAATTTTTTTGGATGCCCTGCCTTTAAGGTCGATACCTGGCGACTGCTCATTTTTTCAGAGCTGTCTACCAATCATAAATCCATATTAATAGCAGCCGTGGCGGGGAGGCTGCCGATTGGCTGAGATCCTCCACTGGAAAAGCTGCCGCATCTCCTGTTTCCCTCCTGCGGTGCCAGATGTGTTTTTGCCGAGATTGGGAGGAACTCCGGACAGAGCTCTGAGGGCCATGAGAATTTTCACCTTCCATTTTGGCTCAGTGATTTCCTAGCAGTAAATTATTGACGAGCGGAATTTCGACGAACAGCCACAGTCCCTGCCAGGTTGACGAATATCACCTCCTAGCCTCTGTCCTCTGGTTCCAACACTAATAGCTTTCACCACCATCTCTTACTAACTATGTTCCTAGGTGAAAAAGCATCACTTACGTGGAGACACTCTCTGATATGACATGGGAACTACTGACACGTACGTATGTGTGCCGAGATTAATTCATGATCTCTACCAATACGTAGTGATGAAAACAAGCTATTCGACCCAACAAAACTCATTTGTTTTCCGACCACCGAAGAGAGTCTAATGCTTAGTTTACCTCAGAACTGCAGTATCGAGCACTGTGTCGATCCTGGTCTTTATCATACACGATGAAGTCATCAGTAGTCACCCAGCTTTGAAAGATGGTGTCATTCTTAAGGGTCTTTATACAACGTATTCATTTAGAGCTGAATAAATGCTGGATATTTTCACGTTAATAAAACAGTAAGGGTCGAGTTTTGGGATTATGCAATGAACCAGCTCTGTTTTTTTTACGTACATTTGTTGTCTTTTTGTAGTAGTCGATGTTGTGCACGTCCCTAGCCAGACCGAAATCCGCGATCTTCATCACGTTGTCTTCCGTCACCAGGACGTTCCGTGCGGCCAGGTCTCTATGGATGCACTAAGACAGAAAAAACCAAACACATTCAGAGGTGATGCGCCAATCACGTTCAGACTTTATGCACTATACACCAATAACGTTCAAAGCTGATGACATACATCGTTGACATACATTTAAGCTACTGCATGTACACCTATCATCAACTCCACTGGCAACATTTGTACCGACAAATTTTGGATGACCCTGAAATAACAAAACTTGATCAACACCCCAAACGTACAGACCTTTGGCCCAAAACTTTCAGCCACTGGTAATTAAGCAAATCAAGAACTTCCCCAAATTAATTCATTCTTTCCTTTCCCATCTTTGTATCATAGTCTAGGAAACTGTTGGATAGTGGTGCATGACTGCTAACAGGCACTAGGACAGTGACGTTGTTGCGGTTTGGATCTATACTCTAAATTACGTACGGTCAGTGCAGCATGAAGCTGTACTGCAGTGTTGGATCGATGGAGCCACTGACCTTCTGAGAGGCTAGGTACTCCATTCCCCGAGCCACCTGGTAGGCGCAGGACACCAGGTCTTTGAAGGTGAGCTGCTCGTCAGGGATCTTGCAGGTGTCGAAGGAATAGTCCATGCCTGGGGGTCTGCGAGCCCTCAGGTACTCCCTCAGGTTCCCCTTGGAGGCGTACTCCACCAGCACGTACAGGGGGCCTGCATGCGGAGAGGTCAGAGGTCACCCGTGCGCTTCATACCTCTGTGCAGGGGTATGTGTGTGGCTATGAGTATTTCATTAAGTGTATATGCAGGTGAGACGGCCACGTTAATCGTATATGTGCAATTCTGACCGCTGTATTAACCGGATATATTTGTGTTTATGCTGCTCGGCGTCGCGTCAGCTCACCGTCTTGCGTGCAAGCGCCCAATAAGTTGATGATGTTCTTGTGTCGTCCAATCATCTTCATCATCTCCATCTCCGACACCAGATCGGATAGATCCTTATCACTGGCGTCATCTGCGGAGAGACAAACACGATGAGAAGCCTTGCAGTGGATAGTGAAGCTTTGTGTAAAATTTCAGCATGATTCCACTGGTGCAGCCTTATCGTAATAGAATCCATACTGTGTTTAACGGAGTTCCTTAGCCATTTACCTAAGTCAGTGACTGGGGATTCCAGTCCTTGAGACCTATGTGGTCCGCCTGGATTCATCGCGTGTAATTCTCTGATGACTGGCAGAGATGTGTATTTCATTTGATCAAAGAGAGAAGACTTAGTTCCTTCCCTGATCAAAGGAAGCACATCTGAACGCCGCCGTCGTCGCACGTACCTTTCAGCATCTTAACGGCAACAGTGAGGGGCTTATTAGGCTTTTCCTTGTCAATTCCGATCGCCTCGGCCATGACCACCTGTCCGAAACAGCCCTCGCCCAGAGGTTTTCCGAGGGTTAGCCTGCCACACAAAAAAACTCAACGTCAGCCTAGAGCAACACAAATATCCAACGTCTGTGCAAATCGGTATCAGACAAATGCACATCGCCGTCCAAATACAAATTAGTACCAACTAAATATAACTTCATGGTACAAAATCTAAATCAGTGCAACTCAGCTGTGCAATATCAATTTCTTGCAACTAAATAGAACCAAATAAATGCATTACAACTTTGCAGTACCATATTGATGCACAGCCATTCAACAACATGTTCAGCTCAATTCCAGCTCACAGTGTTTGCCTTGTGCGATGCACAGGGTGTGTGCCTGAGCCCAATTCGAGTGATCTCAAACTGCAAAGCCACTTGTACTTTCTTATATAACCTTAAAATATGTAACCTAGCTGCGACACTGTAAAGGCTATGGCCATTATGGTTATGTCTTTCTGCATTTTCCAGTAAATTCCCTGTATATGTGCATCTTTGTGATCACCCTTGCAGCCTGCTGTCTGTTTAGAAGAGCCACAAGCTTCTTCGAGGGAAAAAAACAAGTTTAAACGGATGTTTCTTTTCCTGCTGCAGCCGAACAGACGTCCAGAGCTCAGTTATAAATAACAACAGTCTAAAACCAAAATGTTGGACTGACCTACTGCTGTCACACAAACAGATTCCAAGAAACTGTTTTAATAAGCAAGTCTTTCGCAAACCTCTAACATATGAAACCCAAGGTATAAATCAGCACTCCTAAGAAGTTACTGAAAGAGATACTCCATGCTATTTGCCAGCCTCCAGGTGACAATGAATAGAAGTCAATGGACAACGTGCAAAAGAACATGAGGTTAGTATGCAGACGCTGTACCACTGACCCGAGTGGCATATCATTTGTAAGAAGATCCAGCATTTCAGTTCATTTGAGTGCAGGAGTGCTTTTGTACCCTAGTTGAGCCCTAACCTGGTCCGGGGAAATTCCCATTTGGGATCAGCCGGGAGCTCCAGTTCCGATACGTTAGCGAGCACGGGTCCGTCACTGGACGACAGCCGGGCGATCCTCACCAGCGGCGTGTTGGAGTTCATGGAGGAGTTGGACTCCAAAGACACCTGCTTAAATGCAAAACACACAGGTGTTATAGTCTCTGAAAGAGGGTCGTCAGGGGCGCAGACGGGTGTAGGAGGGGTGGGGCTGGATGGGGGTACAGGATGGCGTTATATCACACTACACTCAACGAAAAGATGTTGGATTTACTTCAAAAATTATTGTACACTGATTCCTTACAACTATGATGAATAACTTCTCATTAACTTCCAAAATTTGAAGCTAAATAATTAATTAGAAATGATTTACCGCAGTTGAGCTGCTGATGGGGGAACTAGCTGATGGGGTATGTTTTGAGTTAGCCGATCCCTTTAATTTTTTTATTAGCAGGGCCGTCTAGTTTTGATACTGAAGATCTCTGGTCCTGTTGGTTTTCAATCCAAACTTAACAAAACATGCTTCCCTCAAGAGCCAGAGATATCAGTCAGCTGTCAGGTGTCGAGTCAGGTGTGGTGGATGGAAGAGCGAAGTCTGAGGCGTCCGGGAGAACGGTTTGGATGGCTGACCTGGCGATCGCTGCAAGATGGATCGTTTCTCTAGATGGTCCCATTTTAGGGGTCTGTTTTGGACACAGCCGTGACCAGAACGCGTGTGTTTTTGTGTGTGTGTGTGTGTGTGTGTGTGTGTGTGTACAGGGGTGTAATCATCTCTTGCTCGTAATGCTGGGACTCTCACACAAACCTGTGCACTCGCCACAGCATCATTAATCCCACTGGGAAGGTGAGGTGGCTGAAAAACCTAAAGCGGTCAGTATATTCACCCGAAACCCGCACACACTCATACACAGATATACACACACTCTCTCTCTCGCGCACACACACACACACACACACACACACACACACATAAAGACATTATAAGAGATGGAGGGAAGCCTGGCCCACATCAAAGGATAAATCAGGTGATTCTCCTGTGGTGTCAGGTGTGTTAAGAGTGTATTTGAAGTTACTAGGTCTGCTTCCAAGTCAGAAATATTAAATGTGATCAGTATTTCCAACCCCATATCAGACAATGTGGGGGGGCCTGTAGACCACAGATGACAGTCTAGATTTTCTCATAGGAAAGACCGATAACCATTTGGGAGCCGAGCTGTTCATGAGCACCGTGTCGGTTACTCTACAGACAGGCTTATTCTCCCGTGATCGTGTGATATTTCTGGTTTTGATAATCGGGACTCCAGATGATGTTGACCAGAATCCACTAGTACGTGAGGCGATGTTTTGTCCAAATCATTAAGTGAGCGTGTTCTCCACTGACCAGAGGACCAAATAAAATGAAATGTACAATTTTTGTCGTTACGTATGTATCGCATTGATTTTAAAAAACCCGTTGTTGTGGGTCAGGCCGAAGAGGACAGGTTAAGGGCGGGGAATCTGTCTATCTGTAAGAATCTTGTATCTACTTTCTGTTACCTGTCTCTTGAGCGGAAACTTAGACAGTTTCTGCACCGGAGGCGAGGGCAGGGTCTTCTGCGTGCTCATCCGCATGCGACAGAGGATGACGATGACCACCGTGAGGATGAAGAGAACGCATCCTGTCACGTAGATCAGGATGTCGGCGTAATCGTCCTCCTTATCGGTTCCTTCGATAGCTGCGGAGGTCAAAGATGAACCAGGAAAATCAGCCTCACAACACAGGAGAAAAAAACCTTAAAACAACTGCAGGATTACATATGCAGACATTCAACACCTATCGCCTGGATAACCACGCTTTGCTTGACTAATGGTTTGTCTCAGAATCAGCACTGTTAGTCAAAGGGGACTTTTTTTTTCTCCATCATTCTCAAAACCGTTAATTTTACGCAGAGGCCTGCTGTGAAAAAAGCCAATTATTTGCGATGCTTAAAGGGGATACAACAGTTTGGAAGCAATAGGCTGCATAACTGCGGACATTTGGGAGTGATTTGGTGTCAGTTACACAAATTACTCCAGAAAACGTCGAGATTTCAGGCAATACTCTCTATGAGTAACCATACATGGATTAAGCTTGTGGGTCAGTGCTGAATACTTGCTCAAAATCTGCGATTATTGATGGTATTTTTGACTGCGTTTGGAGACCCATGCGTTGCGAGAGATATGATGTCACTGCGGGCGCATGCTGCACAGATCAGGCCTATAATCTCAGTGGTAGTTAAAATGCGTCCTTCTGCCGGAGGCCTGAACTTCAATCCACCAATACTGGGGCTTATCAGTACCTGCTGCGCTGTGTGTTTGCGAGTCGCGCCTTTGTATGTCGTAGATGTTGTCTCTCTCAGCTCACCTCTCTGATTTATACAGTAGCCTCAGTAGCATGACATGTTATTCAGTGACCTTTGATTGCACACAAATGCAGGTAACAAAAAAGGCCAAATTTATGTGAAGTCGCTCGAGACCTTTGCCAAGTATTGTTTGTTCAAGGCTAAAGAGGAGGCTGAAAATCAATAGCTAGTCTGACGTTAATGAATTCCGACACTTTGCCCGTTTGTAACGCATTAGCTGCCTGCGTCTCGTTTTGAGGATAAGTGATGGCATTTCATTAAAAAAGAGTAATTTTGAGATTTCCAAACGTATATTTCAGTAAATTAAATGTTAAAGAGAATTTGTCCTTTTGCTAAAGAAAATGGCCCCTACAACGCTCAGCTCTCGGCATCAACAAGGCTGCCCGGGGTCTCCTGGAGAGATCGCCAGTCTAGAAAAATGCTGTTGCAAGTCTTCCATCAAGCTTGAAAAAGCCTACCAGCTAATTTTCTAGTTAAACTGCAAAACAAAGTATCAGAAAACTTGGCAAAACCAAATATTGACTTATGTTTATTTCAATTTGCTCACTGCTCTTAACAATATTTTCATTTTATTCATTAACATAGAATGATTAGAAATCATTACTATTTTTGACTGCATCTTTGCTTCATATATTTTTCCCGTGTGACTAAGACTTTCACATACCACTGCAGGTTATGGAGAAAAAGTCTTGAGACTTGAGTGTGCCACTTAAAACAAAGAGGCCCTTTGTCTAGGCAGCGGAACTCGTCAGGCTAGTTCTTTATGAAACCCTCTTGAACCCTATAGAACCTTTTTTCTCACCGAATGCTGGATTCATTCATAACGCACTCATGTCATAATACACATCAAAGTAAATGCCATAACATTACAAATATCAAAACAACAGTTCATGAAAACAGTGCAGGAAGTGACAGGCAGGGTGAGCGACGCCCGAGAGACACAGGAAGGACCCCAGAGAGAGAGAGAGAGAGAGAGAAAGAGAGATAGAGTTCGCGGTACCTGGCAGCACGGTCAGCCATGCTGAGTGGTGAGCATAACCAATAGAGTTCCCCGCAAGACAGGTGTACTCCCCCGCGTCCTCAAACGACACGTTCGTCAAGAACAGTACTTCTAGCTCCTTATCCGTCGTGTTAATTCCGGCCGTCTGGGACACGGGGAGATTCGAGAGGAAGGGAGGGAATCACAGAGTGGGAGAGAGAGAGAAAGAGAGAGATTTCATAAGCCTCGGAGCCCAGAAGGAAATGCACAAATCACCGAAAGGAGCACCCAGGGAAAGTTACAAACCCAACGACCACAGGATTGGAAGCATAGAGCAGCGATGAAGTCGAGATTCCCACCACAAAGCGTAGGCACCACCGGAGTCACCCGCTATCCCTGCAAGCCCACCACCAGGCACTGCGGCCCCCGAGGGACCAGCGAGGGCCCCAAACTCCTCCACCGACCCCCCCAGTGCCCGACCGCCACCCTCCTGCCTCTACTGTAACCGTGATTGGACGGGAGGGAAGCGCTAACATGCTGGACTGGGGTGTAATGTAGTCTGAAAACACGGGTCTGTGTCAGCGCAGATGTTTTGGTGGGTAGACCCAGAGTGCGGGGCGACCAGGACGCCCCATATGAATGGAGTCTGGAGAAAATTCTGATGAAAGGAGCACATGGGACAGTGAGGGCTGGACAGATGGTCTGCAGGATGGAGACGGGTCAGGAGATGGAGGGATAGGAAGATGGTTTGAGAGAGTGATGGACAGATTGACCAATGGAAGCTTGGAGGACAGGAGACAGGGCTGGTGAGATGGAGATGTGTAGCAGAGATAGAGGGATGGAAAGATGGTCAGGAGGGATGGAGGCAGCTTGAATAGATGAGAAGATGGAAAGATCCATTGAGGAAATGATGGAGATAGTGAGACCAGCCGGAGAGCGAAAGATGGAGGACTGATCAATTGTTGGAGGATTGGACAGGGAGATGGAGTGAGGGATATGGGTCAGGGAGAGAGGGATGGAGGGACAGACTTGATTT
Source organism: Gymnothorax reevesii (assembly GCA_029721435.1). Lineage (NCBI taxonomy): Eukaryota > Metazoa > Chordata > Actinopteri > Anguilliformes > Muraenidae > Gymnothorax > Gymnothorax reevesii. Next base: position 6,359,920 of record CM056574.1, on the reverse strand, counting down.
GCTCTCTCTCCCAGGTGCTAAAGCTCGTAAGGAGTGACAGTTTCCTGCAGGTAGCTGCTGTACTCCAGGGTTGCTGTGGACCTTTCAGGACCGCAATCTTATAGCGCTCCGTGCTCTGTCTCGCCAGAGGGTCCAAAACAATGCCCTTCCTTTGGGTCACGCAGCAGAGGGGCTAACTGCATTACCGCTCCTACAGGGTGTATTAATTTGGCCGCGAGGAGGAGGATCGATAAGTGGGGGAGAGCCTACAGCCATCGATGCTTTTAGTCTTTGCCTTGTTAGGGAAGCCGAGTCGGGTTATTGATTCGGAGCGGAGATGCAGGAGATTAATTTGGGGTGGGGGAGTAGGGAGGGCGATCAAATTGGCCGCTGGTAACTGTGCTTGATATTGTGTGTGTGTGTGTGTGTGTGTGTGTGTGGGTTTTAGTGTGTGTGGGGGCATTTTGGGCCCGCCGTGAGAATGGAGGTTTCAGCCAAAGCCAAGTGAGAGGAGGAGGATGAGGGTTGAGCAAGAGCAGATATGACTAGCACCAGAACTGGGTCCGCAAATGTTTGTTATGGATTCAAATAGCTTTCGGCATTTGATTAACCTTGCCTGCTGTACTGGCAACATGATCACAGGAATGAAAAACTGAAAACTGCACTAACCGGCTCTGGGGTACTTTTCCAACTTGCTATAGTCAATTCTCCAACTGCGAAAGTTGCTAACAGAGTTAACAACTATGCTTTTGGGAAACTTACCCCTGATTGGCCAGCTGATGGGTGCCAGGCAATATCAATTGAGCTCAGAAAATTAGTTGGATCCAAAACAAATGCTGCGTGAACCAAGTTCCTGGTCGGCTCCCATGAGGAGCTTTAAAGCAAGAGGGCGTAGCCAGAGAGAGCAGATGGGGCGGGGCATTAAGTAAAAGGGGGAGTGGTTGACTAGGGTGCGTTACCTGGTTTCTTTACAAAAAGCCAGAAGGGGTTCTCCGATTTTCCTACGAAATTAGTGGCCCGACACCAGTATTTTCCCTGGTGTTTCTCGGTCACATTGAACAGAGAGAGTTTTACATGGGCCTCTGTGCTTCTACTGACCATCGACTGGAGAGACAGACACAGACAGGTCAGTGGCTGTTATCGGACCGAGTCCATCTCACACATCAGCACAGAGCATCAACACTCACCATCCCTTACAAAGCCCTTTGAGCGCTAAATGCAGCTGTTGTTGCTCAGTGATGTTAGATATCAACATATAAGCTGTTGAAAACCTATCATGTGGCGGCATGTTTAAAAGGCTCCCCTGCGGGAGCTCTTTTAAAACAAGCCTCAAAATAATAAGTTTTAAACAGCACAAGACATGTATGTTTTTTTTTTTAAGATTTATTTCAGCGCTCTCAGGGTTAATGAACACATCAAACACAATACAAACAGTGAGGCGCGAAAGTGTCCAGACCGAGAGGCAGAGCCCTGAATAACCTCATTCCAGTCCAGTGCCATGAAATTACAAGATAAAATGCAGAAAATCATGGAGATGTACCAATACTTATGCACCTCACTGTTCATCCTAAATGTTCCACTGTTTTACACTGCCAGGAACTTCCACTGGAGGGCTGCTAACTGGCAGTGGGTGTTCAACCAATCAGGGTATCTGTATTTATGACGCTACTGCACCGCAACACAGACTGTCTTGCATTTCTTAATGAGCGTAATTCACATTGGCAAAACCTGGAAAATCATTCACCAACCCATTAAACAGCAATATCTGCTGACCTCAAATACAGTTTGAAAAAAGAAAGAATAAAAATAATTCTGCTGTGCGCATGTTTCCATTTCACTTCATTCTGTTTTGGAAATGTTCTGTAGCAGTTACTGTTTGTTTGGAGAATTGTGAAAGGACATTGATACTCACTGTCTAAATTGCCTTAACTTTTTCAAGTGACATTTTGAAGTCTTTGTGGCTTACAGACGCAAGTTTCTGATTAAGAGCCAGGCACTACTGACTGGTTTGAGCCAAAATGGCTGTTGTGTGAAGGGAGTTGCATTACTTTCTTAATCACTGTCGCTGCTGACTATGCCAGGCAGAGCTGTCTGGTTTGAGCCAAAATGGCTATTGTGTGAAGACAGTTACATTGCTTTCTTATGTCCTGTCGCCGCTGTCAGCAGCTGGCTGGCCCGACTGATTTGAGCCGAAATGGCCACCTGGTAAAGACGGCTGCATCTATTTCTTCGTCGCTGTTGCCACTGAAAATCAGACGCAGCAGAAATGACAAGCCTTCATCCTTCCACACAAAGACAGACCAAGAAAGCTGACTGTCGAATTCAACAGCGGCGTCTGCCTTCTGAAATCCGCCAAAACCAGTTTTTTTCTTTTATCAATGTGGGATGTGACAACACTGCTGGAAAAAGCGGAACACAAAAATTCCCCTAACACTGAAAAATGCTTTGTTCAGGGAATTATTATATTTTTAGTAGCGGTGCCACACATGCAATGTCGCGAGTCGTCTTAATGCTGGGGGAAGGGGTGGTGTGGTGTGGTTTTGGAAGGCGAAGTCCCTGTAAATGTTGTTCCAATTATGTGGGAGGCTGAAATGGCGGGTTGGAGCCGCGGTCGCGGGCCCCGGTCGCTCGCGGTCTCCTCTCTCCTCGCTCCCAGCGCTGAGTTAGCCGTTCCCCGCCAGAGCACCCTCATATTTTCCATGGCCGCTGCGCTAGAACCAGCCGCAGCGCTGCCACCCGGCTCCGCCACCCCCACCCCACCCCTCCCCCGCCTGGCAGCCGTTACCCCCCCCCACCGCCCCCCCGAATCAATCTCAGCCGCCTCGTGCCCCCCCCATTCTCTCCCTGCTGCCGCTCAGAATGTTCCAGACCCCTGACGCTTGTTTTTATTTGTTCTGTTTGAAATGAAGAATATCTTTTTTTTCCAAAGAGGGAAAAAATTCAGACTGCTGCTAGCTTCTGTTTCTTTTTTTTTTTTTCAAAGCTGCTGCCTTCATTATTTGGGGGGGACATTTTTTGAGGCGTTAATTGGAGTGAAAGACTGGTCAGGATGCATCTTTGCGCTCACAGATGTTCACACAAAACAGGAAGCGATCCAACAGCATGAAAGTGGACGGTATCTCCCAGCGCCTGTTTACACGCTGAGGCTTCGGTGGGACTTCATGTGAAAATGTCTCCCTGCATTTCCTGTGTGTTTACAGAGGGGCCGTGACTCGCTGGGAAATGGCGGGACGGTGTCGTCTCTCCGTGTGGTTGAGGGCACCGCGTAAAAGATTTTCTTCAAAAAAGGGCTGTATTTAAAAGCTGTGCTGGCGCACAGGGGCTGATGCAGCCGCCTGCTCTGCCCAGGACCTGTCAGCTGATGACATCAGTGTTTACATGTGGAAAATCCAGACCTGGCGCCCAGCAGTGCGGCTCCCTGCCCAAACCAGGGCCACCGAACCCCAGTGTCGCTGCCTGGTGTCTAGGCCCGCAAACAGGAGTAGAGACAGATCACATACACACACATACACACACTCGTAAACATTCACATACACACTCACACGCACTCATACTCACACACAAACTCATACAAATACGCATGCACATGAAAGCATATAGACACACACACATACAAACAGATTTACAAACACTCATACACACACACAGGCAAACACACACCTACATATGCACATACTCACAAACATACACTGAGACTTTGGCACATACACACTCTCACATGCATCCACTCATAATCACACACACACTCGCACATCTAAACACACATGCCCACATACAAACACACACCTTCATGCGCGCATAATCACACACACGCTCGCACTCACACTTACATAAAAACGAGCACACAGATGCAGATACGCTCGTGCACGCGCATGTAAACTGAAATGTTTGTAATTGTTTTCCATCTCTGAGCGGAAAACCGAGGGTGACCTGACGTGTCGGAGGGGTCATTCAGAAGGCGAGAGAGGGTTCCCAGCATGCACTGCTCCCTGGCAGCAGACAGGTCCTGGAAGATTTAAGCTCTCTGGGCTCACACTTTGTTAGCAGTGAAACTGCTACAGTAGACTAGAGCAGGTCTGATAAATGTGGGTTGTAATTCATCACGCTGCCAGCAGGTCCGTGTTCTGTCTCCTGTTCTGCCCCTGCTCCAATAACAAGCCCTCATATTTTACCTTCTGCTGTCCTGAGCCAATGACAGAATGCCCAGCATGGACCATAGCCAATCATGGTGAGCCTGGAACAGGTCTGAGCCAATGACAGCTGGCCCAGGAAAAATCTGCCAAACTCAGTGCACCTGGCAAAGATCTGAGCCAATGACTGTTGGCCGCGCTTAGATCTGAGCTAATCAAAGTTGACCTGGTATAGGTTTGAGCCAATGACAGTCATGCCCAACCACAATCTCAGCCAATTGCAGCCGGCCAGCCTCAGTTTTCAGCCAAAGATCCTACAATAGACTCAGCATACATCTGAGCCAATCACAGCGAACCGGGTCCAAGTCAAAGCCAATTAAAATGCAGCTGGTAGAAGTTACTGTGATACGCACCTTCAGGATGTTTACGTAAGGCACGCCGTCTGGACCGTAGCGACTGCCGTTCACCTCGATGTGCTTCAGCCACTGAATGTGAGGTTGGGCGTCGCTGTACACTTTACAGTGGAACTCTACATCGCTGCCCACCAGGACCGTCTGATTGGCTGGCAGGCCGGCCTGTAGGATTGGCCGATGTGGCGAACGCTCTGGGGTTTGAAGGGGGGAGGCACAGGGGCATTTTAGCAAAGGTAACGACATTCTCTCGAATCCCTGCAATCACCCAGCTGTCGCTGCTTATTAACCCTTAGATGTAAGATATCAAAGTCAGATGCTGTTGAAAATCAATCATCTGGCAACTTGTTTAAAAGAGCTCCCGCAGGGATGGTGTGAGACCGGGACTATGAGGTGTGAGACCGGGACTGTGTGAGGTGTGATGACCGGGACTGTGTGGTGTGATGACCGGGACTGTGAGGTGTGATGACCGGAACTGTGTGAGGTGTGATGACCGAGACTGTGTGAGGTGTGATGACTGGGACTGTGTGAGGTGTGATGACCGGGACTGTGTGAGGTGTGATGACCGGGACTGTGTGAGGGGTGATGACCGAGACTGTGTGAGGTGTGATGACCGGGACTGTGTGAGGGGTGATGACGGGGACTGTGTGAGGTGTGATGACCGGGACTGTGTGAGGGGTGATGACCGGGACTGTGTGAGGGGTGATGACCAGGACTGTGTGAGGTGTGATGACCAGGACTGTGTGAGGGGTGATGACCGGGACTGTGTGAGGGGTGATGACCGGGACTGTGTTAGGGGTGATGACCGGGACTGTGTGAGGTGTGATGACCGGGACTGTGTGAGGTGTGAGACCGGGACTGTGTGAGGTGTGATGACCGGGACTGTGTGAGGTGCGGGTCTTTGAAGTGCGGGAGGTCTCACCCAACACGTCGAGCTGGTACGTGTGTGTGATGGTTCCGTACGGGTTCTGCACCACACAGGTGTAGTTCCCCCGGTCCGACGGCACCGCGCTCTCCATCACTAGACTCCACTGCTGGTGTCTCAGCTGCGAGGGAGACAGAGAGAAGAGCAGGGCGCGTTACTGTGTGTGTGTGTGAGAGAGAGAGAGAGAGAGAGAGAGACTGAAGCTGCTGAGAGTGAATGCGTATGTATTACACCCCCAGCGGGATGACTGGAGGAAATTAAATAGGTAACAGCAGGAACATTTCTCTTAATACAGCCTGTCAGATGCACAGACACATCATCAGAAGGATCTCTCCAGGACCTTAAATTGCCCTTACTACACATTAATTTTGCCACATCCAATGTATGTAAACAAATAAATAAAGACAGGGACGCTCGGAGCGAGACATCACACCCCTGAAATCTCTCCCAATTTCTTAAAATATTTACTTTTGTAACACCCTTTTGCCTGCTGCACTTCGCTGTAGAAACTACAACCAAGGATTCAAAATACCTTTCTAAATAGTGAAATAGATTTAACATTCAGAATTTTGGGGATCTAAAATGATTTTTTTTTTAAATGTGTTTTTTACTATGTACTCAACGATGGGTATAGCGCTGTATTCCAGTTATATGTGGTTATTAAACAGTTGTTTATGCCAACATGGCAGATTATTGCTAATGGCGTTCTGAGCCGCTAAACATTATTAGCCCACTAAATCCGTCAGAGAATTAAGCAGAAACAGGGGATCCGATAAAGAGCTTTTTTTCCTCTTTTTTCTTCATTTTAAATCCCTTGAAAAACTCCAAAAAATCCGTCATTAAGTGCATTAACAAATTAAGCCTTTCCATGCAGGAAAACGGAAAAAATAAACACAAATACCGTGACAGTGGAGTAGAACTTTTTGCACGTACATAATCGTGAGCGTGTCGTTATCTGAAGTGGGCACATCTGCAGTAAATATGTTTTTGGGAGAAGGTAGAAGAGGGCGGAGTTCACATGAGAGGACTGTCATGCCTGGTGTGCAGCAGATGAGGTGTATGAGGGTCTCAGATGAGCCCACCGACCGACATCTAAACACAGAGAGGTTACACACGTCCAGGGGTCTGTTAGCAAAGCAGCTCTGCTACCAAAACAAGGATCTTTAGGCCAGAGCCAACTTCAAAACTGAGATCCGTGGTGTGTGTGTGTGCGCGCGCGCGTGTGTGTGTGTGCGTGTGTGTGCGCGCGCGCGTGTGTGTGTGTGCGTGCATGTAGGGGAGGAGTAAATCCTAACAACTGTTTTCAGCTCAGATTTTGACTAATTTTGACTAAACGATTGCCACTGAAGCCAGACAACAGAAAAGCTTAGTGCTAAAAGTACTTAAGTCACATTTTCACACCCTGCGGGTAAATGATTGGAAAAGAACCCTCCTAAGTCCACTGCCTCAAGTTTTCTCAAAATGAAATTTTTGGCACTTAGCCCGTTTTGCGCTGTAGGCAGCTATACTGACCCAATGATGCAACATATCAAAATCCGATGCTGTTGAAAACCTACCATGTGGTGACTTGTTTCAAAGAGCTCCTGCAGGGGAGCACTTTTAAACAAGTCACCACATGATAGGTTTTCAACAGCTCAGGATAATGACATTTTTTATTCCTTGAAAATTTATTCTTTGCTCAAAGGGTTAAGTGCTTTTAGCACTGAGGTCTTCAGCTGAACCAATATCAAGATTTTCTTGACCACAGTTTGTGGCAACAGCACTTGTCAAGCAAAAAGTGACTCCAAAAAAGGTAATATTTGCAATGAAAAACAATTGGAATAGATTTGAATTTTCACTGCTAAACCCCTTTAGAAGATGGAAGTTGTTTCATTTTCTCAGCGCTGTGCGTTCGCCCTCGTGTCACGTAGGGTAGTGAGGAGGTGATGGTGTTTTGTGAGCTGTCGCCCGGGCCTTGTCTTCCCCTTGGGCATTTCACGTCGGCTCGTTTGAGTCGTTAGCGGCAGAGAGAGCGGCGTTTCTCCCGGGCCGTGGGGGCGAGGACGGAAAAAATGCGGCAGTGTAAATATTATGGCGTGTGTTTGGCGCAGTTGCGCGGCTACAGGCTGGACGGGGCTGTTTGTGCCGTCGCTCTCTGGCATGGGCCCCGTGCCCATGCTGGGATGGGGGGGGGGTAGACAGAGGGTACTCATGCGCCTGGGATTGAAGTGTGCCGCTTCCGGAAGGAACGTTCTCTGCCCACCCCCCGCCAGACCCTCGACAACGCTTAGCTTTGAGTGTCTCCCCGCAGTCCTCTTCACATCGGACCGCCAAACGCTCGCCTTTCCTGTGTCGTATTTGTTCTCGGGGTGAGGCAAAACGGCTGAGGGAGGGGAACGCTTTGATATTAACCCGCCTCACTCCCCCGCGCCGGGCAGCATCTCATCCGAATCCGTCAGGGACGCCAGCCAGACCAGAGTCGCACCATCACTCAGGAATCACCACACTCCTCTAGGACCTTAACGTGTCAGCAAGTGACTAAACTGTGGAATAATGTCACTAGAAAGCAACTGGAGAAATATAAAGATCCTCATTTACCGTGTCCCATCTTTTTCTAAGGGAGTAGGGGGCCCTAATTCTGGTATCTTTCATTTGTATCGAGTCGTTGAATCCCAGCATCCTTCAGTCCTGATTATCCCGGGCAGGGGGGGGGGGCGTTTTGGGGGGTCGACGGAGTGGCATTAGCTGTACCACAAGAGGCCTTAATCCCACTTTAGCGTCAGCAGGTCAGCTAAACGCGCAACGTGCAAACGAGGCTTTTGCCATATTAAAGATTCCGAACGGGATTACCTCATTAAGGAGCTTATGCAGTGATCCTGCTTAAAAACTGCTGATGTCTCCGTGTTCGCCGGGCGGCTGGGGAGCGAAATCGTCAAAACGTCGAGCCGATCGGGGAAACTGCAGCAAATGGAGTTTTGATGGCTGCACTAAAACAGGTTCTCCATCTTCGCTCGAGAAAATGGCTCTTTTATATGCGATGGGAGTCGTTAATGGCAATTTATGCTCCTGTCGGCCTCGAGCTGCAGCCACGACTGTAGCTGGACTTAATTTGACCCAGCGAGAGTAAACTGATATCGCCGGTGCCCCAATCAGCCTGGCATGTTTAAAACAGCCTCTCCAAACATTTATTTAGCTTTTGAAGCTGAACTTGGGTACATTTACTGGTCAGTTATCCAAGCAGAGCAAGATCTTCATGAAAGGAACCCTTCAGCGCTCTTATATTGCAGCAGAGAGGCACGGGTACGGCCAACACAAATACTCGCACTGATAGCGATCGCAAATACCCGTAGATAGCCGCTGCACACACACTCTTGCAGATAGCCGTGTCAAACTCGAGTCATGAAAGACAAACAAACAAAGGAATTTCCCAAATCATAGGATCTCTGATGCAGACTGCCTATGAGTTGGCAAAGTATTTAATAAGGCCCTTTGATTGGTGTTATACTTCAAAGGTCAACAGTATTCATATTATTACATTCGAATTACTCTGCAGTTACTTTCATCATTTCCGATGGACTTGTTTTTCGTTCTCGAACTAAACAAAGCCTGAAGACCAAGGTTTGAATTTTTTGCAGAAACCAAAGGCAGTCATTTATAAAGCAGAAATACATTGAAGTTGAAAGGAAAATCAAGTACAAGGTGAATAAGTACTGAAGCAGTTACTGGTCTGATACGGAGTGCGATCCTTGGTAAAATTCGGGCTCTGTGCTGATTGAGTGTGCAGAGACGGACTCACATCCTGCCTGCCGTATGTCGGACGAACCAAAGCCAGTGTGTGTGGTGTGGGGGGGCATTAGCCCTATTTAAAACCTGTCAGTCTCGCCAGGGCTTCTCTGCTGATGGCTCAATAGAGAAAACGACCTTTGGCTCCCCACGACCTTTGACCCCTGCCCAGGGGTTTACATTCAGACGTGACAGCAGAAGAAAGTCTTCATTGTGATCTTTCTGCTTTTGCTGAGAATATTTCAATTAGTCATCTTCAGATCTTCCCTCCTCCGGTGCTCCAGCAAGATAAATCGATGCCATCATTTCACCACCGATACTCGCTAAATGATTTTGAACATTTTTCAACTGCTTATTTTCCCTTTCGCTTTACAGACGCAAGTCGTCAAACTGATTCCTGCTGCTTACATTTTACACCATCTCTGGACTGAACTATTTTTTCACATTTATACATTATTATCCATTTCCGCTGCTTTATATTTTCTTTCTGAATAATTACGGGTAAAGTGTCTTTCTCAGGGGTACAAGGATAGGGGGTCATCAAAGACTTGAACTTTCAGGCTAAAAACTGAGGTTCACACGTAAAACACACTTCTAACTACCCCATGGAATATAATCGCAGACAAGAAATGGTATGGAGGCCATGTCAAATACTGTACGGCCTCACAGCTGAAGTTACTATGGAGCAGTCATGAGACAAGAGGTAAAACTCTGGTATTACGAAGTTACATTTTACGTCCCGAGCACTGAAAAATCATCTCAAGTAAAGTAAGACTGTGGATCTGTCAGCATGTTGCTGCACCCGCTATCTTTATCACAAACCAAACAGAACCCCAAATCATGTCATCATCACACCACCACCTCACGCTAAACATTTACATTTTCACAGGAGGGCAAATTTCTCCAAGCCTGTTATCTAACCGGCACCAGATAAGACAGCTAATCAATCCCAAAGTTAACGAGGAGCCGAGATTCTGCGGAGACGAACAAACAGACGGTTGCCGTCGACGTCCCCAACACCGGACACGCCCCTCAACCAACAAAAGCCAAACATCGATCACTCTTTAGGGTTGCCACAGCGATCATATCAGGGGTCTTAAGCCCATATTAAAATGCAAGGGGGGGTTTGTATTGCGGGATTGAGATTTCATGGCGTCTTTGTCCGCCTGTCAGTGGCGGCTCCTGGCTCGTCAAATAAACTCGTCACGCGGCTGACAGGTTTTGGACGATGAGGGGCGGGAAAACTAAAGCCTGTCAGTTTCTACCCTGACCCCCCCACCCCAACTTTTACTTTTTTTTTTTACTTTGGGGGTGCTGCCGACCTTGTCAACGAATCCCATTAGCTCGCCTGTCACCGAGACGATCAACGGGAGTTGGTGGGGTGGGTCCGTTACCCTCTTTCTTTCTCTGGTTTTTTCCAAGGTCAACTTTGGGCTTGTGGGGCCTGATAATGGAGCTGTATAGATGAGGGGTGTGTGTTGGGGGGTATAATGCTATCAGTGGGGGCAGTGGAGATGTCTCTATCTCCAGACACCATGAGTCACAACCCCATGAGATACAGAGCCTATTTGCCTAAAAGCATGGAAGGACTGATAGAAGGAACAGCTTCTGGAAATTGCAATGATAATGATTACATGCGGCGTATGAGGTGGTACTTTACTGTGACTGATGCCTCTCACTCGTCTACAATTACTGTGAAAGAAATCGCAAAGAAAAAGGTGACTGATGATCTGTAATCCAGGCCGACCATCTTTAAGCTGTGGGTGACAGTTGATGTGGGTGGGTGAACAAGACCGGCAACAATTATGACATTTCTGAGCTGTGTGGCAGCCCAGAGCAGGCCAGGTGATTGGCTTAAAGCAGTATCAGCTGGCCAATCGAATGAAGGGCTCACCCCAGAGTAACGCTGCATTGCTTCTCATAGCTCATATCTCAGCATGCTTCAGGTGGCCTTCAGTCAGTTCTTTGGCTTGCCTCAGAACTGTCGAAGGTTCAAGGCCCCAATGGGACATGTTCCGGCTCACTGACATTGGGAGGGACTTTACCGTTGGGCTTTTGAGTAAGATTGTTTATCACAATAACCACTCCAGGGGCTATATACCCAATTCTATCATTCTCTCTCACTATTTAGGACTGTTATCCTTGGCATGTCACCCAGGTCTTTGTATTAAAGGCCATATATTTTCCAAGTGCACCTTTTCGGTGAAATAAAGGTAAACAAACTCATTGAATATAATAGGACCCTCTGTGATAAGGAGTGACATCATAAGAGATTTATCACAGTAATAATACGATCAGTGTTGTCCCAGCCAGTTAAATCTAAGAGTGAGGGCATAGCATAGCGCTTAAACAATCAGGCTAGTAACTCAGCAATTGCAACTCAGCATAGCAGTTTGCCGGGAAATCGGTGTGGAAACTCACCGATTGTCGGTTTAATTCCCCACACCGCGGCACTGATATTTTGTACCCGACAGCGAAGGCTCTTGACCTTAATCTGTTTGGTAAACATCCAGCTGTAGAGACGCACGGTGTGTAAAAATATAATCTTCGTAACTCTCTCCGGATAACAGGGTCTGGCTAAACGCGGCAAAGAATGTAAACACCCCTAAAGTAATCGCTCCCCGGATTGCTGGTGCTTGCTGATGCTAAAAAGAGAACGACGGCACCCAGATGAGCGACACGGACAGAAATAGCAGGCCGTAAACTGCGCAGCAACACGACAGGGCCTCCACTGAGACTGTCCCCACGGCAACACCTGGGAAGGGCGTAAATCACGAGACACATACGGGCTCCGCATACGATGGACATCGCCTCGACTCAGCGGACCCAAGGGACACAATCCCCAAGTGTGGAGTAAAATTTAGCTCCAACCAACATCATTTGCTAACTAGGGCAATTAGCACGTCAGGCCAATCGCTGAACTTGCAGGTGAAAACAAAACGACATGACTTTTAACACTCTGATCTGCGGACTTTGCGCATCTAAACACAACCGGGCTGTAACAACTGCTAATGAGTCAGTCAGTTGCGGTAAGTCAGTGTAATGCAAAGTCAGTCTCATTATACATTAGATGGCCACTATGACAGGGTCAACAGACACTAACATCTGAGCTTCACCGTTAAAGGTCCAATAATCACTGTGTAACATAATTAGGAACTCCCCCATAACACTTTCCATCACCACTCTGGAAAACATTAACAAACAAGGTGCTATAGGAGGAATATAAGCACTTCAAACTGCAAAAATAGCAACCCCAGTTAGACCGAACGGGCAACACAAAAGTGCTTTGCTTGATGTAGGCGTCTCGCTGCAGTTATACAGTGTCCCTCTCTGTCAGAGGGTAAATTCAGTTCGGAAATTCAACACATTTTGCGAGGGAATCACACGGCTGCACACGGCGTTTCTGTGTTGCCGGAAAATTCCTGGGTTGAATATTGAAGGTAGATTATTTTTGGCAGTGGAGGAATGGAATAATTGAGACGTAACGAGAGCGGGAGGTTCGGGGAATTTCTTGAACCCTCTGCAGCGAGAGGCACTGCCTCGCTGTGGAGATAAAGCCACTCAGAGCCGAGCCGCTCGAGAGGGATCTCATCTGACCAGACGCCCACTGTAGGAAAATACCCTGAGCTCATCGCGCATGCAGGCAGAGCCGGAATGGAGGACGGAGGGATCTAGGGATCAAACGCAAGCCTGAGAAAGGAATCGGAGGAGAGACAGGGAAAGAAAGAGAGAGAGGCAGAGAGAGGGAGACAGAGGATACATTTCGGGATAGTAAGGGAGGGATATAACGTCAGTGATATAACGAGATGCAGGAAGAGGGAGATAATTGGTGAGAGAGAGAGACAGATCGAGCAGAAGAGAGGATAAAATGCTGGAGAGCAAAAGGGAGAGAAAGCGAGAGGGATAGAAAGGGAGATAGAGAGATAATGAGGCGGAGTGGGATGAGATGAAATAGAGAGAGAGAAGAGTAAATGGAGGAGAGAGGCATGAGTCACAGAGAGAGAGAGGAAGGTATCCTATATAGTTCAGTGTAGATGTAGTGTGGTGTTACGTAATTCAGTGTAAAACATGTTTTAGTTTGACGTAATGTAATACACTAAGTAGTGAATATGGCATCATGTAATATCCTCTTGAGTGCCTGCTGGAATAGACAAAGTACGGTGTAATGTAATGTAACTGGCCTTAGAACTGGAGTTGGTCCCCGGGCGCTGCTCTGTGGCTGCCTGCTGCTCCTAACTATAGGATGGGTCAAATGCAGTGGACAAATTACCCCATGGGGCTCAATAAAGTATATCTTATCATGTACTATAGTATTGTGCATTGTGATATAATGTAATATACTCCTCGTGATATAGTATTTTGTCGTGTAATGTAATGTACTATTGCATTCTATGGTGTTATATAATGTAATATAGCATTGTGTGGGGTTATATAATATATTATTGAATGACGTAGCCTCACCTTGATTCCCCCCATCCTCTGCTCGCCCTTAAACTCCTTGCCGTTCTTCAGCCAGTGGATGGTGGGGGTTGGGTTCCCCGCTGCTGCACAGCGGAACTTCACTGTATTTGCCGCCGGCACAGCAAGCAGCTTCTTCTCCATACGGTCAGGACGTGTCCAGTATGGGGCTTCTGCGGGGCGAGATGGGAACTACATTACCAACAATGCACCCCGGAGGCACAGAGAATTATATAAACCTCAGTGCACTCTGTACTGGACTGGTGAGGTCACGCAACAAACATTTAGCACTGTTGTTTATCGGTGTGGGTTGTACACTTCTGCAGTTTGGCAGAATCAAATGCAAATGCTGTTATATTCTGCAATCGCAGTTTTGGTGAGTTTCAGCAATTTCCTAGGATGAACTTTCGAAAGTTTAAAGCTGATGGTAATAATAATAATTCTTCAATTTATGACTTACAGACTGAGTTCTTTGAACTGTGACAAATCTGTCAGGGGAAATTCTTGCTGGAATGAATCACAGAGTCATTTTTCTCTTAGAAGCGTGTCGCCAGTCCAGAGGCGTCCGCGTTTTATCACTGAAATAAAAACTCGAACTTGAGAAATCAAAAAGATAAATAATGAAAGAGGGAGACAGTCCACCACACATATGCAGACGTAATATGAAGACATAATCGTGAATAAATGATAAAATAAGAGGATGGACTGATCAAAGCCAGTCCCATTTGTCCAGTTATAAAGGGCATATTTTATTTCGGAATATAAAAGAGACTGGGAACATATCACACAGAATATGCTAGTGCTGATTGGAAGAAGAAAGGGCCAGAGGATGCTACGCTCGATCTCTTGGCCGTTTCGACGATAAAGTCACTTTGAAAACACAAAGCATCCTCAGTTAGGGACTGTATCAAAACTCTGCAAACAAAAACTGCGGCTTACAGCTTTTACAATGAACCGTTTTGAATTCTGTCATCGTCAGGGGTTTGTGTTTTTGGCATGATTTAGCGTAGACCCTTCCAGCGCTCTGGAGACCCGTAGCCCAAAAACACCCACACAATGGTCCCCATTCAGCCCCCCCCCCCCCCCCCCCCCCAATCTGGTACAACCGGCCCAATTCGGAAACACTTGGGACAGAGCAAGCCCTAACCCCAACCCCCCTGAATGTTTGAACAACAAACACTTATTCGAAAGAAAACCTTGTTCTCCAGTGGCGAGGTCGAAAGGACTGCAAGTGGCCGTACAAGAAAATCCACGTTTTTTTCCCTCCTGGCCTCTTAACAGTCTCAATGAGTCTCTCTCTCTCTCCCTCTCTCTCTGGTTTGCGCGAGATGAACACGCTTTCGTCTGGGACCGTGCGCCGATGGTCTGGCAGATGTGTTTCCTTCATTAAAACAACATTTGCTTCACTTATGTGCTGGCAGGGGGCCAGAGATAATGAGAAATTCTGATGCTATCGGTAATGCTAGCGTCTGTGCTCGAAGCATCGCTCCCCATGCTAAAAGAAGGGCTTTGATACCGAGCCCATCCTGATTGGATGGCAGCGCCAAGGTTGAGAGCCCTCAGCCAATCAACATGAGGCGCGCCTTCTATGGGTACAGCACACAAGTTGCTCATTCCATCCTGCTTGAGTTATGTGTGTAAGCGCACCACTTCATGTATTAAAGTGCAAAGAACTTTTCCGATTATGACGTCTTGCAAACTCCAGGCCAGTCACTGAGACTCTGTGAGCCAATCAGTGAAAAGCAGTGAAGTTTATGATGAGGTAATCAAGCTCGCTACCTGCTTCCTGGAGAGTGTCGACAACACAAGGCAAAAATGCCCAATATTACTCCCCGTCAATAGACCTAATTTCAGCATGTCCACCATCATGAGTCGTGAAAGACATTGGCAGTTGAGTGCGTGTCTCTGTCCGGACTCTTCAGGACCAAACAGTACGTCTCCTCTTGAAAATTCATTTGAAAATGAATTCAAAGTCCTCATTGTTAAGGTATGCAAATTTTCATTTTTTAATGATTTGACAGTACATCATTTTGAGACTTCGGGGAGGCACTTGGATAGTTGTGTAATTTGGCTAATAGCATGTAGGTAATCTAGAATGTAATGTTGAAGATGAATTCTACTTGTGGTCAAGGAGTTTATGATCCAACAAATGTATAGATTTAAGCCCCAGCAGTTTTTCAATCCTCAGTATTTTATTTATTTATTTATTTATTTGCAATTTTAATGGTGAATTCTGATGAAGATTTTTTATGTTTGCAGTCCATTTTCTCTATCAAAATCATGAAAATAAACTGAAATACAATGTAGTTCTAAATGCTGTGAGTGTCTTTTCTGAGGAAAGCCACAGTTTTCCTCTTTATGAAGCTTTAATCTTGAATAATACAGCATTAAATTGGGTAACCCATAAATAGCCAAATTTGGCTTCTGCGCAAAGGGGTTAACTTTATAACCCACAGGACATCAGTATATTCAAGAGCCTTATGAGTTGACTGCATGTAGAAGCATATCTGCCTACGCCTGCCTGTTTTGAGACACAAAATGAATGGTAAAATATGCAATAATATACTGTAAATGCGCCCCCCCGGTAATGTCTCTGATCTCGTCCCATGAATAACAAAAGGTCGCAAGTGACATTCCTGTTGAGACCTGTTTTTCTGCACCGCGGTGCAGAAAAACAGGTTTCAACAAGAATGTCACTTGGCACCTTTTGTTATTCATGGTCCGATTTTACATTCGTCTGGGGGACGGGGGGAGGGATAAATTGTACTGGAATGGGACTGCGATTGTCATGATGCGATGTAACCTCTTTGCGAGGTATGCTGAATAATTATTTGGGTTCTGGTTGTGCCTTGGAATTAATATGCTCGGGTTTTTACGACTGCTCAGATGCCCAACCACCGCATTTCACTGGCAGAAACATAACGGTGCCAAGAATTATCAACAGGGTCCTATTTAAGCAAAAATAAGCTCCACAAAAAGTGCAGACATAGTCAGATTCCTCAACAAAAGCTGAAATTGAACCACAGAAATATTCCGCACTAAAACTGCATGCAGAACCACAAAAGTACTCAGCGATTTAAGTGCATTGAAGAAATATAAAAATATTCCACAATAAAAACTCTAAAAGAACCAAAAAAAAAAATCTGCAATAATGGCTTCGACCAAAATATGGATGTACTCCACAATAAAAGCCTCAACAACAATATTCCACAATAAAAACAGATATAATTTAAAATACAGCTGCATCTTCCACTGGCCTCTGTCATCAGGCTTTCACCAAAATCTCTCTCTCTCTCTCCCTCAAGGAAGAGTGGTCCTTGTAAAAATGGACCACGGCGAAAGCCCTTCTCTGTTTATTTTTGTGGTCGACACTCTACCCCTCCTGCATGGGCAAGAAACTGAAAATACCAAAATGGGGCGGGGGGGAGAATACCTCATGCTTCGTACAGACGGGGACACACGCCAAGCGCTCGCCCCACCGGTCCCCACTGAATCCCGTTAAATGGGGACTATCAGTGATCTTCCTGTATGACGAAGTTAATCGGGAGAGAAGTATTTCCTGTCTGGAACACGGTCGCAATCTGCGGCTCTATAGGGACTGCTGACAATTTACAAGCGGCGAACATCACCTGGGATTCTGAACTGAATTAGACCGTATTCCGCAAGACAACCTTAACCGGACTGCCAAAGCTGGTCTGTTGCTAAGTCATAGCGGCTCATCGCGGGGTCCGTAGCAGTTTGTACTTGTATTTGCCGGAGTTTTGCTGGTCATGGCTGGTCGATGGTTGGAATTTGGAATTCTTCCAAAACTCTACAGATATACAAACCCCAATCCTAACCAGTTGCCAGTGGTACAATTTTACCATTCAGCTATCCAGACCACCCCAGGGCCAGACTTAAAGACCTCTCTCTCTCTCTCTCTCTCTCGCTCTCTCTCTCTCCCTCTCTTACAATGCAGCCCATCTCTCTATCACCCATCATCTCCGGGAGTGTTTCGGGGAACTGTTATTTTGACGCAATGCTTTCTTTAGGGACCGTCATTTTGCAATGGAGGCGAAACCCGACGCCGTTCCGCAGAGCAATTTTCAGAAAGCAATTTTGCCTGTTTCTCTCATTTTGACCGACAGCCTCTTCCTGGAAGGGTCGCGGGGGGTGAGCGCTACACAACTGTTTACTGGGAGTAATTAGCTGGCTCAGAGTCACGGGGGCACTAGAGTAGGTGTGATGGGGTGGTTGAAGCAGACAGGATTGTGGGTAACTGAGTATTCCACTCTCCTGACGCCTCTCCTCTCACACGCTAGCAGATCTGACTGTAGATTAGCCCCGAGCCTCTGAGGGTCGGGTGGAGGGTGGGGCTTGGGTGCAAACCAAACATCGCCCCTCTCCGATGAAGGGGTATTAATTTTTACTTATATTTACTCCTTGGCGAGGGTAAATATGGGAGGGGTGTGCAGGGCAGGATGTACTCCAGGGCAGGAGTGCAGGGTATAAACTTTAGGCTGCATTAACCCCATTTGTATACTTGTGAGACGTGTCTATCTACAGTGTCTGATAACCAAAGCGATGGCAAAGAGACAGGATAAAACATTGTCCGCTGGTGTCTTACACGTGTCAATTATTTGTAACATCATAGACACCGTCATCGCATGTTTTATAATTTCATTGGTTGGATGGAACAAAAGTTCAGTGGTTGTCATGGATATAAAACAATCATACATACTGTAGCCTTCACTAAAAGACCGTTTGACCACCATTATAAAAAAATGACGAGCAATAATCACCATGGAGATAACAGTTTCGCCGCAGAGGTGATCTAACACTTTATTTAAACATAAAAGAATCTGTGTAGTCTTAACGCTTTTCTCAAGACTTCGGCCAAGATAATGTCTCACAAGCATGAAAAGACCTTTAGCGGTTCAGGTATTTTGATGATGGAGACGTGTACAGTACGAGCCTTCAGTTGCGGCTCATTGGGAGCCCAGACACAGGAAAGGCACAGGAGTTGGAGCGCTGATCCGTGAGGCTGTTGGTCATATTAAACACTGACCCGCCACAACTACATAAAGTGCGACTGCCTGTGGTTCCTCTTTTTGGGGGGATACAAGCCTTTGCAAAGCTGTAACTTCTTTCATCCAGATTCAGACCGATTATTTACCTGATAAAACTTGACTCCAGGAAGTAAATGAGGCGTGAGGTGTAGGCCAAGCGGCGATGCAGCCAATCACGCACGGCGCACTCAACGCCACGCATCCACGTCTATCGACTCGCTTCGGCTAAACATAGAGACAGTGCAACTGCAGGTCATTTTTCAACCTCTACCCCCACCTGTTGCTCTGCAGTCATTCTGCTGCAACATCATTTTTCCCTGCTTAGGTTTGGCCCGTAAACCCAAAATATAGGGAACCCTGTCCGTCCAAAAAGGGCCGGCGTGGCTGCAGGTATTTGTGTTCGCGCAGCTCTACTACAACTGTTTCAGTTAATTAACTGGTCTTTGTGTGGAGACTAGGATAGTTACAGTCAGTCCCTTCAGTGCTAGGCTATCAGGCTAACACAGAAATTCTGCGCCCATGGTGGTCCTTTATGAATAAAATTTGAAGCCTCCACCCAAAAATTGGATTTCCTTCCCCTTGCGCTGAGGAGCAGAGTCTGTCACCGCGCTTTCGGGACGCCCTGTCTCTCTGACACTTATTTCCTCCTATTTCAGATAGATAATTTGTCAAACAAGCGGGGAGGGAACACGACTCAAGGAGAGGAATAAAATAAACACAGTGAGCTCATTTGCGGCCGGAGTTCCTCTTGTCGAGGTCCAATCGGGAGTCGCTGAGCTGCGGAGGAAAGTGTTCTCTGATCTGGGGCCTCGAGGGAGGGACTCTTCCCAGAATTCCTACAGCTCCCCAGTCACATGGGCCGCAAACCTCTGTGGAAGAGTCATCCGCGGTACTGGCTAATTGGCAGTGGATTAGCTAACATTTACAAAAAAAATATATTTAGGATCAGCCTAATCCCTGCTCTGGACCCACTACTCCCAGGCACTACGGCGAAATGACCGTCACGAGGACGGATAATATTCAGCAGCACTCTCTCCGAGTTGATGTGGGGCCGCTCAATAAAACGTTCACACTCGCAGCCCGTGCTAATTTGCTTGGAGACGTGAGACTACACTGGGGAGTCGATGGATCTCGTGAAAATGTGAGCGCCCACGACTCCCCTCTCTTGGATAAGCCTCACTCGGTTCTGACAAAAGGAAATTAGACTAAAGCTGAAATGGCATTGGCCAGAATCAGCTTTCATAACTATTGTTATTGTATTATATCTCAGTGACACATTGAGTTTAACCTTTAGAGTACTAAATGCAGCTGTTGTTGCTCTGTGATGTAAGATATCAAAATCAAAGCTGTTAAAAACCTATCATGTGGCAACTTGTTTAAAAGAGTTCCTGCTGGGGAGCTCTTTTAAATAAGTGGACACATGATAGGTTTTCAACAGCACAAAATCAATTATTTATAATTTTTGGAAAATTTATTTCAGCGCTCAAAGGGTTAAGACCCTCACCTTCAATAAAGCTGAGAGACAAAGGCACTGGATAAAGCAAAAATAAAGCAAATGGAATTAAACTAGTTGTGCCAAGCAATAAATCATTCATTTAAAAGCTACCACAGTCATATTTTAAAATATTACAAAACCAATGTTTGGAATTGTTTTAGTGCCATTAATAAATGAATTTCTTAAAATGGACTGTACCTCATTCAGGAGAAAAGTGCACGAAATTAAAACGCAGCAGCTCCCCCTGATTCTTTCTCGTAGTTCGTGGAAGCAGAGTTTTCGGCTAATATCGAGAATTTGCACGATGAACGCTAACGAGTCCCATTCAGGCAGTGAGGAGATGTAAATTGAAAATTCAGAAATGACACTCCTCCATTTTTTTTTAAAAATAATGACAATGAAAGAAACTAGAGGGGAATGAGGAATGGAGATTCATGCTCACACACAATACCACCAGAAAATGAAAACACAGCAGTATGACACAGCGACCATTTGTATTATGGGATGGCAATGATTGTGATGGATTAAACTATGACATCAACGAGTACTTTTCAAGTTATAGGCAAGTTCTCCGCTATTAGCCTCCAGACTGACTGTAGCGCACCATCAGTCTGCTGATTGGTTCAGACCAGAATCAAGTATGTGATTGGACAGGACTATCAAGGGCTCCTATTGCTTGAGACTCTTCATGAAGAAGCTGATTGGTTCATGTGCTCCATTAAGCAGCTGATGGGTTAAAAATTCTTCGTCCGCCACAGGGTCTTATCTTTACAGGCGGCGTGTCACGTACCGCTGAATTAGAGCCATTTGATTTCATAGGAAAGGAAAAGTCGCTATCGACCACATGAAAGCACATGGGCTCACGTTAGTCGCCGTAACAACAAGGCTCCACCCAGATAGCAAAGAAATGCGTTCTGTTCAACAGAAGCACAGAGCTGACTGTAGAGCAAATGTTTAACTAGGGCTGTTTAGGGAGAAACTACAGCGCCGGGGTCAAATGTGGGTGAAATCGCGCAAACGACAACGTTGTGAGAGAGTGAAATATGGAACACACCATTTCCATTACCTCCATCGTCCGACTCCTCGTCGTAGTCTTCATCGTCCCCAGAGGACAGGGAATCTTGAAAGAAATGGACAAATAGACAAAAGTGTCACTTGATGAGGAGGAGGGAGAGACGAAGTGATCAGAAAAATTATTGGGCAAAATTTTTTGAACGGTCAATAAGAAACCACTCCCAATTTATGCCTCATGTCAAATCCTTGGCTCATACGCCCTGTGAGGCATCTTTGTGACAGTACTTCTGTAAAAGGAGCTATTAAAGTAAAATTTAATTGAACTGAGTGTCAATTACTGCATTCAATGCTGCCGTTTGCAGTAGAACATCCAGATAGGAGGTTAAGGAATGAATATCCCAATTGACAATGACTGCAAAGGCAACCGTTTCAGGAGTAAGTGTCGTAATGGCTCGATAAGAGCCCGGGGGTATGTTTGTGCTTTAAGACCTCCGTAATGACTGGACCCATTCATACAACGAGCCGTGATTCACTCTCACACACTGCCGTCATTAATCGTGAACCAGAAATGCCTGCCATGAAGAAAAATCAGATGTTTTGATAAGAATCCCGCCTACTTAAAATAATCATCTTGGAATAGAGCTCATGCCACTGGTGATCTTGAAGGATGGCAGAAAGTTTATGCCCGAGTTCGCAGTAGAACGTTAGTCCGAAGCACAGATCTGCCATTGTTCAGTGGCACCTTCTGGAGTCTTTGAGCGACAGAAACCTCCAGTGACGGTTAATCTCTCTGACCTTGTTGTCGCCGCTGCTTCGTTTCTGAATTAAACGTTAATGAGAGCCAGATGCCGGCTCAGGTTGGGCGCAAATCGCATTGTGTTGAGATTTCCGTCAAGGCCGAACCCTTCAGTTTATTCTCTGATTTCTTTTAGTTTATGTTTTGTCGCATAAAGGGCTCATTCAGCGGCATGGCCTCGGGTGACGAGGGCAAGTATTTCCGTAACACAATCTTAAGTGCCAACTGATTGATAAACAAAGCCAGGATCATATTTTTTTCCTCTTTTCGTGGATTATCCTGCATGCAGTCAGTGTGCAAACTGCTTTTGATGCTGTGTGTGTATGTGCGTGTGTGTGTGTGTGTTACCAAACTACCTTCAGGGCCTCTGAAAATGGAGAGAGTCCAAAGTTTGAGACATATCTCTTTTAAATACCTGACACCTTACTCAAATATTTAAAGAGGAACGCAAGCACTCGCCTTGATTTGCGTCAGGGGGAGTCGTGCTGTCGAGAGTCGGTATGGAGGGGGTTGGACAGAGTTGCTGTAACGATCTCTTTAGCTCTTTAGTAATCTCTGCGGATCTGTGAGGTGGTGCTGTAGTCCGCCTCTGATAAAGGCTCGGAGAAAAGCCTCCATTTTCCTTCTGGGCGGCATTCCCGACGCGAGCACGAGTGCGGCGCTCTCCAATTCCTCCCCGACACATCTGCTTCCAATGACGCGGCCTTTCAGGCTAATTGCTCAGTAATGGGTTGTCAATAACGAGCTCAGCTGGTAGCATTACTGGGGAAACAAGGCGAAGTTAAACCGTCGCTCCCCCCCACACGGCGCCCCCATCAGCACATTTTTGCAGAGAACAGCACCGGAAATACTGGCCTTTAAAAGAAGCCTCCTGACGGCAGGACATATTAGCCCCGTTACTTTTGCATAGTTTTGTTGTTTATTGTGAAAACAGGGAGGTAAGTGGGACCGTCTGGACTGCTCGAGGTGGGCAGGGGCGGCGATCCGGTTTGCGGAGCGGAGGCGGAGTTTGGCTGAATTTGGCGGCGCCTGGCTGACGTTGGCGGACGAACAGAAGCGGAGTAGTGCCTTCGGCCTGGGAGCGGAAGAAAGGAGCCGGCGATGCCGCGCAGAGCCAGAAACGTGCGGCTGTAGCATCACCACGTTCGCCCTCTCTGAGGTAAAGTCTCCAACAATGCAAACAGATCCTTTGAGCATCACGAAACAATTGTTACCACAAGAGAGAGGGGGAAAAAAACATTCAAACTCCATCTCGGGACAAATTAAACTAATTTTACTGGAACAGGAACAAGGCCGGCAGCCTTAGCCAGGAAGCAACATTCGCTTAACCTCAGAGTCCCGCAGCGCGTCCTCCTCCTCAACAGCTCCTGGTTAACAACCTCAGGGTAAATCACTGCTAACTTTGCTGCTGGGTGAAGCAATGATGGCCTCACCTCAAACCGGTCGGACAGCCCAAGAAACTGTGCTAATGCTACTGCTTCAGACTCCAGAGTTCCTCCCTGCTGGAGGAACAACATTAGCTTTACCTCTGGCTGTAAGGGCAACAAGCGCTTCTCTGGATAAACACCGCTAACTCCGCTACAGCAGCAGTCATGCTGAATTTATCTCTGGGTAAGCACAAGCGGACGCTCGACTTTATTCCCTGTGAAACAATATTTTCCCTGCCACTGGTATCAGTCCTCCAACACACATTTAACACGAGCGCAAGGTCGACAAACTCAGCTCAGAAAAGGCCAGGGTCTGAGATCACGCGCTTCGGGAGCTTACTGGTGCACTTTGTGTCGTGTGCTGAATGCCAGTAAATCAATGCTATAGAAGTCGCATATGGGCAAATGGTTAGCATTCATCCGCCTGCTCACAAAAACAAAGAAGAAAAAAGACACATTTAATTCTGCTCAGTCATGGCAGCAGAGACTCCGCCCACACCACCGCAGTCGCGTTTCTCACAGGTGAGACGCGGGCGAGCCTTCGGTTACCGCGCACACGCCTTCGCTCCGTGGCGTCCTCTTCGAGAGCGTCACCTGCATGCTTGTCTATTCAGGTCTGCACATTCCTCTCACATGCGTAAGGTAACTCTGCATACTTTTCTGCAGAGCATCGGCTCTGACAGCGCACTGGTTCCCACAGGAAAGCAGAGAGTCGAGGCGCTAATCCCTGACACTTTAACCTGGCCCTCGAGGTGCTGCCGAGCTGCTCGATATTCAATCCCTACATCAGCCAGAACCTGGGTCACCGGGGACCTTATTTATAAAAATCTGCATATATTTCTCACAAAATCTCACTGGTACTCCAACAGAAAGAGGTGTGTCATCATAAATAAGCTATTTATTTATGTCATGAATTATAATCAACTGGAAATTTTGCATACGAAGTGCACAGATTTTAGATCACATATTATTATTATTTTTTTAAATAAATTCCAAATTGGATGGAGGGGTGGGGGTGGGCATTGATCAGGAGAGAGGAGAGAAGAGATTAACAGCGTTCATTTCTTCCCCGTTATCTCCCAGTCAAGGTTTGGATGCAGAGTGGTCCGTCAGTCAATAAGGCACAGGAGGCGCAGGACGACTGGAGTGTGTGTTCTCAGCGTATAAACTGAGTCCAAACCCCTGATTGATGTGGGAAATATTTTCTTAGAGTTATATCAGATATACAATAAAATTCAGAATATAATACCACTGAAGTATTTTAGGAATAATACTGAATCAATGCGTTTGCATAAATTTCCATATGAAATGCCATTTTCAACTGGATGTGGACGGTATATCACTGCATCATGTTTATATTTTTTTGATCTCTAATGGGCTTCGGATGTGGGGATTAACCTGAGCTCACGCACAGTACTGCATGACTGTCATGACTGTATGCTGTCAAATTTGGTGTGTTATTATTCTGAACACTGCCATCTTTAGGCAGCCTCTCTTTCCCCCAAACATGTAACAGCAGGTCCTACATCATAGAAAAACAATGCACTCAGTTCACAAATAAATATCTTTATTTTAAATGGAATACTGGTAGTAGGAGTTTCAGAAGAACTTCCCTGACTACCAAAACCCACAGATTTAGCTAAATCTGCTAAAAAACAACAAAGGCAAAAAAAAGAAAGACACTTCGACTGTGTACTCCGTAAAAGTCACGCAGCTGTGACCTCACATCACCAGCCAAACCCCAAACGGTAACACCTGCCCTCTCCAGCGACCGCACCTGTGCGGCGTGTGTCCACAGGGTTTGCATTCCAGAGCACCTGCTCGCCCGCTTTCTCCTGCGCCGCGCGCTCGTTACGTCACTTTTAAACACTGCAGCCGCGCGTTCCCACCCTGTTTTTTTATTCCCATCAGCAGTAGAAGACCTGAAAGATTGTAGATGTACAGCAGCAAAAATATTCCTCCCCACCACCAAAAAAATCGATCTAATTGAATAATTAAAATCGCAGCTACAATTCGCATCATGATTGGCAATTTGGCAGCAAACTAAGCCCTGTGCAGTCATCTCACTGAAAGATGTTTTGTCTAATCATGCAGACCTAGCCTGCCATTATGGCAGAAACAGGCCATTCAAGCCTGCCGCGAAAGAAGCCCTGAAATTAATTTCCTTAAGAGCTAGATAGTCTCTAATTGTGCCATATTCTAAGCATTTCTTCCATTACTGCACGACCCAACAAGCTAATCCACACAGTGACAGCTCCCCATCACTGCTGAGAACGGTCCTGTCCAGATTTCACCCAAACACTCAGTGAGCACCGCCAGGATTCCGCTGGAGAGCCTCTGATTACAGACCTGTCAGTCAAGACCCCCCTCCCGCAACCCCATTTCATGAAGTGTTATGGCTAGTTTTAGGAGGATTTTGATTGGCTCGGGAGAACAACATCAACAGCAGCTCAGCGAACAGCACTCCTCTTCACGGCAGGGCCGAGAGGTCTTTATCTTGGCTAAGTGCTCGGCTGTTAGAGTGGCTTTACGTTATCGGCGGGCCACATCGCCCGTAAGCGAGGCTGTTTGCTCAGGGCCTGGTGTCGAGTGTTTGGAGTGGAGAGCAGCGGCACTGCCATATCGAGTGAGGCTGCAGGCCTCTTGACTCGATGGTTTGAAAAAGCAGCTGGACACAGTCGCAGTCTCCATCCCTCATGGGCGCCCTGAACCACAACAGCAGATCTGGGTCAAACAAGGACGTTTTTCACTGGTTCAGTGAAATGAGCGCTGGTTAGCAAACTCCTCTGAATTGTTCTACTGTCATTTACTCGCAAACACATGCACGCACACACACTTACATGCGTAATGCTTGTCATCGGAATCAAATTTCAAAAAAATAAAAGCTGTTTTCAGGTCAGTAGTTCTACCTGGATGTGAACGGTAGGTAAATGGAAAGATTAGTATGTAATGTTAGCGAAGGTTTGCCCATTCTCAAGTCCCCGGGCAGCCTTCGCAACTACAGCCTCCCTCCTCCCAGAAATATGGCAAAGAATGTCCCCAGCACATTTCATAACGACAAATGCAGGTAAAAGCGTGCATTTTGGAAAGGGGTGTGAAAGACAGAGATTGGTAGTGCATCATAGATATGATTTGGCATTGGTTTTAAAATCATATTTCAAGGTGAAAATCTGGCAAGGTTTGTCTTTCAGCTAAAACAGAGTCTCAGTGGGACACCGGTAACCTGTACAATCAATGCAGCTCACCTGCTACTTTCACAGTGAAGTTGCCCAGGAGAGTGTTGCCGCGCCAACAGGAGTAGATTCCAGAATCCTCATATGACACGTTGATGATACGTAGCACCCTCTGCCCCACCCGGGTGCGGTTGCTAGGCGACAGTCCCACACCATCCTTGAGCCACGTGATTGGCTGCTGAGCCGTGACCACACCCGGCGGGCTGCAGGTCAGGTCCAGAGTGTCGCCGACCCCAAGGATAGAATCGTCCAGGAACGCCGCCTCGCTCGATACGGGGTCTGAGGGGAAAAAACGACAGAAAAACAAAACAAGTCTGCATTTGCATTCAAAAACCAAACTGACGTTAGAGTTTGTGGGTTTCCCCTGCGTACTTCGCTTTCTGTGTCTCGAGAGCATGCACGCTAGGTTACTTGGAGACAAAGTTGCCCTTGTTATGTGTGAGTGAATGATGTGTGGCCCCAGTAATAGATTGGCGAGCTGTCCAGGATGTGTTCCTGCCTTTTGTTGGTAGCTAGCTGGGATCGGCTCCAGCTTTTATTTATTTTTCATTTGACCTTTATTTTACCAGGTAGAATGTTTGAGAACCAGTTCTCATTTGCAAACATGACCTGGCTCCCCTGCAACCCTAATGAGGAAGAAGCCTTTCAGATAGTGGCTGGATGGATGGATGAATTTTAGAACCTGAACTTGCAGTGGACTTAAAACCTCTAGAGCTGAAGCTCTCGTCAGGTTTGGAACTAAAGTGATCAAAACTTGTTTTTTCACTGATGCACTTTTCCATCAAAACTCGAATCGAAATCAGGACTCAAATTAGACTGAAAAACCTGAGTTTAAACCGCTGGGATCTGCACTCATTGAAAGCTAAACGGCTCAGCTTGCTGACACATAGAATGGCAAAAACATTTTCATTGAAATGCTGCACTGGTTAAAAAAAATAAATAAAAAAATCTGTACATTAAAATTCAGGAATGCATTAAGATAAAGCCACCAGAGTAATGAGGAAAAACTAGTCACAGCGGCATTCAGAGCCGACAGACTCCTGAAACAGCTGTGCGTTCAGTCATTTTGTCTTCAAACAGAGAAGTTTAACAAAGCACAAAAAAAGTCTCCACAGAATAATTCTAAACAAATAAGGACATAAGAAATATACAGCAATCTAACGGAGTTTCTGCAAGTTTGTCCTTGGATACCAGTATCACAGGTAACGCTGTGGATTAGTGGTACCTTTTTGGACCACACAGCCACCTCTTTGTGATCTCTGCTCTCCTTATCATCATCATCATCATCATCATCATCATCATCACAGACCAGGTTCAAATCTGTGACTGATCCCCAGACGCGGTGAACCAAAATCACCGTGAATCAAAACTGAACTGACCCGCATTATGAGGATGTAGAGTCACAGATTGCGGGATAACCAGTCACGAATGGAGCAAACTGCCATCAATGCGGTCACAGCGACTGCATGAACACTCTTGGGCAAAAAATAGGCTGAGCACAAAACAGCATATAAAATTAGGAAAGTTTATTGTCCTAATTTACAATCAGTTCTTCCCTGGTGCCAAAAACTAGGCGGGATAACATCTATCCAAAACCATGCAATGCCAATACAAGCCATGAGTGGGGATTTCTGTTAAGCCAGGAAGTAATAGGATGTCCTAAATCAAAGATTACGTTGTTTTGTTGTTGAGGTCTCTGGCTTGAGATGCTCAGACTCCGGAGAAGAAAAGGGAAAGATCTATAGCCCAAGTCGTCCCAATCAGACGTCTTGCCTTCCCCTAATTGAGACGAACATTTTAATTACAGTTTCTAATTACATTTCAAGGGAAGCCTCAGAGAGATCTGGCTGAGATCATTGCAAGCAGGATGGAAATGCGGTCATCTCCCCTCGCAGCGTGAAATTCAGTCACCATTGCTCACTCCCAGTGTGAGACACACATCGTTTTCAATCGCATAACTGCAGATACTGGTGACTCATATATCTCACTCAGGTGAGACAATCCTGACCTCTCATTCTGGAAAAAGACAGAATCAAGGGAAGGAGGGTAAGGCATTACTGGTGGTTCAACAAACCTTAACTGGACTCTTTTTCTGTAAAGTTCATGGCAGATGTGTATAAGGAAGAGAGGAAATGATTGATGTGTGCTATGGGTATGATTAATATTCAGTAGTGAACAGGGTTGGGGTCAATGTCGGAATTTGGAATTGGACATAAAATTGATTAATCAGGGGTGGAATTGGAATTGGAATATATTATTTAAAATCAATGTGGAATTGTAATTGATATAATGAAATTAACCCCAACACTGATGGTGAAGCTGTTTTGCAATAGCCACCATTTTGACTCTTAGGCAGTGCTTTGGGATTGTCTGAGCATCTGTTTGAAGTAGCCATGTACCAAGAGTTCATACGCAACCAACTACTGACATGTTTTATATCCTCAAATGAACTCTATCTCTTCAAAGTGGGCTAACCGTGTGGGGGAGAGTACTGATTGTCGTAGTATACATTTGAGTTGAGGAGCCAATTTTGCTTCATATCTACAGGGGATGACCTTATGATCAGCATCAGGAGAATCCTCTTCCAAATCTGACTGTCCCCCCCCTTCCACCTCCTCAAATGGAACTCCTTGTGAATTCACTTTTCATGCTAGACGCTGACATGAAAATGCTAGAAGCACAATCCAGACATGAGCCTGCTGTCCCATTGGCCGCAGTTATTTGAATTCTCAGTTATACTGTTTGGAGTTTGCAGTGCTCCAGACATGGGGCCAGCTGGAATTGGGCTGTTTACAGAGGAGTGGTGTGAGTGTGTGTATTTGGGGGGGTGAAAGGAGGAGCTGATGGTGCACTTTGGCCACAACATAAATCACAAGTGTATGCCGCGCGTTCTTGGCTCAAGATCATAACAAATATCACCTTGGAAAAACAGAAAGGTCTGCACCCCTGGGGGGAGATTGCTGTTCACAGCACTCTGGCCACAGACAGGACCTCTACTTATGGGCTCTCAGTGGGTGTATTTATTCTAGTCTTTTACTACTTTTTTTTTTGGGGGGGGGGGGGGGGGCCTTCACTTGCAAGGCAATAGTTGGGAGGTGCAGAGGTGAAAGGGGGCATTATTTGGACACCTGGCAACCCGTGGGACAAGCAGTTGATGACAGGATGATGGCAAGATGGAGGACGCCCCAGACCCGAAGCTCTCCCCCCAAGAGCAAACACCTTGTACGAGTGACCTTAATGCCCCCCACTATCCTGACCTTATAGCCCCCAGAGGGCAACTCTGCACCGTGCTCACCTCCTACCCCCTCTTCAAGCCTTCAAATCATTCCACCCCTCTTCCCTCCTCCTCTATGCCATCCATCCACTTTTGGGCAGGTGGAGTAAATGATCCCCTCCACTATGAGCAACAGAGGACTATTGCCCATCCAAGGCAAAACCTTCTCTACGTGTTGCAGCAACGTAGTGCCAATGTTATGATGGTGACCACCCCTGACAGCTGAACTACTGGAATCATTCCCTCAGCTGACACAAGGCTTTCAATGTTGCTGCAATGTAGAGGTGCCATTCTGATATCGCCAGAGCTTGTTGTGTTAGTCAGGAACCATCCGCGAAAATCCTGCAGCCATTCTATCGAAAACATGGGGAATCAGCCTCTCAAAATTAGTCTTCGCTGGTGAGGCGAAACCTGATCCAAGCGCCCGTCAAACGTATTTTTATTAGCACTCCCAGCCCAGGGCGAGTGATTTACTGCCACTCCGAGAAATAATGGCCGCTTGTTCTCCGGAATCGTTTGCGGCATGATGCAACATCAGGACAGGTTAAAACAAGCCGGCCAACGGCGCCGTAAAACATGAGATTCAAATGCCTGGATCCTCCAAAAACATTAACAGTTACTTTATTGGGCTCGCTCCAGAAATAGCAGCACATACCTTCTCAGACAAATGTACACAGCAAGTTTTTTTGAAGTTGATTCAATCCAGATGGAAAGAACCAGCATCTTTCTCTACTGAGCCTTCTGTCAGTAAAGCATTGCGCCAGTATACAATTATTATTTTACCCTCGGTAGTTTGGCATTATTCTGTGAGAAAACTAATGCAGCTCTTTGTCACATTATTTCAGATTAAATGTCTAGTTGTAAAACCATTTATCTTTTTAGGAGCAAAGGTTTTAGTTCCCCCTATTTACCAAAGAAGCTTTTACAAAGTAAACTAAACAATATTTTGGATAAACAATAAGACAAAGCACACCAGGAAAGTATTTTGGATGCTTTCCACATTTCTTCTGGAATTGTTATTGCATGAGTGTTTATGTATGTATGTGTGCTTTCTGTCTATGTTCGCTTGCGTGTGTGTGCGTGTGTGTGTGTGTGTGTTCCTATTTGTGTATGTGTGTAAGATCTCGTGTGAGAATTTAGTAGTAAAAAACCCTCTCCCCTCTCTTTTAGCTCTCAGCAGAGTAAAAAACGATCACAGCTCTTATTATTAGAGTTTAAACGGTGGAAGAAACTGGCCCGTGAACTCAGCCAATGCGAGCAGGCGTGCGGCAACAAGGGGCCTGCTAATGAATCTTGCACAGAAAAGGACCTCATTCTGGCAAGGCTGTCCTGACCGGGTGCCCGACAAAAAAAGAAAAAAGAAAACACAACAACACAAAGCCCATCCCAAAAATCATTCTTCAACCCTCCACTTTCCCTCCAAAACCTAAGGCTCGGGCTGCCAGGTCCCTGCATCACATGACCCCCCGCGCCGTCCGTCCGCTTCCAAAAAACACAAAAGTGTGAATTTCTCCCTCGCGGCTTCACAGCTTTGTCGATAGTAAATCCAGGCGCTCTCTCGGAAAAAAGGGGGTCCCCCTCTCTCTGGTTTCTCTCTTTTATTTTAAAGCGTAGTCCCTAATCTCTGCTTAATATGGCTTTGGCCGGATGTGGAGTCCCCCGGGACAATGTCTTTAATCGGGGGGCCGCCTGACTACCCCAGACTCTGAAAGGACAGGAGGTGGAGGAGTGTGTGGAGTGGGGGTGTGTGGGCGGGGCACTGTATGGAGATCAAGGCGAATGTGCCTTTCACCCAGTCGTCTCTATTCACCCCTCCACCCAAGCAAAGTAGGGAGTCGCTTTATAAAGCCCCAAACCTAAGGATAGTGCCTGCCTGCAAACACCCGCCAATTTCTCCTCCGAACCCCCCCACACAGCCCCTCATCCCAACCCTCTTCATCGCGTTCCTCCTCGTCCACCATGCTAATTAACGTCGGAAGCTACTGTACGTCCAGAACTCCTCGTTAAAGCCAAATCGCGCCCCCCCATCCTTTCCTCCGACTGTGGTGGCATTTAGCTGGTGCTTAATTGTCATTCAGTAGATGAACTGGCCTAGTTTCAATTCACCAGATGCACTGTAAAATGCTTTTGCTTGGCAAAAACACTTAGTCCCGAAAACCACCCCCCAACGGAAAAAAAAAAATGTGTAAAAAATTTTGGCAAGAATCAAAACGATTACTTTTGAGCCATTGCAATCCCGACCAGAA
This sequence comes from Gymnothorax reevesii, assembly GCA_029721435.1. Classification (NCBI taxonomy): domain Eukaryota; kingdom Metazoa; phylum Chordata; class Actinopteri; order Anguilliformes; family Muraenidae; genus Gymnothorax; species Gymnothorax reevesii. The sequence goes on along the minus strand of CM056574.1, from coordinate 6,327,723 downwards.
CTTTTCGCAGCACATCCACCCTGCATTGGAGCACAGGCTAATCCAACCCTGCGGAGGCTAACTCTTCACTGCAGGGGACAGCAAAATTCAACATCGGTCCCAGTGCTTAACAGGGTTAATGACGGGATTGCACCTTGTGATTAATATGACCTTCCAGGACCTCTCTTCCCTTATTTTCTGCCAACTGCCTGCGGTCCACACGCTTCTTTTATACTCCAAGTTTTCAGTCTTAATTTATTCATTTCCGCCTTCCGAGCAAATCTTAAAATTGTAGGTAAATGAAAAGTCTCTGAAATGTGAAAATGATTAAGTTATAACTGAAACCCGATACAGAATGGAGTTTCCACCAGCAGATTTGAATAAAGTTGAGCAGGGGTGGGATTGATTGAAATGTCAAAAAAAAAACTGAAAAAACTGGTGCGGAACACCCCCATTGTGACACCACACGACCTCGGCATTACCTCCCATGGTGTGAGCCCCGCCCACAGCCGCGGTCTGACGGTTCGACAGACAGAGATATCAATGTCACCCCTTCTTTTGTTCACTTACACCTCTAAAAACCTGCTTAAAAATCTGTAAAGTGAATCAAGTCACCATACTCCGACATCACGATAACTAAGCATTTTCCATAGCTTCTAAAAAAGCTAAAGTCTAAGTTCCTAGACCTAAAGTTTTTTTAAAAATGAAAGAAAAACCAAGTTGTCGATTTGTAGTCCTAAACTAGAAGCTCGGAAACAGAGTACTCACTCACTAAACTGATTTCTCTCTCACCCATCCATTATTTGTGATGGCGCACTGTGCAGGCTTTCTCCAGTGAGAGGTAACATTACGATAGCTTTCAAACCAACACATTACAGCCCTGCATCAGTCAATTTAAGAAAGAGTAGATCATTAGGTTGTCTGTCAGGCTTAGACTCTTGAGAGGAAAAGGCGGGAATTGCCAAAAAGAAATAACTACAACTGCCCGTAAAACAACAGTCCATAAATACTCAATATAGTCCATGTATAGTGTTCTGGATACATCGTACACTCTGATTGGTCAGCGCCAGCAGCATCTGCATGATTAGCGCTCCCATGTGTCATTGGTGGCGGCCCCTCGGTGCAGTCGGTGCGTGAAATTGAATTACACGGTACCGGCAAGGCGAGGACAGGCCAGTATGTGTCCGTGGGGGAATGGTATTCTCCAGGAGAAATGCATCTAATCCATCTCTGCTACCCCCCCCAAATCTGCATCCCACCTCCCCATCCCCCCAAACCCCCTTACTGAGCCTTCAAACCCCACAAAAGGCAGCTGGGACATGCAAGCGGTTCCTCTTTTTCTCAGGGACCAACTGTGTACAGTCCCCCCGTAATATTTATACGAGCAAACAGCCGTCAGTCACTGCTGGTCTCCTTTACTTGTCCAGGTATACCTATAAGAGTAATCAATCACTGCAGGTCTCCTCGATATGTTCTGGGCTGTCTATGAGAGCGATCAGTCACTTCTAGTCCCTTATACTTGTCCTGCGCTATGTACAAGAGCGATCGGTCACTTTCTGTCTCCTTTACTAGTCCTGGAATACGAATGTACAAGAGTAATCAGTCATTGCTGATCTCCTCTAATTGTCCTAGGATATCTAATGGAGTGATCAGTCACTATTGGTCTCGTCTACTTGTCCTAGGATATCTATAAAAGTGCTGGTCCCATCTATATGTCCAGGGATCTCCTTAAGAGTGATCAGTAACTGTGAGTCTTTTCCACTAGGCCTGGGATACCTATGGGTTATCAGTCACCTCTCGCCTCTTCTGCTTGTTCTGGGGGTTTCTACACCAGCAAACAGCCACCAGTCCCTGCTGGTTTCCGCCAAGCTTCCCCAAATTTCCCACACTTTTATCAGCTCTACTCCATTGTAGTGAGCCACTCTCTTTCCTTCCCATAATTCCCCCTGCCTGTTCCTACAGTAGTGCCTCACCCTCCACCATTCCCTCTAATGGAGCTTTGCATAAGTTGAACAATCCAAGCTCCGAATCATTCAGGGTCTCATTCTGCCGCTCTGTTTGCACGTATGGTATTGAAGTCCAGTCCCTTAAATCTCCATGTTTTTCCTGATCCATCCCAAAACCTGTCAGGAGCTTCCCTTGACCCGTTTGGGGAGAAGTTTATCCATTGATTTCATGTTTTACAGCCATATATTGTACCAGTCGTCATTTTCTAACCAAAGCAAATGTTTGAGACCACACACCAGTCACTCATACAGAGAGTCACAAATTAGTCTGTTTCGCACGTCTGCAGACTGCTGGAAGAAACTGGAGGAAACGCACAAACACGAGGAGAACATCTACACAAACAGGCCCCGGGCTGGATTCAAACCCGCAAATTTCTTGCTGTCAGGCAACAGCAATAACCATTGCAGCACCGCGCCGCCTCTGTGAGTTTATTCAACACACGTGGGAAGGGTGTGAGAGGAAGTCTCCTGCAGGCTGTGTCTGTCTGGGGCTGTGGGAATGCAGGCAACAGTGGAGCCCGGGCGGAGGTTGGGCTGCTCAGGAGGAGAGGTGAAATGACACCTGGGCCAGGCAACAGGGGCCAGGCAACAGGGGCCAGGCAACAGGGGCCGGGCGACAGGGGCCCGGCAACAGGGGCCCAGCAAGGGCTAGCAGCCTGTCCTTGTTTTAGGAGGTGGAGCTGTGGGAGAGTAAGGTGGGACTAATCCGCTCAGGGGTCCGGCTGCTGGGGGTCTCAC